>VZTN01022911.1:29796-41839 GCA_013400515.1 Erpornis zantholeuca
AAGTGTTTAAAGATGTTGTAAAACTGAAAGTAAAATAATCAAAATATAAAGCAACAAGCAACATTGTGTTTCAATTTTTTTTGCTCCTTTTAATAATTTTATTTTCTATGTACAGTTTTTTTTGCAACTGACAGCTTCACAGTTCAGTAGTCTTCCTTGAGAAGGTATTGCAAAACTGGTGTCTTCAGTTACATTTGTGTCTAGAAACCTTGCTATGGCTGTCTCTGGGCCCCATGTCTCTCATAACATGGCAATTATATGTTAATGGAATATAGACATCTCTTTGTTACTGGTAGATGGGAAAAAAACCCTTGTAAATATCAAGTAATTTATTAATAAATTTTCTTTCTAACTATCCCCCTTCCGGTGACAATTTTAATAAACTATTGTCGGCAATTAAAAAAAAAAAATCATAAACCCCTTATGCAAACTGCCTCCCTGCAAGGTACTGAGTGCCTTGTCATGTCTCTAACCTCAGTTGTTCCTGAGGCCACTGCAGGAGCCAATCCAGCATTAATAGATGTATTGCAAGCACCAATGCTAAAGAGCAGCAAAACCATCTGATGGTTTAGCGTCTATCAGCATTCACAGGAAGGCAGAAAGGCTGTATACCCATGGTGCTGAACAGCCTTTTCAGAGGTCTTCTCTTTTCTTCATGATAATCTGCCTGATTAATGATGCTACTTCTGGCTTGATACTTTCTATTGGCTCTTCAGGTCTCCAGAATTTCACAACTTTACCCTCAGGGCTGACAAGGTACTTCCAGAAATTCCATCGAGGCTGTTTCTTTGAAGAATCTGTAAGGACCAAATCAGATAATTTTAGTGACTTACACCTGGAATTGTCTCCATGCTGCACACTGATTCTTTGACTATGCTGAAGTAATCCCACCATACTCTTTGCTGGTAGTCTGGGCATGGATTTACTCGTTGCTGTTAATGATCTGAAAAATGGGAAGTCAATGATGCTTCCCCCTTCCTGTCAAACTGAGAGTTCCTGCTTTTACTATGTTATGCTTCCTAGGGAAGAGGATGCAAGGGATGCACATTTATTCAGCGAATCCCCAGTTTTATGTCAGTTATGGGGAAGTGAAATGGGAGCAGGAAGTTGTATGGGTGATGGCTTAATTAGGCTGCTTTCACAAAAAGCTCCAGTAGATTTTGACTGGAGAAAAAGTGTTTGGTTGGGAATGATGCTGAGCCCTAAACTGATTTTTTAGAGCAATGGATTGAAGTATGACACCACATTCATGCAGCAAGGGGACCAGTCTTGCACTCAATTATCTGCTAGTGCTGTTGCTATCCTGCTGCTAGTAGTCACAGGCACAAAAGGGCAGTATAGTATGAAGATGTTCAACCTTCTGATTGTCAGAACAGCTATATGAAGAAAACAGGTACTTTAATTGAAAATGTACAGTAATTTAATGTTAGACACAAGAATGCAGGAAGAGAAAAACGGTTTCAAATATTTAAGTACCAAAGGATCCCTCTCCTTCTGGGTGAACAGCATGTCAAATAAGAAAATACTGAGTAAATTTTTTTTCTTCATAGCTATTAATGTTTAACACTGATTGCACTAATGTTTAAAATCTGGATTCATCACACACAGTTGGTGCATTTTTGCTCTAGTGTCTTCTATAAAGAACACAGAGAAAACACTCAATAATTCCATTGGACATCTGGAAACCCAGGGAGACAAAATTACCTCAGGTTTTTTTTAGCATGCCTAAGAGGAGGAAGGAACAAACACAGTTACAGTGACAATGGTGACCACTTAAACGACTCCTCAATAATAACAATTTTCAAGTACATAGGCAGTATCATAGGGAATAGGGCAAGAAGCAACAATTAAGTGTTCTAGGAAAGATATCATTTGGATATTGAAATAGTTTTCTGACAAGAGGTGCTATGAGAGAGTGGAATGGACTCTGAGAGCAAGGAGACAGAATACAGGTTTGGGCTTTCTGCTAAAAGAAATATTTCTTTTATTTTCTAGTTAAACTGGTGTGTTAGAAAAGGGTTGTTAAAATTATTCTTTCTTTCATATACCAATATGGTTCAAAGACCCAGTTAAAGCTCAGGAAAATTCAGAGAGGCTTTTAAATTTGGCTTTAAGCGTATGAGATCTTTGGTCAACTGAGATGAGAAAATTTCATTTTGCTTGTGGGTAATTAAGTCTGTACACGCTCCCTGTACTCATGCAGGATTTTGCAAGCTAGGCCCTGAAGTTCATATAACAAATTAATACAAATCAGTGGTTCTATATAACTTTTTATCTATCTATCTATGTATCTATCTATCTCAGTTGTTATATTGATACCAGAATGATTTTTTGCTTTTTCTTATATACTCTTTTGCTTTTTCTCTTACATACTCTTTTATATAGTTTTGTGTATTCTTAGTGCTTTTAGCCTACATACTTCTAACTTTCCACGTCTGATAACTTAGCTGAGACTCACTGTACCATTAAACCAGAAGACCAAACATTCTGAAAACCCAGGCACTAAGGTCCTCTCCAAAACACTTTGTAAAGTGTAACATTTTTGTAAACTATGTCAGGCCCATCCAGAGAGACAGTTCCTCAAAATGGGGAGTTCATTCGAGGCTCTCATTAAGGAATCTTTAATAAATATACTAATTTTGCAAAGCCTATAATTGTGTGTATTTTGGTGTGATGAGTGGTGCGTGTGTTTTTGGGGCATTCCACCTGGAGGAAGAACTATGCCCAAAGATCCTGAAATAAATACTGAGGTAAAACCTCCTTTCCCCCATAAACCATGTTTTAGTTTTAATTTTAAGATCAGGAGAAGACAAAAATATACAACTAGTATATATAATCCTGCTTTACAATACAGTTTACATAAAGGTGGACATTTGACCCTGCTAAGAAAGGAATCTCATTTGCATGTGTTTATGTAAAATCTTCTGGTAATTTTATGACCCCCATAAAATTTTTGTCCATAATAAAAACCTTTTAAAAATAAAAATCACATATTTTGAAATGGGATCTTGCAGGTGGGAGTTTTTGGACTCAAGTTCATACACCCACAAAATGGATGTTTCTAGCTGGGCTGGTCAGAGTAGGCTGTTTTTATAAGCAGTGAGGACAAACTGATGTTTTCAGGATACAATTCTTCTGCCCACAGATTTGATATCCAGATTGAAATGAGAGTAATTGCATGCTAAATGCCTGTTTTTCTCCCTAGTTTATGAAGACTTCAATGTTTCCTGACAAAAACACTCAGCCTGGATGCAACGAGAGTACCATGGTTACAGGCAGCTTGATACATAAAAGAAAACAGTTACCTATTAGAAATTTAAAGGCGGGATCAGCTTCTGATCCTAGGATCTTGATTTTGTGGAAAACAGGGAACGTTACTCCATAGTTTCCTTTGGCAAAAGATTCTATTTCCCGGCTTGAACCAGGCTCTGATTCTCCGAACTGGTTGCAGGGAAATGCCAGCACAGTGAAGTGGGAGGGACCAAACTCTCTGTGTAGCTCTTGCAGTGCGATGTAATTTTTGTCTGTGTATTGGCAGTAACTGGCCACGTTTACAACCAGAGTTGCCTTCAGAAAAATAAAGTTAGAATAGTAAGGAAAAAGCCTATAGATGTTGTAGAGATCACAATTAAATCTCAAAATGGCATCTCTCACTACCCAGATGATTCCAGTCAGAAGGGTAAACTCAATCTGTCTGATCACCATTTCAATAAACAGATAAAGATGAAAGCAGCTGAAGATACTTATTTTCAAACAACCTGTTGTAAAAATCCATTTATCAGTAAAGCTATAACTTTCATCTTACAGCTTTGTTTAAATATAAGCATTTAAAAAAGCAGGTATTTAGGACATGCACTAAAATCATATTTACTAGATGAATTTCCAAAATCCAAAACCAACATTCCTAACTAAGATTAAAATCAACCAATTTTCCTTTTAGGCTCTATTGATCTATAAATAATATGAGTTCTTTCCTTGATTTATTAAATTTAATACTTAATTCCTGGAGCAGGCCTAGATAAAAAATATATTTACTCCAGCTTACTGTATGAAGAGCAAGAATTTATCACAAATCTCTGCCAAAAATTCCCATAACCAAACCTTTTATGTACCTGGAAATGTACACATTTTTTGTCAGTAAGGATTCAAGACAGAATAAGTGAAATAATAACTTACTTTCCCTCTGTACTTCTCCAAGGAAATGATCCTTCCTCGTGAATCCTTGACTTCAAAAGAATAAAAATCTTTGATTTTAGGTTTAAAAAACCTGAGCTGCAACAGGCAGAGAATGGTGGTGCACAAAACCATTGACAGGAAGACAACAAAGACCCTGGCTTTGGGCAGTGAGTATTTCAGAGGATAACTAGTTGTGAGAGGCTCCATTTTTGAAATCTTTTGAGAGGAGCCTGGGCAGGCCTGGAATGTGAAGGAGGAGCTGAAATACGAGACTCTCAGCTCAGACCGGAAAGAACAAGCCTCTCATTTTTGTCCCTGTTGCAAAACAGCTGTTACGTATCACAGCGCCTGCTGGGCTTCTGGGATCTTGTGTAAAATATCGGGATCTTTCAGGGGGAAGTGGGGGGAAAGAAATGAATGAAAAGGGTGTACCCACCACCTAAAGATGCTGATTGCTCTGTCTAACTGCTGGTACTGTGAGGTACTCCAGTGTTTGTCTGCACTGTCTTGAGAGCTGCTGGGGCCGAGCGTGACTCTGTAGTGCAGGTCCAACATATCCCCGGGCTCCCGTAGTGTCTGACAGAGTTGCTCAGCAGGAGACAGCTGTATTATCAGGCAGACGTGGAGAAGTAGTCTGGGGGACAGCTGTTCATGTAGAAAAAACGAAGGACGGCCGAAACACCCTGTTTACAAACTCAGCCCTGCTTCTCATCAGCTGCTGTGGGACCACAGGCACTTGTGTAAAACTCTTTTCAGCATATGGGGTAGAGAAAGACTCCTTGGTAATAGTCTGTCATAAAGGAAGATAATACAATGTGGATTTTTTTGCAATGAGAGTGGGGATGATAATGGAAAATGGGTTGCTTTCTTAATTGCTACTGGCTACCTGGCAACGAGCTGTACTGAGATGGTGATAGTGAAGGTCTGCATGAGAGAAGAGGTAGCTGCGAGTCTCAGGTGTAAGCCAAGCAGATCCAGTGGTGTTTTGCTGCTTGTGAGTCTCTGCTTACTCTCTTTCCTTCTCAGTGCAAACCACCACTGAAGAGCCATTTCTGTCTCAGTGGGTTTTCTTTGTCACTGTGATTTTTTTTCCGCACCTAGATATTGCATTTTAAATGATGGAAATAGAAAGGCCTTTTCTGAATATAAAGCCTAGAATCTGGTTGTTTCTTCTTTTTCAGTGACTTCAGTATTTCTACCAGTATCATTGATTTGTATGATAGCACAGTGATATGTTCAACTCTTTCTAAAATCTCTAAATAGCTAAAATCCATATTCGTTTAGTTTAACAACACTATATAGAGAGTTTTGCAGTTCTACATAACAGAGAGCTGCTTGGGAAACACTGTGAAATTTCAGTATTTGTATCTGAGGACACATTAGGCTTCATCTGTTCCTGGCAGTGAGCCCTGTGAGCATGGTGTTTTGATGGAGGGGACAGAAAAAGCACAGAGTTCTGTGCTGAAATGAATGAAGCTGTACTCAACAAGCAAGCACAGGTGATTAATGCTGACCTTAAAGACAAGATCAAATGTGTTTGGTTACAGAAAATCCGTGCAACATCCTGATGTATAAGTTACAGCTCAAGTGTTTGCAATTTGCATCTAATATTATTTCAGAACTAAATAAACAAAAAACTTTAATATATTACAAACATTTACTGGTGTACCTAATAATTACCCAGAAGCCCATTATATTCGCTGTGTCTCCTGTTGTTACACTGAACTAAAACCTTGTTTAAAGTCTCTTTAAAAAAACAAAATACATTATTTAATATTGTCTGGGCTCCTATATTTTAAGTTGGGATACTTTTTCAGGTTTTATAGTTTTCTGACACAAATTGCTCTATGAATGAATTTGATCAAATGCAAATAAAAAAAAAGTAATTTGATCTTCACTTAGTATCCCTTAATATATTAAAAAGTACAAAATAACATTAAAATAATGACATGAGCAAGCTGCCGTGGTGAGACGGTTCAGAAATCAGGAGAGACCTAAGTCCTGTTTTGAGTGGAGATCAGAGAACCTTCCTGGTTCCAGGCAGACGAGATGTGGGTTTGCCCAGTGTCCCTCTGTCAAGAACCACCAGACTCCTAAGCCTACGCTGCCGTGTGGCTGAAGGTGCCTTGGGTCCTCAAAACCCAGTCGTGTATCTTTAGTGCACGAGTGAAACAAATTTAGAGTTTTTTACTATTTTTTCTTCCCCGCTACAGGCTTTCTGCGCCACCGTTGATTCGGCTGTACTTATCTGAACAGAAACATCTGTTTTGCACTGTTTTCCTCCATCTCCTCACTCTTTCTTGGCGCGTTTGACCTCCTGCCGGAGCCGTCCTCGGTCCGGCTGCTGCTCTTAGGCAAGGGCACGGCAGAACCATGAACAGCGCGAAGGGACGGGATGACATTAAGCCTTGGCTAATCTGGGTGTTTGGTGCCCTGTCGCGCCGCAGGTGGCAGGCTCGGAGCGGAGCGGGCGCTCCAGGTGGGAGCGCTCCATGCTCGGAGCGGGAGCGGGCGCGCAGCGCTGCCGGCAGACGATGGCAGCAGCCGCCGCGGAGCCCCGGAGCAACAGCACGGCCGGCGATGCCCCAGGTCAGCAAGCAGAGAAACACGGCCGTGTGGAGAGAGGATGGCCTCTAGCAGGGGTTTCTGAAACAGCCTGCGGCAGGGAATTTATGGGAGGTGAATGTGGGTGTTTCCCGTCTCCCGCATCTGGGGCTCTGGCAGCGCGCAGCTGCAGCAGTCTGTGCTGGCTGCCCGGGTAGAGCAAGCTCCAGGACAGCATCCTCCAATTTTTTCATTTACACTGAAGTACTGGAGCAAGTCCAGAGAAAGGTAACAAAGCTGGTGAAGGGTATGGAGCACACGTCCTGTGAGGAGAAGCTGAGGGAGCTAGGAGTGTTTAGCCGAGAGAAAAGGAGGCTCAGGGGTGATCTTATCACTCTATAAAACTGCCTCAAAGGAGGGTGGGGCCAGATGGGGGTCGGTCTCTTCACCCAGGCAACCATTGACAGGACAAGAAGAAATATCCTCAAGCCATTAGGTTTAGGTTGGACATTAGAAGGAATTTCTTCACAGAAAGGGTGGTTAGCCATTGGAATGGGCTGCCCAAGGAGGTGGTGGAGGCACTGTCCCTTGGACATGTTTAAAGAAAGACTGGGCATGGTACTTAGTGCCATGGCTATTGAGATGGTGATGTTCTGCCATAGATTGCACTTGATAATCTCAGAGGTCTTTTCCAATCTAATTAATTCTGTGGTTTTCTCACAGGAGCATGCTGCACTCATGAGAGGAAACCTGGGCCCAAGGTTCTTTTTCCCAGTGTGCAGACAGCATAGGGCATCCGGTGATACAGACAGCTGACACTGAGTAGGGGGAAAGGAAAGAGGAAAAAGAGGATCTCATCTCTAGCCTAGCAGTGCCTGTGGCACACCAACCTTTTTTTGCTCTGTGTTGTGGGACAAACGGGGATGGGTTTAAGTTTCATTCGATTGTAAGAGGGCATGGGGTCTGCTCCAGCACCTTCATATCTGGAAACGATATCAATAACTGACAGGAGAGCCGGAGAGCTCATACAGGCCTCTCTCATTCACTTCCTTCTGCTTCTCCTTTACTCCATAAGCAGCTCCTGCAGACCCAGCTGTAACTGCAGAACTGGGATCAGACTGCAGGCGTGGATTTGGTGTAGTGTACGCTCACGGCAGGAGGAGGTTGCCGTGTGTTGCTGTTTCTTCTCCAGTGCTTGAGGCGTCGTGTATTGACAAAGGGACACCGGCCAAAGGAGCACTCACACTCTACCCACCTTAAAAGAGATATACTGGAGGGCCGTTCAGCGTGCAGGGCAAACTTCCAGCACTCAGAGCTCTGGAGGAGAAATGGCTGGAGGCTGTTTCTCTCCGTCAGCAACAGGGGGAGCTGACGAAACGTCGAATGAGATTTGAGCGTGCTGACTTCTGCTTCCAGCAGCGCTACGGGAAAGTGAGGAAGGGTTTGCATGCTGCATGTCAACGTCCACGAAAGGCTTCCTGGAAGATGTAGAGAACTTAACACAGTTGACTTCTTGGTTATTGATTGAAATATTTAGAGAACAAATAAAAGATGCTCCTAAGTGTTCAGCTTGCATTCCCATGATGTTGGTCAGAAAGTACAATTCTGTTTTCTACTAAGGAGAATACCAGGGCTTTTCAGTAATGCATGCTCGGGTCTGGGAAACTCTGGCTTTAAAAGAGTGTGAGGTCTTTCCATCTCCAGTTTCTAGAACAGAAAGTCCTGCATGCTCCCTATATAAGCAGTGGTGAAAGCCTGTGCAGTCCTGGGAAATCAGATTTCTGATTTTCTAAGTTTCCATGGAGTAGGATTGTCCTTAGGTCAATGAACCTAAGGCTGGACACAAGCTGCAGTAGTAAACAGGCATTCTTTATAAAGAGATTGATCAATTTGATCTTGTTTAGACATCTCTTTTAGGATAAGATGAATAGTGCTGTAGAATTGTCTTCTTTTCTTCAGGGACAAAAGGAAAGCTGGGTGACTGCTCCAAAGATCAGTGTTTGCATTGTCCCACTTAGTGTGCAGATCTGCTTTCTGAGTACTGCTATTATGCAATCAGTGTTATTTTAAAAAGTACTTGACAAATATTTCCACACATGTTTTTACAAGGAATTGTTTCCATTAAAAATGTTTTTCTAGTAACACCACAGATGCCTAAGAAACTCTCCATCACAAAAACTACTCTACCTAGCAGTCATGCTGCAACGAGTTTGGAAGGAAGGAATAACAGGAGAGTGGAAACAGAAAAGTAATGGGTGAGTAATGCAGTGTTCAAGTGCACAGACAGGATATTTGCTTTTCTGATGTGGTTTTTTACCTTGTCTTTGGCCTGGAATCAGTTATGAGGATACTACTTTATTGACATAGATAACAGTAACATAAGAAGGTGCATTTAGGAAATGTAAAGTCAGGAGTAACTTTTTTGTCATTTATTTGATTCAGCTTCTGTCCTCTTTCTCCAAGATCTCATCCTGTAAACTAAAATCAAAACTAAACTAATGAAGCCCCCAAGATAGGTTTGTGACCTCTGAGGGAAAGCATATATTGCAAGAAATATGCATGAAGAGCATGAATGACTCAGTTTTCCACTCGCTTTAATAAGCGCTGTGTGTGAAGAAGATAATTGCTTCAGTGCTGCAGGACATAGCTGTTCATTTTGTCACGTAGACAGAAGGAGGTGCTATGAAAAAGTTATCAAAAAGTTGCTTTCTGAGATTATTGTTGTGAAAACAGGTGGTCAGATTTTGGTCAAAGTTGAAAGAACACAAGGAATCTGTTTAACATGTGTAACAAAAACTTCAGAACACTTCCTGTTTAGGTGTTATTTTCTATTGCTGTAAATTTTGTCAGTTTATTCTTCCTAGTAAACACTGGCACACCTTTTTATTTTTCCTTTTTTAGGCGTTATCCATGTCTCTTCAGAGCATAAGTCTATGCTTCAGCTACCCACCTTCACTAATGAAGATGTTTCTCTTCACTAACTCGAAAATTGACTTCTTATGAGAAGCATTGGTACTTACTTTAGAAAATCTATTACCATAATATGACACTCAAAACCTCTTCTCTACTTTACTGCTATCTCCTTGTGACTCTTCATATATTAAGTAGGAACTTTTTAGTCAGTGATTACAGTTTCTCTTTTTCTCTCCTTCTCTGAATTGCACCAATTCCAAAGTTGATATGAAAATATTAATAGCTGTTTTCACATAATTACTCTTTTGACCATAACTATTGAGTAAGCTTGCTTCAGAGGTGTATACCTAATGTATTTTTTTATAATCCTTAACTTGTATTATTGAGAAGTTTCTGTGAGGGTATTAAGTAGAACTTCTGAGAAAAGGAGGGAATGTCAGCACTGATGGACTAATTAGGCTTGTTGTCTGATTCTCTGTAATAGTGGTACTCTCGATCATCTCTGGATGTTGGAAACAGACCATGCTTTTATACCATTTTGGGAAACCTGATTCTTAAGAGAATCACTTGATTTTCTTAATAAATGAAGTATGCTTGAAAATTTTCCTTTCAACAGCAGTGCTTGCTTTCTTCTTGCCCCCCCCTCCTCCCCCCTTCAACTGATTGGAGAGCCAGTGATTTTTAGAACTCTTAAAATAAACAACTCAATTTGTTTAACAGTCCTAGGTGAATCTAGCCAACAGAAAAATTGAACATAATTTCTTTGTTTTTGCGAGATGATAAACACGTTCTATGAAGTAATGTACATAAAATATTTTTTTTCTTACAATGAAACATCTTTTTGAAGATGAGTACAGGTTGTTCTCTTCAAATGGAGTCATAGAATGGTTTGGGTTGGATGGGAATTTTAAAAGTCACGTAGTTCCAAAACCCCTGCAATGACCAGGGACATTTGCAGCTAGATCAAATTGCTCGGAGCCCTTGAAATTTTTCAGGGATGGGGCAGTGCTCTAGGCAACATATTGCACTGCTCCATGACCTGCATTGTAAAAAATTTCTTCCTTATATCTTGTATCAACCTCCCTTCCTTTAATTTAAAATTATTCCTTCTTGTCCCTGATGAAAGGTCCATGCTTCTCTTTCTTATCAGCACCCTGTAAGTACTGAAAGGCTACAATAAGGACTCCTCCGAGCCTTCTCCCCTTCAGGCTGAAAAACCACCTTTCTCTCAGCCTGTCCTCAGAGAATACTGCTCCAGCCCTTGGATCACTTTTTTTGGGTCTGCTCTGGACCCACTCCAACTGGTCTTTCTTGTGTTGAAAGTCCCACACTGGGACACAGCATTCCAAGGGGGATCTTACCACGGTGGAACAGAGAGGCAAGAATAATCTCCCTTAATTTGCTGGCCACATGTTTTTTGTGCAGCTCAGGATACAATTGGTTTTCTGGGCTATAAATGCTCATTTCCAGCTCATGTCCAGCTTTTCATCCATCAGTGCCCCCATGTCCTTCTGGGCAGGGCTGCTCTCTGCCCAGCAGAACCAGATCTGTTCATCCCCCAGCCTGTGTTGATACTGGAGGTTGCCCTGACCCACCTGCAGCACCTTGCACTTGGCCTTACTGAGGTACCTCAGGAGTGTCACATGGATTCTATATAAATGTAGATTTATACTGTAACTTACAAGTAGAAGCTGAGTTAGAGCTAATATATTCAGAGCTCTAGATCAAGGACTACAACCATTTCGTATATTGTGATATGGGTGTCTTTGCAATATATGGTGGGGTGACCAAAACCTAAGTTCTTCCTAAAACCATTGGAAGGCCAGTCCTTGCTAAACCCATACAAAAATCTACTTATCTTCTTAGATATAGTAATATATTACTATTTACTTTGTGCAGCCTGTTAGTATAAAGGAATGGGATCCACTGAGAATAAAATCTTCTCATGTACCAGTGAATGTGTGTGGTCTTGCTCTGGGCCAAAATATTAATTTTGTATACACAATCAGTTTTCCACAGAAATGTCTGCACTAATTTTAAAGGGACACATATTCAAGCAATGTGATTAACTTTCTGCCAAGCTGTCTGTATAAATCATACTGAAAATGCCTCTCAAAACTGAAGGCCTGCTGTAGAACAGCTGGAATAAATAAAGGAGAAACACTTCTATTATCCAGTTAGATTTTTCTAAGAAATTTCTGGTCATGATTGCATCAGGGTTTTGAAGAAGAGTAACACAGACTGTGTGTGGAAGGGTGTCTTAGTTTGAAAAGACAGGTGTCTGCTAAGGAAGGCAGGAGCCTCCCTTGGAATAGAAGATGTAGCCCCCTCCCCTCCAAATTTTTATAATTTCGAAATTAAGGGCTTTCAGGCACAGATATGAGGGGTAGGAATAACAGGTCTTTACTAA
>VZTN01022911.1:42114-54357 GCA_013400515.1 Erpornis zantholeuca
AATCCCGCCCAGTTCTAGTTTCTGCTCAATGAGAAAAGCTCCAGGCAAAAAGAGGGCTGGGCCCTTCTCTGTGGCCATGTCCCTTTGTTTCTCTTAAGTACCCAGCTATTTGTTCCCTAGCAACCAAACATGGGGAAAAATTCCTTTAAGAAAGGAGCGAAAAAGGAAAGAATGGGGAGCTTCTAAAACCCCAACAAAGGACATTGGAGAGAAGATATTGGAGAGAAAGAATTCACTAATCTTGAGTGGCTGGTAAAAACATCATCTGCATTTCCACATTACTGTAGATAAGGGATTACGGAAGAGAGAAAACTGGCATCAGAGCATTCATCTCAGTCACCATGAGAAGAAAAGCAAATTACTAGGAATTGGTATAGATAGTCCTGTCCTGTGTGAGCTGATCTGAGCCTTTGAATCTTGGTTAAAGACCTATGCTAACTATTTTCACAAAAGGTTCCAATAATAATTCTGATCTCCCTTCTCTTATTTTGGTTGCATCATCTATTTCTTTGATACCCAAGCAAATGCTAATGTAATTTAAAAGATCTTATTCCTTGAAGATACTTTGTAGCTATTTTCCATTTTATATTGTAGCACTGGTTTAAGGAACAGGATCATGGAGTCCAGTGTCTGTGAGCCTAGTTTGAGCGAGGCTCAATCTGGCATCCAGGGGATTTCATGCTGTAATCAATGGCCCTGCAGGGTATGCACCAGAGAACTGATCTTCTCTCACAGATAGACTTAATGATGGCATGCAAGAAACTTCATTGCAAGCTGGCAAAATTAGCCTGAATGCCAATTGGAAGAGAACAAGAGCTCACCCAGGTTTGACAGATGACCCAGATAGTAACTCCAGATGTACAGGTTTGGATCTTCTTCCACTGCTAAGGTGGCCTTGTTCAAACAGCTTTGTTAAAGTCCGTGTGATCATTAGCAGCGAAACTGTGTTTTATGGAAGGAAAGATGGCTCAAGTCCCTCAAGTTAGAGCAACATGATTTGGATATGATTTGGAATTCTCTATTTGTTATTCATTTCCCATCCCAGAGACAGGCTGTTTTGAAGCTTCTGTATAATGACTATTGAGTCCTTTGATGGGATTTGTGTTATCCATGATACCTAAATATGTTTTTCAACTGACTTCTTAATTCAGTCATATTTTCACTTCAGCTCAGCTTCCAATCGTCCAGGAGGTTGGATACAGCATTGCAGAAAGTGGTGATGTGAAGGTCTGTGAAAACACCAGCTGCATCTGGAAAGGTATTTTCCAACACAGCAAACATTTTCAGACACACTGAACAGTAACATAGTACAGTCTGTGTCTACACTGGGAAAGCAAGTGCATCTACCTCTTTCAGCAAGTGTTACAGAATAATACAAAGGGGCTGAGAGCTCTATTTCTAGAGGTCTCACAGCTTCTGAACAGATAGTACTCCAGCTCTTTCACTGTCGTCCATTCCTAGTATTTTACCTGGCTCTTCTTTGGCCCCCATCTGATGCCCTGGTGGCCCTACAACATTTCCTTTCAGCTTTTCTGTTGCAGAACCCTACAAACAGAATAGGGTTGTGTTGAGGAATAGGCAGTTGATACGTACCATATGGACTGTGGGATACCTGAGAGTGCAAGGCCTGCAGAGATGGTGGAGTCTTGTTGCTCTTAGCTGTAGGGAAAGGTAATAGGATCAAACTAGCATTGAGGCTGGTTTCATCTGTGGGGGAGTCGATTAATTTACTATGTAAAATGTCCTAGGGAGGATTGAGCATAAGGGAGTGTGAGTGATCAAGTTATTTGAAAACTGGGGGAATCTGAAGAGATAACCTGTGAAATAATACAGGCATTCCCATACTTTTTTGAGTGAGAGACATTTCATTAAATCTCAGACTAATATTTTGGTGTCTTCTGTCTTGAACAGATGATTTGTTTGGTGCTCTGGCTATGTCTCTTTATGAATCTGGATTTCAACCCCTGTAGAAGAAGTTGGGATTTATGTGATAGGTTTGTATTTTCTTTTGTTGCTTTCCTCTGTGCAAATAAGCCTAGTTTCAGAGCAGTTAATAGCAACAGTATAGGGATATATCACAATGTTTTTTTCCCTTGATGACAAATACAGGTTTGATTCCACCCCCCTACTTGTTAACAGAGTGGTTTGATGTGCCTGTACTGACTACTTAACACTTAGTGAGTGTCATTTTGAGAATTGACGAAGGCATGTGAGAGCCAAATCTTATCAAAATCAGTGATATCCACTAATGCCCAGGCAAAATAACAAAATGGCATAATGAAATTTAATCTCCACTAAGAAAAATGCCTGTTATGCATAGTCATGTGTCCACGAAGTAAGTGAATAGAGCTGAAAGAGTGACCAGTATGAATTTGGGGTAAATTACTCACAGGAGAAGAGAATCCTGAAATGAGTTACAGAGATGATTTTGTCTGTTACTCTCTCACTGTGCAGTGCCAACTGCCAATGTTACAGAAGAAAAATGTTTACAGAGATTCAGAAGAATAGCCATTCATTGAATATTACAAATAAGTGCCTTAAGTTTATTCAATTATCTTAGTGGAATTCACAAATACTTTGTAAACTTTTTAAAAGTAATGAAAAATCTAGATATTAGAAATATAGCCTTTTCTGCACAGCAAAATGTCGTTTTAATGATGTTAGGCATTTTAAGGTTAGAATGCAGGGCTACATTGTGCAGATCTGAGGTCATTCCTGCAAATCTTCTTAATTGTTTAACTCCACAAAATTTTAGACACAGAAGAAAATCACTGTAATCTACTTGTTCATCTTTAGAGAGAAATAATAGCACAACTGAGAGGGGAAACCTTTGCTGTCTGTCAAAATTGAATTTTGTAATATGGGAGAAGAGTTTGGAAGGGCTGCATGATATAAATTCCCCACAATTTGTCACTGAAGTTTCATATAGTGTGTGTATATTTACAGAGTGCATATACTTTGTCAGTGTTGAATTTTTTTTTAAGAGCAAAGGTTAGTTGTAGAGATAAATATCATCTTCTGCTCTTGAAACTTTTAAGACTCATTGTAATTACTACTCCCTGGGGAATAATCTGAAGAAAGAAATTAAAACACAGAGAAAATTGCAAAAATGTGGTCTCCAGCATTCTGCTCTGCACACTACAGCAATAAAATGTCTTACACATAAAAATCTAACATTAAATGATTCAAAAGGTTAATGATCTGCCTTTTTTTTTTTCATAATGCTGAGGAGTCTTTGCAGCCTAATGTAGACCATGACCACAAAGGATGAGTCTTCTTGCTTGTACTTGTATTGGCTTTTGTTTCTCGTTACTGGGCTGTCATGAGCTTAGTGTAGTGTGATCAAAGAGTGTGCATTTTAAAAACCTTTTCCTGTGGTTAGGTATTGGGGGGGTAGACTTTTGGGAAAGCAAACACCAGAAAGCAAAAGAGTTAGTTACTATATAAGGGGGTTTTGAAGTGGGAGAGCATACATGAAAAATTCTGCTAATAGCAACTTCTGACAGAAACAAATGCAAAAAAAGAGAAAAAAAAACATGTTCTGTATTGAACAGTGCTACGATTTAAACAAAACATAATAGACCCTATTCTCCGTTCTAGCATTTGACTGAATGCATGAAGGTTTGAAAAAGTGTGTCTGGTGCTTTGAGCCTACCCAGGATAAATTACATCCTCCAAGCCTCCTCTGAATCATGGAGAGACAAATAGAATGAGAATGTGAAAGGCTTAGGCCTGAAATAAGTGGTGGTGTTTTGCATTACTGATTTGTATGTGATGAATTTTCAAATCCAGTACACCAAGAGGAGACCCAAAATGAGCTTAGATCTGTTACCACCATGAAGCCATCCACACCTTTGGAGCCAGAAGTGAGGCTTCATATTACTGGCTGGTGCAATGACAACTGTAAATTTACTTCTCCTGTGTAGTTTCTTGCACAAACTGTGAGTACTTATATGTGTTTCAAGAAAGGTGGTGGTGTGCCCCCTTCACATAAGATGGAATCACTGCAGGACTTAACTCTCATGCAGCTTCATTCAGCTATAGATCTCGTTACAACTTTCAAATCAAACAGGTCTACCTCCATTTATAATTAAGTTAAATATTTTATCAATCAGCCTTGGATATTTAGTAGCCAGTCACCACAGCAGCAGTTTCATTGAGTGGACTTCAAAATACCTTGTTTTTGAAGAGAGCAGTAACATCATTTGTGGTTTGGATGACACATTCTGTACGAAATTCTCACTTACGTCTTTGCTGGTGAACAGGCAACAATTAAAAACTCACAAGTTACACACAAACACATGAATTTCAGGTCTGAAGATTTTTAGCACTTCATAAGATCTAACAAGCAACTCTTGATGTGTATGTGTTTATAATTGTCCCTGGGAAGATTTTTTCAACATACCTTTGTGAGTGTTCATATATATCCATGAACAGGACAAAGGTTTGTTGGTGTGATATACACTGATGATGCAAAAGGTATGTCCCAGGACTGACAACATTAACAACAGTGGTCTCTGGAAATTATTTCTGCTGCAAGATTCAGGTCTGTAATTAAATAGACTGATTGATTCAACTGTTCTGCAGAGAGATTTTAGTTAACAAAATATGATGCCAGACCTTGAGTTATGGCAGCACATTCTGTGCTTCAGCGGTCATGCAAAATGAGAATATCCTGGTTTGGTATTAAATGTTGTACACCATCTGCTGCTGACCTACATGACATAACAAGGTGTTCTGTAGCTAATCACTGCAGTGATTTGCTTTGCAAATGCTATGTGCCCAGCATCAGGAGCAATGGAAGCTGTATTCCCATCATATGTTCACTGAGCAAGCCCTGAAGATGAGAAGCAGAGTTTCCTTAATAACTTTCTGCTTTTTTCCCTATCATCTGCAGGATAAATGTGTGTGTGATTTTGTGTGACTTTGGTTGAGGTGCTAGATAATAACTGGATCTACCTGGTCAGGAGTAGGAGCCTGCAATCTGAAGGTACTGAAGTGCTGTGCTTCCATGTATGAACTTATAAATTATGACAGGTAAATAAATAGCTTTAAACTCACAGATGTGCACCCCTTCAATCCAGTCTGACTTCAGCATCACTGATACAGGTTTTGAAATTTGGAAATACTCATTGTCTTACTTGTGAAACAAATAGTTTGAAGTTTTCCTTATGTAAATTCAGAACTGGGGAATGGCTTCTTGTAAACAAATGAAGGGAACAATTTTTTCTTCCTCCTTGTTGTCAAATTTTTATTTTTGGTTTGTTTTGGATTGGCAGCTGTGGAATATTTAAACCAGAGAGAGGCTGAGAAATATGTTGGCTGCCTGTATGTAATTGGAGTTGGAATAATTGTATTCTGAGCAGGTGAGTGGTAAAGTCTATTCCCAGAAAGAGGAATAGACTGTTTTTTTTTGGTTTTTGCTGGTTTTACTCAGGCAAATGTCCCATTCATTTTAGCTGATTTTCTTGGCTTTGTTCAAATGGGATTTTACTGCTCCCACATCTATCACCCATCTCAGAAATCATACGTAGTTTTATTGTAGGACAGGAAAGCAGCCAAAGAGGATTTAACCTCTTTCGTATAGTCTCTGTTTCTTACTCTCCTTCCAGAAAACTGTCACCACTTGCAGAATTTCACTATGATTTGGACGCTGTGACTCTGGTTTTGTGCAAAGCCTGAGCTTGAAATTGTTTTGTCTCCAGTGGGTCTGAACTTCAAAAATCACGGCCTGCCCAGTGCTAAGGAGAGAGTATGTAGCTTAGATGGGCCCTTCATTGATATCAAGATGGCATCTGTCTTTTCAAATGCACAGCAAAACACAGCTGTTAAGAGTTGCACACCTCTCCAGCTGTGTACCTGCAAGGAAAGGCCAGATCATTGCTATCTACCACCCAAGGAGGGATTGGGTTGTGGCTGACCGTTGCTTTGTCAAGAGTGCATTCTAGAGTAGCAGGTGAATATTTTTTATCTAGGTATCATTTCGGTGTGTGGGCTCAAATGAGAAAGATCAAACGTACTTTTGTGGGTTTCTTTAATCCCACTTTCTGTTTCAGATCTTTAACTCATACATGAAGAATCTGAGGGGAGACTTGTGTATGAGGAATGCTTCTGTAATTTTAAGATCATGTGATAGTGTTCTGTTTTACTAAAATGGAAAGCAAAAGGAAACTAGTATCTCTTGATAGGAACAGCAGTGGTAGTTTTATTTTGATTTCACAAGATGCTCTGGTTGTGATGGTATTATGTCGGCAAGGTGGAAGTACAAGGAGGTGCAGGCACACCAGCTGAAGAAACAGTTAATAAAATGCAGTTGCAATTATAATGGGTGGGTTAGGTTATGAGGATGCAGGTGTAACATCCTGCCAGTGCCAAGTGGCATAACCTTACTACAGTGAGAAACAGTTTCAGTCCAGGTTTCCTCTTGGCCAAAGCAGTGAAAACAACAGGAACTTTGGAGCAGAAACTGTCAATGAAATTCAGTGTGAACCTGAGAACTACAGTTATGGTTGACACATTAGGTTGAGGTAACATTTATTTATTTTTCTAGGTTTGAAATTAACCATCTAATTCCAATATTAGGGCAGAGTTAAAATAATTGCGTAAGGAGAAAAAAAGGCATGGAATAAATATTAATTGTTACTAAAATTAGAGCAGCATTCTTATGTTAAATTTCACTGTGGAAGTTTCAATTCCACAGTATCAATTGATTTAGGATTACAGTGTAACTGTTGCAGTTAAAAATAATCCAACAACACATCATCATAAATTTGTAAATGAATTTCAGTACCATAAATTAATCCATCACATTTTATTGTGTTCTCTTTGTCTTTAGTAAAACACGCCATCTTTGGTGTCAAAAGCAAATAATTTTTATTTCTTTTCATTCCAAGAGGAAAAAAATCTCCTTTCAGACATTATTCTAAGGAGTCTGCTTCCTTGCTGCTCATATCATTATAATTACCGGGGAACCTTAATATGACCAGCATGGCTGATACAGAAATTCACTTCTGTTTCTTGGGGTGTGCTGGACTGACCCAGGCTGGATGCCAGATGCCCACCACAGTGTACCACTGCCTTCAACAGAAAGGGGAAAGGGAGAAAATAAGATGGAAAAAAAATTGTGTGAGAAGATAAAGGCAGCTGAATAAGGCAAAACCAAAGGCCACTTCCTATGAAGCAGGACTTCAGGACAGCAGTTATTCAGAAAGACAGACATTATAATAATGAGTGCTTTCCCCTCTCCCCTCCTCCTTTGCCACCTTTTCTTAGTTTTGTTTGCTGACCAGATATCATGTGGTATGGAATATTGGTTTGGGTCAACTGTCCTGGCTCTGTCCCCTCCCAGGGTCTTGTCCAGCCCCCAGTGAGAGAGCAATGCTGGAGAGGCAGCGCTGATTCTGTGCCAGTGCTGCTCAGCACTTGCCAAAACATGGGTGTGTTACCAACACCCTCCTGGCCACGAACACAAAGCACAGCACTGGGGGGGCTGCTATGGGGGAAATGAACTCCATCTCATCTGGAATAAATACACTAGGTTAGATTTTATTATTATTGTTATTTAGTAGGAAAAATCTATATAAACCTTCAGGAAGCAAATGATGATGCCTTTGCATGTAAGGCACATATTCCTGTGTAGTTGCATAGGTATTTTCCATGAAGATGTGCTTAACTTTCACTGGAGCATGGCTTGGTTGGAATCTTCCCTGCTTTTGTGATCTTCAAGTCCATTATACAAGCACAACATAAAGACACTTCTTGCAATAAGTCAGTTTTTTTGTGCATTTTTAGTGCTTCCAAGTCACTCAATGAGTATATGAAGGATCTTTTAGAGCCAGTGTGGGAATGTCTCCAGTCACTAACTCTTAATACCTTCAATTGATCTATTGCAGTAATATCGGATATCTGTTTCTCAGATACCCAGACAGATTGTATTGAACTTGGTGATTTTATTTCAGTGTCAGCATACTAGTTGTAAGTGTGAATTTCCAGCAGGAAGCTCTTCTGATTTGTCATAGGTTTAATGTAAGTAATATCAATAAAAAGTGATAAAATAAATTGCAAGGTATTTTCAATCTTTTCAGGTCAATTCCCCTATTAATGAGTAAAACCCATCTCTGGGAGCTAAACTATAGCTCTAGCTGTGCTTTCAAGCAGGGTGCTCCTTCCTGCCTTTGATAGACTGATAATATTGGTTGTAGAACTCTGAATCCATTTCCCAACAGGCAGCTAGTGTGAGAGTGCCAAGCTGTGCAGATTTTCCTAAAGCCTTGGAGGGGGAGGGAGAAAGGGAAGGGACAGAACCAAAGAATACACTGTAAATTGCTAGAAAGCCTTTTTGCAGTACACTGCCTCTCTTTTGGGTTTGGAATCACACCTGGCTTTGGCAAAAAATCATCTTGTGAAAGAATTTTTCATGAAGAACAGGAAATAGTTTGCATTAAACTGCTTGGTCGTTGAACAGGGTACCGATTAGTGGCATCCAGCATGCTCATGGAAAAGAAACTTGAGAGAAAAAAGGTATTCTGCCCAGTTTGAATGGAGCAGCTGCCTGGCCCCTTTCTGTTGTCAGTCATCTCCACAGCCAAGGTGTGCATTTGACAGTGGTTCTGTTTCCTCTGAGTTGTTTCCTTTTACTGAAATGTTGCTGTTCTGCTGACACGTTTCACTCTGATGTGGTTTGCTTCTGAAGAAATATTGGTGTGATGAAGTGGCTTGTCTTCATTAACATTAAACCCATGCTGTCTTTTCTCGTCTGCAGTGGTTCTCTATCAGGATCTATCCCTCACCATGAGGTTCAGGTTGCTCAGCAGCATGTTGGGACTCTGTCAGAGCAAAGCAAGCATTTGCAGCCTGAAATTGTCACTAGCCAACCTGTTGCTGGCAATCGTATCTAGGGGTGGTGTATTGAATATCTGCCCTAGGGACCCTGGTGTGAAATTGCAGTCACAGGCACTGAAAACCATACTTAATTTCTTAGCAGGTAAAGTATATGAAGAAGGCATATTGTTCAGGCAATTTTTCTAATGATCTTATTGATAGCTATTAATTTCTTCTGCCTGTGATGCAGTTAATTTTAAGACCATTATCTCCTCATCGATAAGATTGCTAGGGCTTTGATACTGGATTAATAGGCCTTTCTAAATATATTGCCAAACAGAAATAACCTTTATCCCATTTTCTTCTATCTATGTACCTTTACAGGAAAGTTTGGTTGTGTAATACTTACAAGTTTGCAAACAAGGTATTTCAATACTTGGAGTTTTGGAAAACTATTTCTGCTGCAATTAATTTAACATATGAGGTTACTTTTGCCATCCTGCCCATATTTTAATGTTGTTTTAATGCAAATAATCTGAAGAAGGAAATTTAAAACGAAACAATTTAAGATTCTTCATCTTTATGAAGTCCCTGTCTGCGTGAGAGATAGGTCAGTTATTGGTAATAAGAGGCAGGAGAATCCAGTACTTACAAGCTATTTGTCCTCTCAAAAGTATCTGAGGCTGGACTGAAGTGCTGAGGTTGAAGGGTCAGGGAAATTTATTGAAACAGGTGGAACCGAGTTCTGAGAAGCTTTTCTTCAGATAGGTTCTGGGCCTTAGGCATATCCTGGAAATATCCCAGGTCTCTTGTAAGCTCTGTAGGCCACTTGCTTAGACTTCTGCAATGGCTTGGGTTAGGCAGTAAGACTCTATCCTGCTAGGTTCTTCTGGTACTGAGGTGTGAGTCTGTGGCCTCTGAAGGGCAAGCAGAGAAGCTGGAGTTTTATGAAAGGATGTGGGACAGTGTAGGCTATGAAACAAGGGCAAGGGATGTAGCATTTGATGTTTTGGGATCCTACACAGCTGAGTTTACATACTTTGTGCTTATTGTAGTTCATTTTTACAACTAGATTTTAAGTTAAAATTCCTCTTTCTTACAGCTAACCTCCTAATCTATTCTGACATCTGTTTTCTTTTTTGTTTTTTAGGCTATGAACTGGTGTCCTTGGCAGTCAAAATTCCTTGCTAGGGGAGGTGGAATGAAAGATGGGATTTTGCGTGTCTGGCACACAAATTGTGAGAAAATCATCCAAAGTGCAGTTACAGATTTGCAGGTGAAATGATGAAATGTCTGCATACTTAGTCTACACTCTTTTTATATAGCTGTGCTCTTTTGGCAAACCCCCAATGACTTTGAGGGTGGTTCTGCAGTAAGAGGAACAGCAGGATTTTCTCTGGCTGTGCAATTGTGCTATATTCAGCACTAGAGTGTTTGATTGACTCAAGCAGTTTGTTGTTTCTCATTCACCACTCCTGTCTCCATGCAGAAGTCATTGAAGAGGAGATAGTCTTGAAGCCAGACACTTTTCATCATCTTTCCTTGCTGGCAATAGTAGTTTTGGCCAAAACTCTAAATGTGGAGAGAAGGCTGAAGGGAAAGAAAAATTCCCAGAGCATTGGGGTGAAGAGAGGTGTAAGAGTCAGAGAGAAAACATCTGTCTCTGGAATTTGAATATAAAGAGACAGAGGAACAGGTTCTCAGCTGCAGCAAAGCAGCATAACTTGATTTGCTGGAGCTGTTACAACTTAGCTGAGGACAGGTTTTGAGGGCTTTGGTTAGGACAAAGCTCTCAAAAAGCCCTCAAAGCTAACAGGACAGGCTGTTACCATGTTTAGATAGGACAATAAAACAACTGTACTTTGAAGAGTTGCAAACAATTAAATGATCCTCATAAATAAGTAAACACTCTGCTGGGACTATTTCTCAGTAGATTGTTTAAACATTGTAGATTACATTTCAAACCTCTGAATGGTGTAAGCCTTTCTGAAAACTAAAGCAGGATTTTAAATTGCATTAGGTTTCTTCCTTGCTCTGGTTAACCAGTGAACTGATGATGGGAAAAGGCCTTCCTGGAAATCAGATGAAAATATGGAAGTATCCCTTGTCAATTCATTAGAACTCTATGGCAAGTATTTCAGTTATTTATCTGTCAAATCAGTCTGGTTTTGCAAGGCCATACCTAATGTAAAAAAAAAGAGTAAAGAGCTGTCACCTACACATCTGTGTTCATGTGCACAATCTTAATTCATGGGATTGTAATGGCTCACTTATTAAGACTGTGGTAAATATTGCTTCTGTGAAATTCCTTGTTTTTAATGATGGGATTCTTTCCTATACTTCCTAAGGCCATGGCAGGTGTAGGATGTGTATTTCCACTTCTTCCTAAAGCTTACTAGGCTAGGGTTGAATGTGGTAATGTCAGGTTGCTTCCAGTGTGTTCTGGCTGATGACCTTCTGGACAGCATAAACCAGTTGTGACTGTTTTTTTCATTTCATAATGTGAGGATACCAAACAAGCTTTCAAGTGATGTCTAAACCAAATCTCCATATGCTATTTAGACATGTCTGTGTTTTAATGGAGGATTTTGCTGTGAAGAAATGCACTGCAGGGTGTTTCCCTTGCACCCTGCTGACTGCTAGAGAAAGTGGAGTTTCCTACTCCTAGAGAGTAGCTCTCTCTTGCTCTGTGGTGCTGTAGGGCTACACCATATGCAGAGGTTGTTTCTTGATATTAATCCTGTTTGGTACTATTAGTGAACAAAAACCCCAGATCATTGCTACGCAGACATATTCCTGCTTATGAAGACTCCTAATAGCTTACGATTTGTAATTGAATGTTGGAAAAAATTGTGGATGTATCAAAATATGGTCAGAATAAATACTGTGATGGATGATTTTGAGATATAATTTTACACCCACAGAAATGAACTGATAAATTGTAACTGAATTTCATTTTTTAAGCTTCTTGCAAATGCTGCAGAATGGAGACCAGCTAAGAATGGAGACTCCTCAGCACCATTTGAGCACTGTAGTAATTAAGGTTGACTCTCACTTANAAAACTCCACTCAAAACCCATGGAAATTAATAATTTCTACTTGTCTGGTTTCTCTCTATTACTCTCCACTGCTTTTTGACTTAGACTATCAAT
Source organism: Erpornis zantholeuca (assembly GCA_013400515.1). NCBI lineage: Eukaryota > Metazoa > Chordata > Aves > Passeriformes > Timaliidae > Erpornis > Erpornis zantholeuca. The sequence continues at coordinate 54,087 of VZTN01022911.1, forward strand.
CAAATTTCAATCAGTGTTGTGGATAGTTTTGGATGCCTCCAAAGATTACAATTCAAGATCTTCCTTCAAAGTCATTATAGACAGTGAATGGGCAGAACATAAATAATTCACTGACCATTGTAAACTCATGGTCCTAAATACTGACAAAGATTGTGCACATTTCAATAACTTGAGAAGGAGCAAAGCCAGATTAATCTCTGCTGAAATAAATTAGCGGTGGTGATGAAATTCAAGTCACAAGGTTTAGGAGGAACACATGTTGCTCAGCACC
>VZTN01022914.1:2116-14769 GCA_013400515.1 Erpornis zantholeuca
TAAAATATTTTGCCATTTAGTAGCAGCATTTGAGAACTGCAGGAGTCAGGACAGACACATTCCATGGCTTGTTTGTCACATAGGAGGAGCAGTTTTCCTTTTGTTAAGGGGTGGTTGCATCTGTGGGCATGTAACTATCCTGTGTAGTCACTGCCTGGATATACCATGTGCGCTTCCCACCTTTTGACAGAAACTCTCTGAATATTGTTAATCTGAGAGAGCACATGGAGAAATTTGTCACTTCCCTCTGGCAGTAGATGCATGTTGTCTCCTGTGATTGAGGTGCCATCTGTAAACAGTGGCTTGTGCTCTTCCAAAGCATATCATCTGGTCTGATGGATCCTTTGGTAGTAAGAAGTTGTGATTTAGCTCTTCAGGCAGACAAAAGAGGGGGCACCTCTTATAAAATGTGCTTGAAATTATGAATTGTAAGCAGGCTTCTCACATAGGTCTTTGTTTGTTGAGTCTGTTCTCCAGTCTGTGTTGGATATATGCCTGCTCTGAATTGAAATTGGTGTAGTTGCAGTTGTGTGGCAATTCCTCTAGGCTAATACATCTTGATGAAGGGTTAGTCTTGTTTTTCAGGCACACCACCAGATTGGCTGAGGCTCCTTAAAGAGTTCTCTTACACTGAAGTAGCTTTGAAATCGGGCAGAGATTCGAGTCTGTTGCTGTCTTGTGTAGCCATGTCTATGTTTGAGTCAAAGCGAACATTTTATCTTATTGTTAAGGAGTAGTTAACTTATNTTATTGATACTTTTTTTACTCTTCCTTTTTTGCTTGTTAGTTTATAACTTCTTGAAGCATGGGAATACGCTGCCAACAGAATTCTACTGTTATTATTTAGGCACCCAAACCCAGTCTCTTAAAACTTGCTTAGATAAAACAATGCTGAAAGCTTTTATCTAAAGTGTTTTCTGAGTAAAAAGATTGACTTCAGCCCAGCTCTTTCACCCTTCTCACACACTGATGCTTATTAGACAGATGTACAAATTTGGTTCAGTTGATCATTTCATGACTGCAAGATGGTGAGGTGTGTGCTTAGTTAAGAATATACATATGCTTGAGATGTAGATAGAAAAAAGATTGTTTTACTGAAAAGTGAAAGATGTTTTTACTGAAAAAGTACAGTGGTTACACTGTTACTGATGGGATGTAATTCCAAATTTAAATAATTTCATTAATATTTCAGTTTCTTTTTACATCTAGGTGAAAACTTGACAAATTGGAAAGATAAGGTCCAGCTTCCATTTAAGTAACTTGGAAATGAATTTTTAGTTGTATTCCTTTACAAAATTCAGTAAGACTACATGCTGAGCTTTCTGGACATTTGTGGTGGTACAACTAGCCCCCCTCCCCTCCAGCAGCTCTGGGATTTCAGAAACACCATCAGAGAGTGTTAAAGGAAGGTGTTCAAAATGTGAATATGCTGCTCTGATTATTTTGTCTTGGTAGCAAAAGTTTTTATGCTGTTAATAAATGCTTTCTAAAACAAGGAATGAAATTACTTCCATACCCTTTGGTAATAGAGATGGAAAAACAGAGTACAACCTGGAAAATGCAACTTTAGAATAATTTAAATTATTAAAAACAGAATTTTCGAAGTCACCTTACCAAAAAGCTGGCCACCTGTATGTTGAACCTTGCCCGTTCCCTCTGTAGCTGCCATAAAGATTCAAGCTAAAGAACAGAAAGGCCTGTAGATACAAAATAACTAGCCTTGGATGTGGTGACTGTCACCTCTTTCTCAGTGGTTTATCACACATTTTTTTCATGGAGCCTAAACTCTGGAAGGTATTATTCCTCAGAGCAGGTGTTTTAATTTTCCAGGCTATGAAAATCTAGCCTTTTAAAGCCAAGAAGACGACTTTACACAGCTTGTCTTACCAAGATGAGTATTCAGTTTAGTTTAGAAAGGTACTCACCTTTTTGGAATAGAATATAAAAAATGTGTGTAGCCTTATATCTGAAATATCTTTTCTCCTCGTGCTTTAGATAAAAGCTTTGTTTAATAAGGATCATGAGGAAGTTTTCAAAATCCAGTGGCCTACCAGTGCTGAAAGACGAAGTTTTTTTGAGGACTTAGTAATGAAGCAAGCTGCTGAACCTCCTGCATCAAAAAACAACTCAGGTGAGGATATTCAAAATATAAAACTTTGTTAGCTGTAAGTTAACAGCTAATACTGTGTTTCCTTTGGGAGTAATTTTCTAGCAATTATTTTTCATGTGCCTGTAATCAAGTACTCTCAATTAACTAAAATTTTCCCATTGATTTAAGCTCGGCGGCCATTGGAAGTTCTGCCTGTAGCACCACCACCTAAGCCCCGACAGCTGACAGAGGAAGAAATAAGACAGCTGGAGGAGCAGGAAGAGGATACGTTGCGTGAACTGAGGATTTACTTAAGGGATGTGACTCACAGACTTGTCATTGACAGACGTTTCAGGGCATTCACAAAGCCTGTCGACCCAGACGAGGTAAATTAGTGTTGATCTGCAATACCATTATAGCTGTGTGTATTCACAATTTCTCGTGTGTGTATGTTCCTCGGTGTTAGTGTGTTCTTTCTAGCAAGGTTTTTCTTTGTCTTTAGGGTCATAGTATAATGAATTTCCAGGAAACAGGAAGTGAATTTTTGTTTTGCTTTTACTCTTTTTGACTCTTTAGAGCACTCAGATGTCTGTTACTTGAGTGTTTGCTGAAGTCCCTGTGTTCCTTCTAAAACCTCTTTAAAACTTGAGACTATTTCCATTAGAGGGGTCATCCAACAAGGATCATCTAGTCCAAGTGCTAATAATATCAAATGCCAACACAGTTTGCTCATGAAAAGGCTTTCATATGTAGGTGTATTACACCACTAAAAACCGGACCGCAACCAGAGAGATCCCTCTTTTTCTCTGTTATTATAAACAGTACTTCTAGGGTTGTTTCAATAAAGCCTGAAGCTCTTCAATTGTATCTCAATAGTTTCTGCCAGAATAAGAGTAGAAGCGGCAATGTTGATGTCAGATTTTCAAATTCTCTTCTCAGGGGGCTTTCCTTAGTATAAAATCAACCATGAAAGCTTTTTCTTCCTCCCATACGCTTCTCGTATAATTCATTAAATAAGTGTAAGCTGGGGCACATACTTCCAAGTCAGCTGGAGATTTGAGATAGCTTTGCATTTCCACAATGTCTTGTTCTCCCAAATGTCCACTGACTTATATCCTTTCCTTGTAGTTTCTAGATGTGAATAATCTAAACACATGTAGATGTCTTCATCTAAACTAGTCATCAGGCTCCTTCTATTGTCTGAGTAAAGAAATTGGCACCTCTGGATACAGTTGTCTCATTCTAGATGCCTAGCACAAGTGCTTCAAAGGTGCAATTCCTGCAGCCTTTTTCTTGCTGCAGTCAGCAAAGAGAATCTCAGGTGACTTTACTGAGAAAGGTTTCTTTGCTGTTATTTCCTGAAAGGAAGTGAAACGAGTCCCACTCTGGGTGCTGATTCCCTTCTCTGCCCCACACATTCTTCTGACCTCCCTGCTTCTTTGTTTTCCCCTCTTCTAGTCTGTCTCTTCAAAGCCAGCTGAAATAGCCCTTTTGTTTTCAAGAAACGAATTGGGTAATTTCTGCAGCTTTGGATGTGTCATATTGGGATTTTTAAGAAGTCCTTTTTTGACTTTATGACAATAATTACTTTTGGTAGCTGCTACGTTAAATCTCTGAGCACTTGTATTTCCTTTGTAGGTACCCGATTACAATGCTGTTATTAAACAACCAATGGACCTCTCCACAGTTCTCTCCAAGATTGACATGCACCAGTACCCAACTGCAGGAGACTTTCTAAAAGACATTGATTTAATCTGTAGCAATGCTTTAGAGTACAACCCAGTTAAAGATCCTGGAGGTGAGGATGTGGTTTTATCCCTAATTTGTAAAATTTTTAAGTATGTTAGTTGATAAATATCATCTGTGTACAGTAGATGTGGGATTAGATAATTTAAAAGATCCCCAGGGAGCACTTCTGGCCAGGTTGTAAGTGTTGCAGCATCAAATAAACTATTTGGGCGTGAAATTGTGATGGACCTGTTGACTGGAAACTACTGCCTTTGCTTTAATAATTAACATTTCTGTTGGCATGCTGAAAATACTGACTGAGATAACCTACCTATGACAAGAGCAAAAACATTCTAAGTAAACAAAATAAAGGAGTTCATTGGCTGGTAGAAAGTACTCAATTCTGCCTGTAAAATTTCAGATCGTCTCCTTAGGCACAGAGCCTGTGCTTTGAGAGATACTGCCTATTCCATAGTGAGGGAGGAAATGGATGAAGATTTTGAACAACGCTGCCAAGAAATCAAAGAATCTCGTAAGCAAAGAGGTATGTTTTTTGACACTGAGGATTTAGACTTGTATCAGTATTTGTAACCAGCCATGCAAGACACAAATCTTTGCTCTCTCTTCTTTATTGTAAGGTTCAGACTGCTCTTCCTCTTACCTCTGCGTAATGCCAAAGGACAACTCTGTTCCTGGGTGTAAGAAAACAGACCCAAAGTGTAATGAAAAACTGAAGATGCCAGCAGGGCCTGTGGATGCCAGTACCCCCTGCTCTAAAGGCAAGTTGTGTTTTACAGACTTTCCTGGAGAAGGTGCTAAAGTCTCTGTTCTTGTGACCTAACAGACTCCTGTGATGCCTGGTTCTTCATGCCAGAGGCATTTAATTTTTTTATATGCTGAAAAACATGGGATAAATTCAGAGATCATTCATTCAATATGGTTGTAAAGTTTAAGTACGGTGGCTGGTTGACACCGTACTTTTAAGACACTGCCCTTGGTAGCCTAACTGATATTTGATGGCTCCTACATTGTTACCTCTTGAAGTCAAAAAAGTTGTACGTGGCAGTTTCTGAATGCTTACCTAGTTTTTAATTATATGCAACCCTGTTTTCCCCTTTCCTGCCCTCAAACATTAAATTCTATGCCACCTCTTACTGTCATTTCCAATTGAAGGGGAAAGGGTTAAAAAAAAGGGGAGCAGTAATCATAGACATGTAAAGGAAAGATCGTTATTTCTTCAGTTTTACCATGAAGAAGACATGGAAAAAAAAGGGACCTTGGGTCTCTTTCAGTTAAAATACATGACATGGTGTGACATGTCCTGGTCTTGCTGGCATGTCTGGGAATTTTGTCACTGACTTGACCCATAGGCCATGTGTGGTATTGATGAATACAAAGAAAGGGGGGGATTTCTGGAAGGCAGAAAAGTTTGTTCTGAACAAGGTTAACTTAATCAGAAAGCTTGAGGTGTAAATGTCTATGAACGATTTTTTTCTCCAGCAAATATTCCCTTAAAAGTGTCTCTTCACCTCTTCCCAATATGTGTGAAGTTTACAGATTTAGAGGGTTCATCTCCAAATGTGTTTCTGTTGTTCACGTATATTAGATCACTTACTAAGTTACCTAATAATCTTGCTGTGCAGTAATACTTCCTATTAAAGTAAGAATTTTGTGTTCATAACCTCTTGAAGCTGATATTTTTTTGAATTAAAATCTGTAGCTGGATTTTTAAAAATCTAGTAGCTAACTGACCCTATTAAATTGCAACTTTTTCTAGACACATGTCTAGGGAGATGGGCAGTGGCCTCTGAGTTTCTTCGGTCATTTTCCTTGACAGTAAAGTAAGACGAGGATGCTTCTTGTTTTGGTAATATTTTGGATGACTTTGGCTTGTATCTCTTTGTAGATAAATCAAAAAGAAAACGCAGAAAGAGTAGAGAGTCTTCAAGTATTGCAGCAAAGAAGAGGAATGTTCAGTTCAATAAAGAAAATAAAATTCCTGAAGACGAAAATGTAGAGAGTAATGAAGAGTCTAACACAGATTGCACTGAATTTGCAGTCTCTCAGGATACTCCTATTGAAGAACATGAAAATGTACTTCAAGAGCGACAGAAAAATGGGACAGAAAATGAAAGAGAGAGAGTTCTCCATGTGGGTAAATCCCCTGGAAAAAGGAGAGAACATTCAGACCTAAGAGAGCAGAGTGAGATGCCAGATTGTCAAAAAGCTGGAACTTCTGAAGATGGAGGTTCAAGTGATCAAGTGAAAGATCAAACAGGTCATTTACCCCCTTTTTCTTTGTAAGGAGGGTTACTCCACTTACCAGGTTTTAGCCTTTTTGATTTCTGTTCTCTGTTGTCTCTCTCAAATCACTGCAGTGTTTCTTGCATAATAGTGCTGCCCCTCAAGTTACGCCAGCCAAACTCATGTATTTCTGCAGCTGCTGGGTTTCTGATTCTTCAGTTTGTTTTTCAAATGGTACCTAACTGAAAAATAATCATTGGCTTTCTTTTATTGCATGAGGATCTTTCCAGCAATAAGAAGCGTAAGTTTAAAAGCTGTACTTCAAGCAGTGTGCACACAGGGTCATGTGTGGAATAGAAAAGTTGCATCCTAGTGTTAGCAATGTAAGATATGTTTTCTAACCTAAATTACTAAGGAGTTATACAGTGAAGTGCTGTAATGGCAGTGTGATTGGTTTTTTCCCCTGATTTTACCCTGCTTTTTTGTCTAGTGTTATTTTTTTGTGTCTAAGTTTCTAGTTTTCATGGATTTTTGCCAGAAAGGCAGTAAAAGTGTCAAGCATTTATCAGTGAAAAATGGTAACAGTTGTTTCTGTTGTTTCAGAGTAGTTCTCTTTTCCAAGTACAGGATACTTCACTCATACTGTATTCCAGAGAAAGAGAAATCCTGACTTAGGAAATTTGTGTCATTCCAGATTTGTGGGTACACCGTATGACTCGTGCGAGATCTTCTCAGGTGGAAGAGAAACAGCTGGGATGTGTTGGGAAGGCCATGAAGATTGGCACACAGAGAGTGTTTGTGGATTACTGTGAACTCAAAGTAAATTTTAATTTTTTTAATACCAAAGTGGGACATTTTCTTGCTACATACACAGTTGTAAATTAAGTCAGTTGATAACCAATGCTAATTCAGGCAATTTAGGGGAGAGGTATATAGCTTGTGATTCAACCTGTAATGGACTGACTGTTGTTTCCACAGCTGGTGTAGATTGCTGTTTTGCTGAACTAGATTTTAGGAGACTGGATTCTCTCCTAATTTTTAATGTAAAAGGGCTTGTTAGATTTTAAAATAGCCCAGTCACAAACTGCTAGTACTGTTGGTTATTAGTGTCTTGGCAGTCTTTATGATAGACTTGAGGGTTTGCATGGGTTTGTTTGGTTTGTTGTTTGCATGTTTTCATCTATTAGGTGTGGAGGCCGGTGGGCCTACAGAACAAGGGATCCTTAGAGTGGAATGGAGACAGACCCTAAGGGGAACTCCCCAGGTTAGGGAGACAGAAGAGGCTTCTCCCAGGGTGCTTTGTTTCGGTTATGTTAATGTACCCCAGTTCTGCTTCCCCAGTTGGCCCATTGGCCTCCCTGCCCTAGAATGTTCTCCCTTCCCTGCTCCCTCATTGACCCTTGTTCCTTTGCCACTATTTCTTATTGGTTCCCATACCCTGGCCCCACCTGTGCACCTGTGCACCCTCGTGCCTGATGCTCTCTCTCTGCCCCTACTGACCCCATATATAAACCTGGGCCCTCCCAACCTCTTCATCCTGGACCCATTCACGTGCGTGGCTGAAATAAACCTCTCTGTGGAACCCCATATGAAGACCCTTCCTGCTTGTTTGCTGTCGATGCATCCTGTCAGCCAGCTGGCGTGAGTGTGTGTGTGTGTGTGGCACTGACTGAGTGACTTCATTTGGAGAAGCTTTCGGAAGGTTGCAGCACCTACCATCCGCCCACACAACAATTAGGAACTCGAAGAGTACCTTGATTTTTAGCAGACATGACTTTTAACTTGAAGTTAACAGGTTGACTTAAAGGTCCCTGTATTTTATCCTTTAGTATTTTATCCTTTATCCTGGATAATATACTAATACCTGCTCTTCTCAAATGCTTTCAAAATCCCATGATAGAATATTGCATTCATATAAGTTTTTCCAGTCCCCTGTAGGAGAGAAGTTGCCATCCTAGGATACAGTTGCAAAAATGTGCCTAGCTACAGGGGGTAAAAGAAGTTCCTTTGCATGGATTGGAGAGGGTAGAAGGACCTGGCCTTCTTCAGGAGATGTTGCAGTGAGGAGAATTCAGGAAATTGCCAGGTTGAGGTGCTGGAGGTGGGTCAGACTGGAGGGGGCTGCTGTTTACCTGCCATGCTAAGAAATGGAGTGAGAAGAGAGAAATTAACTTTTCAATACAAGCTTCCTAAGCAGGCAAATTTCTTGGGGTTGTGTTCATAGAATGATGAATATCCTGAGTTGGAAGGGACCTACAAGGATAGAATCCAACTCCTGGCCCTGCACAGGGCACCCCCAACAATCCTGCCGTGTGCCTGAGAGCATTGTCTAAACGTTTCTTGAGCTCTGTCAAGCTTGGTGCTGTGGCTACTTTCCTGGGGAGCCGGTTCTACTGCCTGACCACCCTCTGGGTGAAGAACTGCTTCCTTATATCCAGCCTAAATTCCCCCTGACACAGGTTTATGCTGTTTCCTCGTGTCCTGTCAGTGGTCACCAGTGAGGAGAGATAATCAGTGCTTGCCCCTCCACTTGCCCTTGGGAGGAAGCTGTTGTTCGTGTCTGCCTGTTTAGAGGATCCACATAGGTTTTTCTAGAGTCAGGGTGCCAACGGCCTGTGCTCTGAAGGTACTGCCCACTGGAGAAATGGTACAGTAGAGCCCTTACAGATGTTTCAGCTGTGAGGACAGGGCTGCAGTCATGAAATGCATCTTTTAGAAAACTTGATTCCTTAACATGAGTGCCACTGGAACTTACTGCTTGTGTCAGAGAGCCTCTTTGAAACTCATTTGCAGACAGTAAGCTGGGTGAACCTCCAAACTGCAGCTGCTTGGTTTTGTTTGGGCTGTCTTTTTTTTTTTTTGTTTCAGGTTTTGTGTTTTTTAGTTCCTTTGCTTGGTAATAGGCCTAGAACTTGATGAACACTTACAAGAGTGTGCAGTCACTTACATGGCAGCAATTAAAAAAAAGTTTCACACGGGAAGTTGGCCATACACCTGTGCCATGTCCTGCCTTTTCTGCTTGCAGCTTATCTTGTGCTTTTCTGAACTCTGGTTTCCATTTTTTTTTCTTCAGCAAGTGTTGCATTCTATTGCCGTGGTAACTGAGAACGTCAGTATATTTCGCATGGAAAAATTATATGCTGTCCTTAGCCAGTGCATTTACCAACATCGGGAAGATGGTGACAAAAATGAATTAGTGAAGGTAATTTTTTTTGTCTTGTAGCACTTTCTGTCACTGTTACAGGTGTGTGCATGTGTTATGCATATGTATGTGTGCCCTGTGAACATCATGGTTATTTAGTATTTCTCACTGCCGCTTAGTTCCCTGTGTTACAAGATTTGTTCATTACAGTCTGGAAGACATCTGTATTGCAAAACCATTGTTGTATTTGGCTTAGTCGTTGGCAGTTTCAGCAGGAAAAGGCTTGAACATGGTAGCTCTCCCCCCAGAGCCCTCTCAAAGCAGTTAACCTCAGTCTGTCACTACTCTAGCTTGAGAACCTTTTCAGTGCTGGGGGGGGCTGTGAAAGAAGGGTGCTTTTCTCAGTCTGTCACTTCCTCGTTCTCCTCGTGCAGGCAGTCACACATGGTAACACTTGTATAGAAGTCATTCCATTCTTGAAAAGAAACTAAGTATGAGGCATAACAAGAATAAGACACTTTAGTCTCACCAGACTTTCTTTTTAACTAGCATGGCTTAAGTATCTTTACTTTCATTTATGGGGAGCTTCCTGCTTATGAAAGTTTAATGCTAACAAGTCAAATTCTGTAATCTCTTTTTCTAAGAGAGGATTTCCAAATTGTCAGAACTTGGCAGAAATATTCCACAGGAACCCATTTTCTCAGTCTGACATTGCCACTGTTGAGTTGATTTAGATAGGCTGGTTATTCAGTCTTCAGCTTCAAGGTCCTTGAATCCATTTGTCTTTCAGGTGGTCATGCTTAAGAATAGATAAAATTCTTTATGTGTCTCAGTCTTTCTTAAAAAACCCAGGAAGCCTCTTCTCTTGGGTCCTGGTCATCTTGATCTCATCTTACATGTTTGGTCAGATCAGATGCTCTTGCTCTGATTGTGCAACAGTGAGGATTATTTGGATTCAGGGATGCCATTCCTGAAAAATGCACCCTTCTCTCATCTATGATAATGACATGTTTTATCATGAGAAGGGATTTGTTTGTTATCTTGGGGCTTGTGAGCTTTTGTGACAGAACTTCATTTCTTTGTTTTCTACTTCTTTGAGCTTTAACCAGAGAATATCTCCTAATCAGAGGGACTGCACAAGTCAGTCTGGGAGTAAGTTCTACTTACCTTGTGAAGACGGAGACTTTAACACTTATTCATTCAGAGTGCAGAAAAGAACAGTTGAGCTTTTTGTTGTGGCTCTTCAAGAACTGTCTCCTCTGTAATTGTTGAAAGCACCACTGATAGAGATCCACAGTCCCTTGATACAGATCCCTGCAGTCTTTCTGGCCTAGTCTCTATTTTGGGTGCATAAGAATGTGTTGGAGCCAGTGAGTATAGAACAACAGTGATGGTGGTTGAACATGTATTGGCTATATCATTACTAACAATTGTATGCATAGATTCTTGCTTCTTTCGATGAAGAAGTAAACAGGGTTCTTAAGTTTGTGTTCACACTGACTTCTAATTTGTCTTTTTTTCTTCTTAGGCGATGAAGAAAGAAATTACAGCCTTCAGTTATCCATGATACTTGATTTCAGCATACTTGACACGCTCTGTAATGTTTTCTTTTTATTGCATGCTGTTTTTCCTTTGCATAGTTCAATAAATACTAGGTCTACATATATATTTATACAAATATATCTTAAAATTTATTAAGAAAGCTCAAATGAAGTAATTTAATGACTTTTATTTGATATTTCCCTTCTAGATATGTATATTTTAATGTGACACACTGCTGTGATTGCCTTTGGAACTCAGCAGATCTGAATAGATAATTTCAGTACCTCTCTTTAAAAGAAAACCTAACTTGAAACAAAGCAAGATTTACTACTGTAACTTTCTAAGGTAAAGTTTAATTATGCTTGTAATAATGACAATCTTAATACTGGAGAAAAACATTTTAATGCAAATTGTTAGTTCATCAGATGGCTTGTAGTTGAATTCAGTTGTAAATAGTTTTCTAGTTACATGGGAAGAATTATATCTTATTATTACATAAAAGTGAATATATTCTTGGCGATAAATATGTTGAAGTAAAAGCAAAGCAGTACCCCATTTTGAAGCAGTATTTCTCTTCAAACCCGCAGAGAGAATTTATCTGTTAATTTGATAGTTATTTAAAAAAAAAAAGTGAAAAGACAAAGGTTAACTATATGAGAATTAAAGTTTATATAAATTGTGATAAAATATGTGGCATGACCCTTTGCTCTTCTGTTCTGTCACCTCACACACACAACATGTGGCGATACTGAACGCCGAACTGTGCAATCCCTCTTTGTGTGTGTTTGGTTTCTTACCTCTGTCAGTAGTGTTCTCTTCTTCTGTGTCCTTCTACTGTGTTTGTTCAAACATTGGTGTGCTATGCAGAATTTTTTTTCTCTCTGTATTGCTTGGTGGGTATTAAAAAAAAATACATCTCTTTTTGGTGGTGAGTTGTCTGCTCTATTTTAATCACAGAACAATTTTGGTCATTAATAATCTTGCACTTGAGACACCAGCACAAATACTATGATTTTAAAATAAGAACTGCATGTGATCAGCTTCTTCTCCACACAGTGTATGGATTATACAGCAAAGACAAGCTCAGGAGAAAGAAAAAAAATATATATTGGAAATGTAATAAATGAACTAATGTCCTTAACTTGATCTCCTCCTTGGCTGTCATCACCAATTTCAATGTGACGGAGGGCAGGCAGCTTGCTGAGTGCATCCCCTAAGACCACTGTTTGGAAAACTGAACAGGAGTGACAGTGTGAAATTGAGGAACCAGAAACGTTCCTGGGACCTTCTGTTTTGAGCAAATGTCTTCCTGTCTCTAATCACGACAGGGTGCTGTACCTAGGCAAATTTTAAAAAATGCTTCCAAATCTTCTATGACCACCTGTGCACAATTAAGATTTCCCACACCCCACATCTTTCTTTTCTCTTTCTCAGGGAAACCGTCCCATTTTACTGTTTACTGTGTGCTCTTTTGGGTCAATGAAAAAATAGTATATGGAAACAACGTTTTTGAAAAGTGTGTAGTGAGAATTAAACCCAAATCTTGGTTAAAATATTTTGTTATATACTAAAGGGAGAGAGAAAGGAGACCTCTAAGTTCTCTAACTAACAAAAAAAACCCAATAAACGAAGGGCTGGGAAGTGTCTTTTTCCTCAGAGCCGCTACTTTTGTGTGTTCACTCGCCCTGGTTTGGGTCTCGGTACCCTGTGGCCGTGTTCTCCCTCGGCGCCAGCTCAGGGCGGGAGTGGCAGGAAAACCCTTCCCGGGCTGGGGGCGACGCTATCCCTACAGCCTGTCCCGGGCGCGGTGGGAGGGCCGAGCGCGGAGCTCAAGTTGCAGCGAAGGAGTGGCTGCGGGGGTGCGGCTGCCGCTCGAGAGCTCCGACCCCGCCGCCCCCGCTCCTCCCC
>VZTN01022914.1:15200-37101 GCA_013400515.1 Erpornis zantholeuca
CGGCGCTGCCCCCGCGGCCGGGGGTCATCGCCCGTCGGGGGCGGCGGGCTCCGGGCGGGCTGGGGGAAGTAGAGCGGAGGCAGAGCCGTGGCATCTCTTGGAAGTGGACTGTGCGTGCCCCGCAACCCGGCCCGCAGCGGGGTCAAATCCCTCCGAGCCCGAGGACGGGCTCCTCTTCCTTTTCTTCCTTCCTCCGCCCCGTGCCGGGAGCCTGTGCGGGGCATTGCTCGCCACAGGGCGGAGGAAAATCGTCGGACTCGTTAGTCGGAAAGGAAAATCAAGAAGTTCAATCCTGATGCGCCCAGAGGAGCCGGCGAGTTCCCGCCTGCTGTCACCGCTGGCGCTCAGGCGGACGAACGGACTGACAGACTGACGGCAGGCAACGAGCCGTGAAGCTCTGGCTCCAGAGTTGTCTTGCATCCCGTGGCGTTGTGGTGCGGGGGCGAGCGTGGAGGAACAGTACGGTGTATGTGCAGGCAAAGTTGGGGAAGATGTCTGGTTTACTCCTCTGGGAGTACCTGGGTTTTGGGGTACGTTCTGATGCTCAGCTCTCCCCTATACCAGGATGTGCAGCACTGGAAACCAACACCGACTTCAATAAACCATGTAATGGAGGCAGTTCTGGATCTCTGAAAGGGCTCAGAATATCTGCAATAGTGAATGTTATCTGGTAGGTACTTGCACTTTATTTCTGAGCTGCTTAGTAGGTTAAACAGTTAATGGAAAGATGGGGAAGTTTACTGTGTACAAAGTGTCACGTAAAATAATGAAGGCTGAGATGTCTCAGTCTGCAAGCTGGCATAGGTGCCACTTATTTTTAAAGTAAGACATATACAGAGAGTATATTGAGCATTTCAAAGTGCATAAAAACATTGTGTAAGTGAAAAGTGGATTTTGGTATGAAACTTGTTACGTGAAAATAAATATTCCCTCAAACATAGGAATAAGAGAGGAATTTTAAAAGCTGTGTTGTCTGTTTTCAGCAGCGGTCTGTTTTTTTGTTTTTATTCAGAAGGATTTCATGCCAAAAAAAGAAAGCTTGGGAGAACTTACAGAAACCCTGTTTAAAACAACCTGTGTGATGCAGACTAGAGGACTGCCCTGAATTAAGACCTCTTAGAGCAAAAATGCATCGTTTAGAAACCCTTTTGTTACTTTCTTTAAACATTGCCAGCAGGGCAGCCTATTTCACTGGTGTTGTTAAATGAATTCCCCTGAGCAGATTAGATGTAGATGCCATTTTGTATAACTGAAATTATTTGCTTTTACATTTAGGCTGGTGGTTCTTTTATCTTTGCTGGACTGAAAAGCCTTCTGCTATCACATTTGGATGATGTGTGTGTATGTTTACTATGATTGTCCCCAAACCCGACTTTGTAAAACATAGTGTTTGAGGTAGAGCTTTCCTTTGGGAGGCTTACTTTTCTTCTTCCCTAATGTTTCTTATGGCTATTCTCTGGATTATGTTCTCTCTTGAAACACCTCTCTTGATGTGAATGCTTTAGCTGGATCCAGTGTCCTGATATCTAGCCTTAATTAGTGTCATTTATAACTGTTGTTTATTACAGGAGTAGACAATATTCGTCACAAAGTTTGTCACAATGCTTACTGTTGGAGACTCAGAGCTATACACTGAACAATTCTCCCTTTTGTAGATTCTCTATACCAAAGAATCCCTGTCAAATAATGGACTTCGTAATATTGCTAGGGTTCCTTTTGTTCCTGCTGTAACCAGAAGGCTGTTTCTTGTGTCTTTTGCTTCACTGGGCCGTCTGTAGCATTTTAGTTAAGCTTATTGCTGTCACTGAGGTTCTGTCCCTGAGATTTTCCACCATTTGTTTATATGTAGTCTGAGGGAAAGGTTTAAATTTTGGGTTAACTTTCTCATCTAGTTGTAACTGGTGACTTGTTTGTTTGTATGTAACTTTAGAAGAGTCTTATTTGAAAAACAGTTATTCATATTTGAAGTCAGATTTTTTCCTTAAATCTGAGGTCAGGATTTTTTGCAGCTTTACAAAGCTGGAACTTTTTGAGATCCAAGGACACATAAATCATCACTTTTTCTGTTTGCAAATAATAAATACAAACAAAGCACTTGCAGCTTAGCTATGGCTCATCTTTATTTTGGTGATCAGTTTCTCTTTCCCTATCAAATTGAGGTCTAGTAAAGTACCAAATTTAGTGGTTTTATGTTTCTTTAATTTTTGTAAATCCTGAGCTTGCTGTAAAATTTTGAGAATGATCAGTGTCTGTTAAAATACTGTGTGATAACCACTTTGGGGTCATGGCGTGAGGGAATGTTCTGAACATTTTTAGCTGAGTGCATGGACATGCTGTTCTCTTCTGTGTATTAACAGTCAATATTCTCTCTACTTGTGCTTTAGATGCGGGGTCATTGATCCATAAATGTCGAAGATGGTTTGCCTCCAAGTCGTCAGGGACTTGTAAACAAGTGATGCAATTTTCGGTATAGTCCCATTTTCCCTTTTGTTTGCTTCCTATTTCCTAAATAGGCAGCAATAGCAATTGTAGTGTTCGTCTTGTGTAGTTCTCCGCTACCTGTCAGTAGCATTGCCTTTGCTGAATATACATCTATAAGAATACAATTTTCTGTTATTATTTAAGTTTCTAATATTGTCAAATTAGGCATTAAAGGGATGTGATTACTTATGTTTTCAGCATTATTAGTTCTATTAATTCAAATTTAGTCTTTTATTCCAATTAATCTTCCTTTTTTTTATTTTTTTTTTTTTTTTAATTTTCTTGGCTAGTTGAGGACCCCCCCAAATAGTCAAACTATTTTTCTGGATAAACAGTTCTTTCTTTTATTGTGGAGGTGGAAGCCACCAAAATGATACATTTCTTTGTCCTGTACCAACCAGATGACATTTCAGAATTTTGTGCCTTGCACCACTTTCACTGATGGTTCATTTCCAGTTCTATGGTCTTTCTGTCAAGAAACTGGATGGAACTTCAGGGTCCACTCAGGTCTTTTTCCTATCCTTCAGAGTTCAGTGGACTGCAATGTATTTCTTAGAATTCGTGCCTCTACTGTCAGTGGATTCTTTCTAACCAGCTTCAGAGATCAGTCCAAATTGAGCAAAAGTCGGCTACTGTCACTTGTTAGAAGATGTGTACCACTCTTTTGTCCTTAAGAGCTTTGAGATCATAATCAGAGTTCAGTATAATTTACTGTAAAAGAGTATCATCTAAAGGAGCAGAAAGTAGCGTACATTTATTATACCATTAAAATTATCAGAAGACACATTGTCACGCTAAAGCACAGAAGACTGGAAAATTGCTGATGACTGAAGGAGGAATGGGTGTAGTGTGATTGGAGAACCTTTAGGAAAAACTGCAAAGTACTTTCAGCGTGCTACTTTTTACACTCCATAAAAGATCTCAAAGTAGCAAAGAACTTAATGTTGCAAACACTCTTCAGCGTAACCTCTGCTGGTGCCTGACAGGTCTAAAGGAACTTCACATATTCTACTTGAAAAGAACAGGTTCCACATCATGTTTGTAGCCATTTAAGAAAGTGACTTTGGTATTCTAGGTTCACTACATGCAACTTGACCTTCTCTGGTGGCGTTTTGCAGTATGCTGCTCACCTTCCTTGTCTAATGGTCTCAGTAGGATTTGGAGGAACTTCACATGTTTTGAGGGGACCCACGGTTTGAAGCCATTGCGCAAGCAAGGCTTGAAGGCTGACAGTTCTGTTTAAAGAGTGGGCAGACAGAGATGTGTAATGAGGCGCGTGTAACGCCAGCCCTCGCTGCTTGGCAAAGCCAGCATCGTTCTGTAAGCGCCAAATGCACCCCACCAGACAGAAGGACAGAAATGAGCTTTTGAACTTTCTAATGGTTATGGTAAAAGCTCCACATGTTCAGCACTCTGAATCTTCAAAGCATCTTCGAACCACATTTATGGAAAATAGCTGTTATCTTACAATTAACGCTGTGATTTGGGCAACCATAGAGATTTTAGGGATTTAGTCATTGGTTATAGGTTAGGACTGTGATTATTTTAACATTGTTTTAGCTTAGAAAGGTGCTAAGAACCTCATAGATGGAAATGCATGTTTGTATAGTCCAAGGCAATCTTGGTAGAGGTGTCTAAGCTTGCCTTTCCTAAAGCTATGAAATAGATTAACATACACAAAATATAGTACTAATGTGATTACTTTCCTCCCTGTGTTATAATGGAAAGACTTGGTTTGTATGTCAAAATGCTTGTTGATTTTAAAACTCTCCTACTGGTTCTGTGCATGGTCATAAGGCTCTGTCTTGGTAATTAGGTTAGCTGAGATCTAGGAATGCCTGTCTGGAAAAGAGTAAAGGGGAAACAATGGAGAAGGAGTAAGAAAAGAACAGTTACTACTACCTGACTGTAGAAGACTGGAAGCAAAATGTTAGTTACAACTGTGTGCTTCCTCAAAAACTACAGATTTCTAGATAATCTTTAGAATATCTTCAAAGTAGAAAGATACTGCCTTTTTATACACGGATCAGATGCGTTCAGCAAATCAGTGGGAGCTGAGAGTGCTCTGCAAATCTAAGTTTTATCAGGAGGAGTTGGGCACTTGGCAGCAGTTGTCAAGTGAGTTAGATGGAGCAGGCATGAAAGCTCAGGGGTTTCTGTTTCTCAGCAGGATCTTCAGCAAGGTGAAATGCATCTGTAGATTCAGTGGAATTTTTGGAGCATTCAGCACTGCATTTGTTTGCTGTGTTAAATACTTAATGGCTTTCTGTCCTGCAGACTTCTCAGGGGGGATCTGGTCTGACAAAAGGTTTACCACACCTGGAGTGTCATGTGAGTTTGGGTTTTTTGTTCATGGATAAGTTTGAGGAATTGATGCCCATACAAGATTCCTTGCTGGCATTGTAGGTATCTGCTTAAATATGGTGCAAACACACACAATTACACTACTTACAGCTTATGAGTGTTTTTCAAATTTGACATCTTAATACATTTTACTTCAATTTGTTGGAGGAATTTGTTGGTGACCAGAGAACTAAATTTTTATTGCATTAAAATAAATTTAGCAGGGAAGAGACTACTTTTGGTGAGTTTTTTTGTGAGATGCCTCACGAAACAACATTTATTTTGTTTATCAGTCCAAAACCATTCATTTTAGCTCTCATTCTTAACAAGTAGCTTTTTTTTTTTTAACTCTCTATTTCCTCAGTTCCTCCAGGGGAAATATAAGGCCTTGCCAATATCAGCTATTTTTTTCTTTAGAGGGACAGGAGGGAAGAGATGGGAGAAAAGAGTAATACTGAAAAAAAGTAAGTTTACTCTTTCTACACGTAGTGAAGAAATAATCACAAGTGCACCTCCTTAGAAAGATATATTGATCATTGTACATAATGTCCAGAGAGGGAGAAGTTTTACATCACTGTGTACACTGAAATTATAGTTCAGATTATTTTGTTTTAAAAGCTTTCCAGTATTTTGATATTTGCATGGATGATGACAATGTGAGCACCATACTCTGATGTCACACACGCTGACAAAGACTGGAGAATACTTCGACTGCAGTTTAAGCCAGATGCCTATGGGGACAAGGTAGTTCTAAGGCAGCTATATGCTGCTCTATATGAGTGAATATTGTATTTGCAGATGTAATGCTCAATTACAGATAATTACTACCTGTGAATTACTCAACAGAAGCCCTCTTCTTCACCAGGCAACATTTAAGCCCTGTTGCTGCAGAGAGCTGGTGAGAGAGAGAGAGACAGGCTGAGGGTGAGAGCTCACTGGAGGTTTGGGACTGAAGATTGCTTTGCACCAGAGTAGGTTCTTCAGCACTTTGTGTGGAAAGATTCAGTCATTTCCACCCAAAGCTCAGTCAGCCATTTCATCTCGAGATACCCCGCCCTCCGAAAGAAATATTAAAAAGAAAATGTAGGTTTTGGCCCATGCATATCCCATTAATTTCCACTGATTTAGTCGATGCTTGTGATTGGGGTCTAGACAGGCTCTGTTTTGTATCTTTTTAAAATTTCTATACAGAGTGTTACAAGATTTATGTAATCACTTTGATATTATATTTAACCTAATAACAGCTTGAAAAGGAAAGAGTCTGTTTAGTTTACCTTTGTCCTAGATTCAGTTTTAATATCTAATGTTTAAATGGAGGGGGGATTGATATTTATTCTTAATGATTCGTGCTGTCTCAAAGCACAGTGGTTTCTAGTTGTGTGCTGCCTTTCCCACTGGGGGATGCAAACAAAAGAACAATAATTTCAGACTCCTCCTTCAGTTTCCAAGAGAACCTTTGCTGCTCAGGGATAGCTTTGAATTTTAAAAGCATCTTTCTTCCAAATTATGTATTGATTGCACACAAAATAGCAGTGCTCTAATATGCAATTTAAAACAAATGCAGGATGGTGCTCATTTGCTTTTAATGCTGCTTTTTCCAGCAGAAAAACAAAAAGGGGATCCTGTTCCCATAAACCAGTCTTGCAAAATCCTTACAAACATTTATTAGTCTAGACACAAAATATTCTCACCCAGACTCAGCTTGATGATGACAAAAAAAAAAAAAAAAGCGAGAAAGCAAGTTAATACTGTACTTGGCTGTCAAAAAAGGAAAAGAAGGAAAAAAAGAAAATGTTTGCCCCAGGCTAGTGAACCAGTAACATTTTGCTGGGGCTGCCTACAACAACAGATGCATCTAATTCCCATGGGGTTTCCAGGCCTGCTTATTCTCGATGCTAAACTTGGACACTCTTATAAACATTCTCTTTGAGTACCACACCCCAGTTGTATCCTGGGCTCTTCTGATTCAGTTGACTTAATAATTATATCAGGGATTGTTATTCTATCTCAGCATACTCTGAGTATTAATTTTTACTTCTGTCATTTTCCTAGAAAACAGTGTATTATGCCTATCTTGTTTTTCAGTTAATGATTAGTTCCTGTTATTCCAAATTTATGTCAAACTACATTTGATTGGAAATTAAAATTTAATTTTAAATGCACCTAAATGGCATAACATGTCTGTATTATTAAACTACTGTAAATATGTAGCATATCTAAGAATACATTTATACTCCCTAGATTAAATTTATTGTTTATATGATGATGTATCCATGTCTGTTAAGATTTTAGCCCTGGCAGAACTTATCCTTAAGCCTGAATTGGGTATCTTACACAGAAAATAAACTGTCCTGCTTTTTAAGGTATGAGGCAGTAAGTTCTGTCATTCAGGAAGTAAATTTCTACCTTCACTCAGTGCAGATGTCTACAAAGTGAATTTCTGTGTATAAGGTTAGTTGTTAACTGCCAATAATTCAGTGTTTTCACTGAGAATTTCCAACTTAGGTAAAAAAGTAACAACAGGAACTAAAACTTTTTTTAAAATCTTTTTATTCCATTAATAAAAACTGAGCTGTTTACAGATATAACAGAATTTCTGGCAACAATTGATGCTCTTAATGAGTATGTCTGGTTTAATGTCAGTAAATAAGATTGGTGTTTCTCGTACGAGGGGATGTGTTCAGTGTGTTCTTGAAACATTAATGTAAATGAACAAAATCTTTCAGATTAAAACTTAGAGTCTAAATAATATGTGGTTTAAACATACTACTGATTCTTCTCTTCCCTTCTCCCCAACTCTCATGCTGTTTTGTGCTGTGTAATGTTTTTTAGGCTTTTCTCTTGCCTCTTACATTTTTTTTATCAACATATACAGTATTTCTTTAAAAAATTTTGCTACTCATTCTCATTTAAATCAGTGAGAGTATGATTTTGATACTAGGATATTTATGCAGCTTTAAACTACCTATATTTTTTAAAACAGAACTAATCCATTTTTTGATGGTGTTTGAATCTAATGCAAAAAAGAAAAAAGCAGCTCCACAGCTATTAATTTTAAGTAGAGTGTTTTAGTCAACTCCGTATTTTCCACTTAAATCATAGGTAGGTCATTTAAATCATGTTGTGCTAATTTTCCGCCATTATACTTGAGAGACACAAAGTGAAAGTGGGCAGTCTGTTTTCAGTGATTCGCTCTCTTACTTCTCTGCCAGGACTGAACATCGGAGGTTTGTGTTTCTCCTGCAGGAGTGACTCACATGACAGGCAGCTCCAGCAGAGCAGGGCAAAAGGTTCAACTCCAGCTTTCTTCAGCCGGTGGCTCCCAAACTGGAGATTGTCCTCTCCGGGCTCTGAGCAATGATGAGAGGGGTCACATGTCTGGCTCAGAGTAAGTCACAGAGGTCAGGTTCACAAGCAAAGTTCAGGGCATTAGCCTGGGAAACAGTGGAACAGGGAACCACCTTGGTGAAAGACTTTTTGATTCTTTGCTGCTGCATTGAAGGCTTTTGTTCAGGTGAGCTGGGAGCAGCATGGGACTGCTGGGTGCCAGGTTCAGCAGCACCTGTGAAGTGGTGCCTGTGAAACACAGTAACTGCAAATCTCCTGTTCCCTGTGCCATGGGCCAAAAGACTTGCTCTGATCTGCTGATTCTTCAGGACTTTCATTACCCCATGCTAACTCGAGTGCACAGTCATCTCTCCAACTTCTGCAGTGACTGTACTTCAGATTCAGCTTTCCAATCCACACATTGTACTTGAAAGCCTTTGTAGTCCCGTCTTTCCCCAACCATTTTTTGTCCCTGGGCTGGTAGGCAGTAAACAATGTTTATCCACTCTGTGGATGAATGATGGGGATGTGGGGTGGGGGGGTGAGGGAATTGGTCTTGTCACAGATAGAATAAGACATTATCTCCCACAGAAATCAGCAGGAGTGTGTAAGGAATACAGTACAGCACTCAGCAGGGGCATGGAGTCATGTCACTGTTGCAAAAAAAAAAAGCTTTGCTTTTCACAAAGGTTAACTTGGTACACAGTGGTATTTTACTAGATAATTGAGACCTGCAGAGAGTGTTTATGCAGGCAGCTTGGACTATCCTCTTTGTTCTTTTTTATGAGCTCAAACATCTCAAAATCCTGAGGAGAAACATTAGAGTAGAAGGGACTTTTGAAGATTGTCTAGTTCAGCCTCATGCTCAAAGCAAAGTTATCTATAATGGTTGATAGGGTTGTTCAGGGTCTTAGTAAGTTTTGAAAACTTGCAAGTGTGGAATTCCGTAATAATTCCAAGCAGATTTTTACAAACTGTCCAGACAACTGGTTACAATTCCTCGCCAGTGCTGAAATGCTGTTGCTCCACCATCACTATGCCCCTAAAGTCATCTGCAGCAGATACAGAGTATGTTGGTGTTGCAAGGAAAGGCAAGCCTGAGTTAGCTTGATAGTCTCACCCTGGTCCTGGAAGTAATGTAGTGCTCCACTGGGAATAGCTGCAGTTAGACCAAGTACTCTGAATACAGAGAGGGGAACTTACATGTTGTATTTTCACTTGTTAATCTGCTGCTCCATGATCAGTGTTGTTTGGAGCAGGTCAGAGGATAACATCATGGAAAACTTTTATAAGATCAGCTGTGCTTGCAAGCATGAACATAACATTCTTCTGAATTTTTCTAGTGTAGAGGAGTCCATCAGTAGGGACTAGGTCAATTCTTTGTTTTGTCTGTTCTTTACTTATGTGATTCAGTTTACAATTGTAAAGCGGTTATATGACACTGGAAACATTCTGGAGCACCTTAAAAAGCCTTATAAAATATCAGCTCTGAAGTCACGTATTTTGCATCCAAGTGGAGATGCAAATCATGTGCTGTTGAACATTAAGGACTTTTTATGCACTCTGCACTCCTTGACCTTCTCACAAAGTGGAAGCAGACCTGCAAGGCTGGAGGAGCCTTTAAGGAGGACATGGGATGGGAAGCAGGTGGATCTAAAGCACACAGGAAAGGTTCTGAGCAAGCACATTTGAGCAAAAGCTCATAGGGGACCAAGTGGTAGAGGAGGCTCTAAAGAGCAGTTGAAGCCTTGAAAGTGTGGCTTATAGTCTTCATCTTGACATGGTATTACCTTGGTCCTTGTAATAGAACTGATCTTTTTTGCTTTTCAATTGACACTCCAAGTCCTTGCTTTTTCCTTTTCATAAAATAGTGGTTAATACAAGCACTGGGTTTATACATTTGTTTCAAGTATTTTGGGATCCTTTCCAAGTTACTTAAATTATGGGTCTGTGTTCTGGTGTATGCAAGCTTGTATGCATATATGGAATACATAGCAGTGTGTATTAATATCACCTGATCGGTTCACTCTAAGTCCTTGTTTTCATTTTCTTATGATGGTTGAAATGAGAATTTCTCATGTTGTTTCTGTCTTGAGGCTGCTTTTGTTCTCTGTTTTGGGGAAACATTAGCTGGTTCAAGAGTAAAATTACCAGAGTGAGGAGGGAAGCAAGGAGAGGAAGAGAGGCAATCTTCACGTAAAAAGCCATATTATTTTTCTTTTTCTGAGCAGTTCTGTGCCCCAGGGATTTGACATAGGAACTTGAAATTTGGCAAGGATCTGGCCTTGAGGTCTAAGAAATGCATTCCACTGTTTAAAAAAAACCCCAAAAAACAGCAGAACTATGAATGATAATGTATCATTACCTTTTTGTATCCAAGCTAGACTTTTCAGGATGTTTTATTACCTGGTCTTGATCATGCTTTTATGCCTGTGGTGCACATCTGCAGACTGCTTTAAACCACCTATATTTAATGGATTCTCCTTCTCTGTGTGTCTAGGTTCTTGTATTGTCATGCATGAGGGTAGTCCTTAACCTGCTGCTGCTCCTCAGGCTTCTGCAAATGCCACTGGCCTAGCAGAAGTTACAAAAGCATTGGGAGCTGGTAAGCCCTGAGACCCAGTTGTACTTTTTAAGTGTAGAGTGTTACTAATACTCTTAATTGCTGTTAAGAAGTACCATTTTAACAGTGGCTGCCAAATATTAATGAAAGCAGAAAGCAGCCAATGTGAAATCTGGTTTCCAGTGTGATGAGGGCGTGTCTGGTTCGTTGCAGTCAGTGGAGGAGGGGGAGAGGAGAGCGAGACAATCTGTGCTGGTTTGTGTCACCTCGAAATCGCGGGGGTTCCTGCACAGCACCAGGGATGACTCGGGAATGAGTCGGGCTATCTGGTGAGGAGACCATCTGTAGGACTGCAGCTTGGGTCTCTGGAGAAGCTGAAAGGTGACTGGGGACATGAACTCCAGAAGTTGAAGGAAGGCCTTGTACTTGCAGCACTGGACTAGGGCCTGGGAAAATGAATGTCTCTTGAAATTTTTCATCTGGGAGAATTAAAAAAAAGCAGAATCAAGTCGAAAGGAACATTTTGTGAAGTCATATGTGTGCCAGATTGTTTCATTTTAAAGAAGGAAATCCCACGAGAATAAAACCTTTGTTTTGGTGTTTTAAGGAATTGCTTTTTTGATAAACAATTCTTAAAATTAATAATTTCTTACTGTTCTACTTTTTTTAAAGCCAACATGAAACATTTGGAGAGATAAATTAAAAGTTTATTCAACACAGAACACATTAAAATTTCTCTTCATGTCAGTAATTTATTTCTTCATCTTTACTTTTTTTCGATGTAACAGCACAGCAATTAAAACAAAACAGAGCTGTAACTGTGCAAAGAAAACAATCCCCCCAGTGCTGCCATTTTATTGGGTATGATAAGCATTTTCACAAGTCTGATAGTCACTTTCCAAAACAGTCATGGAGAGATGTCTGACATTAAAAGTACTGAGTGCTCACAGTTTGAATTGGACACTTCAGTGTCAATAAAATAAAGGTCTGCCTATGTGAGGTATAGCTGCCAAAGGTGTCTGTCACACAGAAAATACCTGCCTTGTGACTGAGGAACAGAGTCATGGGCCATGAAAGGTACCCCTTCATCAGTGCACCACTGGTTGTTAAGTACTCGAGATGTTTGGTCATTAGCTTTATATGATCCGATACACAGTTGTGGCTTTCTGTATCAAAAGCAGCAGCACAAGCTACTGTGCTCTCCGTACAGGTACCTGAGGTATATTGTGCAATAGAGAAAGATAATGTAGGTCATTTAGCAGTCGCTTGTGGCATGAAATTCTGACCTTTACTTTGATGGAACTGTTTGTTACCCATTAAAACCAGCACTGAGAGGAAGTAACTGAGAAAGTCTAGTCACATGTCCTGTGGCAGGCTCCCTTCAGTCTCTGCTGGGCTTTGTGTCAGCTTTCCAGTGCTCCATCACGGGTCTGGCTTTGGCACAGCCTGGAGCTCTGTGTGGGCAGTACAGCAGCTTTTGGTACTTGCCTCCCTCATTACCAGTCCTAATGCAGCAAGGACCCTAAGTGGGCCTTATCTTTGTAATACATGAGGAGTTCTGCTGAAATCAGTTTGACAAGTTTCACTCCCATGTTGGATTAGTACTAGACCCTATTTTAAGGAGGAATCAAATGTGAATATTGCAGGATTAACGTAGAGATATGGCTTTATAAGTAGTAAGGCCCTCTGAACTTTGCAAATAATGAACAACTGAAGAAAATGGCACTATACAACGAAGTCCTTCACCCTTCTCACTAAGAGGCAGCACAGATGAGAGTGTATTAGCCTACACTGAGCTCTTTGCAGAATAGTTTCTGACACAGATACATCTACTCTGAGTAAATGGTAATAGAAGGAGGCTAAACAAAGGATCAACAACTGCACATTGTCATGGGTTATAAGAAGGCAGCATTTTCTGTGTTGAGAGAGGTCGTAGGCAATTTGTAATCTAGGTGGATTTAGAAATTAGAAGCAGGTTCTATTGCTTCATCTTCTCCTAAGCTGCTCTGAGCATATTCTTAAAATCACATTACATGGGGTTGGATTTTTGGTTGGCATGCTTTTCCTGCATGCTGGATGGAAGTGTCATACAGCAGTGCCTTTTCACAAAGCATATACCCTGAACACACAGTGAACATTTTCTGTAAACTCGTTTATTTTTCTTTCTGCATTATCTACTCCTGTTTGGGGGAGGGAAGGAGGAAGTGAGTAAAAAAATTTTTCTGGAAGCAGGTTCTTGCATGTGTGTCTTCTGTGGTCAGCTCTATGTCTTTTCCTTCTCAAACTGTAATCTAATGGGCAGAAGGTTTCTGCCTCAAATTTACGTAAGTCTTCATTCAAATCTGCTATAAAGGCAACTTTAAATGTTGAATTCCACTCTGGAATGAATCTGTCTTGATATAATTAATAATTAATTGGGATTGCTGACTGTTTATGATTTGTTTCTGAGGAACAGTGTCCTGAGAAATTGCCTGCTGAAAATAAAATACCAAATCCTGGACACTCAAAAAAGTATGCCTGCACTTGCTGGTTTATGTTCCTAGAGAAACATCTGTTTTGTGGGCTGATTTGCTAGGAATGTCAATTCTATGAAAATCTGAGGTGAAATTACAGAAGGGGATTGCAGTGTAAATAATTGAAAGTTTTTCTTCAGATTCTTTTATTAAAAAATGCTGGTTTTGACATAAAATAAACACCTAGATTATTTCGTTGCAAACCAAATTGCACAATATAATGTCAGTATTCACAAGGAGGGATAAAAAGATAAAATCTTTAACAATATTTTGTCACATATTTAGCCTTAAGGGTATGTAAGGAACAAGCAAAAGCATTCTCTGAACCATTAGTGATGACCTTCAGGAATTCATGGAATATGCGGGAGGTCTCAGGGGACTTGAGACAGGCAAGCACAAGACTGGGCACAAGACTGCCCAGTCTTAACCAAGGGAGATGCTTGAGCAGAGGAGAACACATAGTGAGTGAATCACAGGTCGGTTAAAGGGATCTTCATTCCCAGCTCAATACAGGAAGAACTTAGTAAAAAACAGTCTGTAAGAACCTAGAGAATTGTACCACGGTTCTTAAAAAGGTGGATTTGTCAAAACCACACTGTCAAGACAATAATTTCATTTTTTGTTGGAGTCATTGACCTACTGATACAGAATGTTGCAGATCTTACTGAAGTCAAGTTACATGGCAAGGTCCCACAAACTCCTGTAAGCAGAACAGGAGAGGTATTTTAGAGGAACTGAAGATTCCAAGGATGATGCATAATTGATTGGATAAACTACGTAACTGTGAGTTTTCATAATCATCTGCTAAATTGAGAGAACATGTCAAGCAGGGTGCTACAGGTAGAATAATCACATTAGCACCAAGGAGGAGGGAATGGAGGTTTCTGTAAAGTCTGTAGAGGAAAGAAGGCTGGAAAGGGTTGCAAGAGTCTCACTTTGTTGAGATTTTAATGAATGCTGTCATAGCTTTTCATAGCCATGAGTTAAACAGGATTTTGACATCACAACATCCTTTCTTAAAAAAACCCCATCTTATATAGTGCAGTCAGAAGAGTACAGATGCAGCTTTCTTTTTCTGAGACCTGTTTGCATCAAAAAAACATGTTGCTGTCTTGGTAAACAGAGGAGGGACAGGATAATCTGCCTATGCACCATAAGCAAATCTGAAGCACAGCAGAGAGGTGATGCAGATTTAGCTAAAAGGCTGCAGGTGCTGCAATTGCACAAGGACCTGTTGGCTCACAGGCCCTATGAACACTACTGGGTACATGAGGAGACTGGAGAAGAATGTTTATTGATTAACAAAACAGGTTTCCCATTTTATTCCTTATATCCAGCCTTGCCTTGAGCATGCTTGAATACTGCATGTCGGATCAAATGTTGCTTCTACTTGCACTCCAGGCCAACCCAGAATAGGACTCTTGACAAGACCCTAAGCTCACTCAGTCTGCCTTGTGTATGGGTCCTAGTGATGAGGCACTGCAGAGTACCACAATCATGTCTCAAAATGCAGCTTCAGTCAGCAAAACCAGCTAAATTGCTTTTTAAAATAGGCATTTCTGAAATTTTACTCAAGATCGCAGAAACATTAGGTAATACCACCCAGCTCTTCCCCCAGAGCATTGCTCAACATTGTCTTGGCAGTTGTCTTCCCTTTTGTGAAGAGCCCTCCAGCCCCACAGAGAAGCAGCACAGTTAATAATGCCCTACCTCTTGTCCCTCAGGGCACTGAGACAAATGGATCTATTCAGCTTTGCTTCATGGTTCTCTCATTGCAAAGAGAAATGAGGTGGCCTGAAATACGTGTTTCATACATACATTAAAATAAGTATCTTTTGCACTTCTGTGCTCAGTTTTACAGACTGCCACTATTAACTTGTGGAAGAAGGATCTCTTTCTCCTGCAGTACCATTAAATAATAATCATCCTGGAATGATGATTAGCAAAGATTTATTGAGCATTTTCAGTGTCCTTAATGCCATGTAAACATATCCTTGGCGTGAAAAGTGTATCTTGTGAGGCTGTGCACTTTGGATGTAGTCACAGATATAGTGCAGAGGGTGACTATTAAAAACATTTAAGGAGGATATTTATGAAGAAGTAAGGTGACACAGTTTTAAAAACAGAACTTGTGGAGCAGCACTGCGTGGAAGCTGTGGATGAATGCTTTTGTGTTTTGCTTAAAGAAAAAATGGGAAACTAAGGATTATTTATATTCCTCCCTATTCACAGCCTCCCATAATCAAAATAGAAAAAATCATCATGTCATATAGTGAAAAACAGTATTTCTTCTCCTCTTCTCATTTCTTGTACCTGCCTTTCTTCCAATTAACTGTTCCTTTTCCTTTAAGACTTTGTCACACAGAGATGGCTTTTGTTTTTTAACCTGTTACATGTTGTTCCCTTTTTAAGCCTTCTGAAACAGCTACGTAGGGATGCATTCCTCTTGAACTTCAGGGTGCCCACACTTAGGGAAGTAGACCATGTTCCACTGTCTAAAAATTCATGTACCTATGGGTTTTCTGATGTGAGAAATCAGTGTCTGATTTTCTGTCAAGAAGAAAACTATTACAGAGTTGATAACCCTTTGCAGAAGTTTGTGCCTCCTTTCCGGCAGATTGTTTTGGTCCCTGTGGGATAAAATTCACTTCAGTCTGTGCTTTTTTGGAATATATTTATTCTCTGAATTTCTGTAGGCCTCAGCTTTATTTTGTGGTACTTTAGTTTTACTTAGAAATGGACAAAGAATTCTGAACAAAGAATATATAACTTTGTTTGGCTTCTGCTTGAGATATCAGTCTTTAATGCTTTTTCTCTCTCTGTTACAGTTTACACCATAAGTCATGTCTCCATTAATGCATAGAGGCATGAAAACAGATTTTAGTTAATTGCCATGTGCTAGCAATCAACTTTTATTGGTTTGGGATTGGTCTTCAATTGGAGAATGACATTTGGGAAGCTAGGAAGAAAGGACAGTTGTCTTTTGTCTGTCAGAGTGCCTTATAAAGGCATTGTTTTGCCTGTTTTCAGACATGGAAGAAAGGCCTTGCACATGATTGTGCTTGTGTGTAAAATGCAATAGAAGAACATTATTAAACCTGCCTTTTCTGGGAGACTTCACAGCCTCTGACATGAAAGATGTGACCAAGCCAGTAGTGGAGATGTTGTACTGGGCTCAAGTTAGTGATAGGAAGGACTTGAGCTCACAGAACAGGCGAGAGAAGTTGTTGTAGCTTAGGCAAAGCAGTCCAAGGGCAAGACTGACCTCAGCACTGCGCCAAGAAAAAGGCTTCTGAAAAAACAAGAAGTTACCTGTTTTATACTGTTCTGTTGTTTATGTCAGTCACTGCACTAACATGAACTGAAACAAATTTCAGCCTGTAATAAGTGGATTGGATTTTGCCTTTCTTGTCTTAGCTTCAATTATGTCTTCTTGGAATGGGTCTGCTGGTTTCAGGGGATGAACCATGGCATCCAAACCCCAAAGGACTGATTTACCTTAAACCATAATATGTAGCAGAATAGAAGTTATTCTTTAAATTTAACTAATTCCCCTGTCTCTTCTTTACTACAGGTGGTGGATGTGGACTTTAAAACAGTGTGTCTCAACATCTCATCCTCAACTATCTATTTTTAATCTGATTGCACTACGAAAGAAAAGCTGCTAATGGGATAAATGTTGAGACTTTACAAGAACTGACTTGAAGTACCGAAAGCCATTATTATTATTATTATTACTATTATTAATCGAGAAGAGCTTGAAGCTAAGTCTGTATCTGACCAGTTGTTATCATTTTCACGGTAACAGTCATGGCAAGTAAACGAAAATCAACAACACCGTGCATGGTCTTAGCCAATGAGCAGGATCCAGATCTAGAAATGGTATCGGACTTGGAGGAAGGACCACCTGTGCTCACACCAGCAGATAACCCTACAGCAGAGAGTGTAACAAGTGATGAGGATGTTCACGAGTATGTGGATTCAGACAATCAGAAAAATACAAATAAAGTAGAAGGTGGCTATGAGTGTAAATACTGTACTTTCCAGACTCCAGATCTCAATATGTTTACTTTTCATGTGGATTCAGAACACCCCAACGTAGTATTAAATTCATCCTACATTTGTTTAGAATGTAATTTCCTTACCAAAAGATATGATGCCCTCTCAGAACATAATTTGAAGCACCATCCTGGAGAGGAGAATTTTAAATTGACCATGGTGAAACGTAACAACCAGACAATCTTTGAACAGACAGTAAACGATCTCACTTTTGATGGGAGTTTTGTTAGAGAAGAAAATGCTGGACAGGCTGACTCTTCTGAAGTCCCCTCTTCAGGGATCTCAATTAGCAAAACTCCCATCATGAAAATGATGAAAAACAAAACTGAGACTAAACGTATTGCTGTTTTCCACAATGTAGTTGATGACATTCCTGGTGAAGAAAAGGGAACTGAAAATGAGCCAAAATCTGAAGAAGTAGTAGAAAACTCCCCACCGGCTGTTTCTGAGTCAAAACCAAGCCATTCAGTTGTTTGCAGTGCAGCAGATGTGGCTGGAGCAGTAGTGACCCCAGCACCAGTGCTTCAGCCTGGGGTGGCACAGGTTATAACAGCTGTTACAGCTCCACAGAACTCAAACCTGATTCCAAAAGTACTAATACCTGTAAATAGCATTCCAGCCTATAATACTGCTTTGGATAACAATCCTCTTTTGCTTAACACCTACAACAAATTCCCGTATCCAACCATGTCGGAAATCACTGTTCTCTCCACTCAAGCTAAGTACACAGAAGAACAGATTAAAATCTGGTTTTCTGCCCAGCGTCTGAAACACGGAGTGAGTTGGACGCCAGAGGAGGTGGAGGAAGCAAGGAGGAAACAATTTAATGGCACAGTGCATACTGTGCCACAGACAATTACTGTTATTCCAGCACACATTTCTGCCGCTAGCAATGGTTTACCGTCAATTTTACAGACATGCCAAATAGTTGGTCAACCAGGACTCGTTCTCACTCAAGTTGCAGGTACAAATACATTACCAGTAACAGCCCCAATAGCTTTGACTGTAGCAGGAGTCCCAAACCAAACACAGTTACAGAAGAGTCAGATTCACAGTGCTCAGCCTATTGCAGAAACCAAACAAGTAGCTGCCATTCCAGCCCCTCAGCCTATCAAAAATGAATCCACACTGATGAATCCTGACTCCTTTGGCATCCGAGCAAAAAAAACTAAGGAACAACTGGCAGAATTGAAAGTCAGCTACCTTAAAAATCAGTTTCCTCAAGACTCAGAAATTGTTAGACTTATGAAAATAACAGGCCTTACTAAAGGAGAGATCAAAAAGTGGTTCAGTGATACACGCTACAATCAGAGAAACTCAAAGAATAATCATGGGATTCATCTCAACAATGATTCATGTGCCACCATTGTTATTGATTCAAGTGATGAAATGAATGAGTCTCCAACAGGAGTCACTCCACAGAGTAAGTCATCTTGGGGTACTTTTCCTGAATTCACCCCACAGAAATTCAAAGAGAAGACTGCTGAACAGCTGCAAGTCCTCCAAGCAAGTTTTCTTAATAACCCTGTCCTTACTGAGGAAGAGATGA
The DNA here is from genome assembly GCA_013400515.1 of Erpornis zantholeuca. Classification (NCBI taxonomy): domain Eukaryota; kingdom Metazoa; phylum Chordata; class Aves; order Passeriformes; family Timaliidae; genus Erpornis; species Erpornis zantholeuca. The sequence goes on from VZTN01022914.1 coordinate 34,036, forward strand.
ATAGGTTAAGAGCCCAAACAAAACTGACCAGGAGAGAGATTGATGCCTGGTTTACAGAAAAAAGGAAATCAAATGTTTTGAAGGAAGAGGGAGCTGACATGAATGAAAGCAATGCTGGCAGCTCAAAAGAGGAGTCTGGAGAAACATCTGTGGGAGATGGAGCAGCAGGAACAAAATCAGTGTGTTCCACTTCAAGCAAAATAGGCAAAAAATCACCAGAGCAGTTGCACATGCTCAAAAGTTCCTTTGTCCGTACTCAGTGGCCATCTCCACAAGAATACAACAAGTTGGCAGAAGAAACTGGGCTTCCAAGATCAGAAATTGTGAGCTGGTTTGGAGATACTCGCTATGCCTGGAAAAACGGCGGATTGAAATGGTATTACTATTACCAGAGTGCCAATGCAAACAGTCTGAACGGCCAAGGCTTTCCAAGGAAGAGAGGGAGAGGAAGACCAAAAGGGAGGGGGAGAGGGAGGCCTCGAGGGAGGCCTCGGGGAAGCAAGAGGTTAAATTGCTGGGACAGAGGTGTGTCTGTCATAAAATTTAAAACTGGAACAGCAATCCTGAAGGACTATTATATGAAGCACAAATTCCTTAATGAGCAAGACCTTGATGAACTGGTAGCCAAATCTCACATGGGATATGAGCAGGTCAGAGAATGGTTTGCAGAAAGGCAAAGAAGATTAGAACTTGGAATAGAGCTGTTTGATGAGAACGAAGAGGAAGATGAAATGCTGGACGATCAGGAGGATGAGGAAGAAACAGATGATAGTGATACTTGGGAACCCCCCAGACATGTTAAACGTAAACTTTCAAAAACAGACTGATGTACCATTTGGAATTTGGGGGCCAAAAACCTATGAATTAGGTTTGCTGTTATGGTGAAGAGCCAAATGATTTTTCATGGCCTTCAGTTTAGCAAGCAGCTGCTTAGCATCTTCCTTCCACCTAAGAGTACATGGGCAAGATGCTACCTGTGCAGGCAAGAACTGTTTGCTTTGTTGCTACAAGAGATGAACATCCTCAGGCCTGGCCTGAGACAGAGTGGTTACAAATCAGATCAAGTTCAGCTCCTCCTTTTCCACATTACCGATGGGAAGGTTCATGTTCATCATACATGTGACTGCTTCTCAATATTTAATTGCCTTATGTTGTTTAATTCCAAAAAAACACAGACACTTTTTTTTTCTTGATGTAGGAGAACATTGCCTGCTCATGAAGGAGGAAAACACAAAAACATTAGATGTCTTTTTGCAAACATCACTTCATCTGAAAGGTTTCAAGGCCTGGGTTTATTTCTTAAGGAAAGCGTTGAAAACAAAAGAGAAGGGGAAAAGTGTGACAAAAGGAATCAATGAACCTAGGGGTGAGAATTGATTGGTTTAAGAAAATAAGGTGATATCTGCACCTTTTGCATATCTTCAGAGTGTTTTGGGTTTACAGAACTTGGACTGAAATGTTCCTTGTTGATAATTATGAGCTAACTGAATGAGTCTGATGCTAGAAGATGCTTTGTGTTACAGTTAATCAGTGTATCCCACATCAGTCTAATTTAAATGCCTGACAGACCTGATGCAGTTAATAGTAACACTCACTTCTACCTTGTGCATTCTTTCCTTTGTTGGAAATGGTAAAAGAAGTATCTATATTTCTAGCAAAAAAGGAGTAATTTCTTGAAATCTGACACTGAATTTTAAGGTTAACAAAAGGCAAAAACTGCCTAAAAGTTGTTCAGAGTTGCTTAGGGGTTTGTAAGAATACACAGATACAGAGATGAAAAGCATCTTTCGATGCTATTAAGAAAGGTTTTCAAGTAAGTTGTGGCAATGACATAGTGTTTTAATTCACAAACAAAATGAAGTTATATGGCTCTTAGATGCTTAGGAATTACAAACATTAGTGTTGAATTGTTCTTCAGTAATACTACAGTTGAGTGATTTGTGTGCAGGTTTAACTGTAAAACATCCTAATTGTTGAACTTGCCACTGTGCTGATGGCTCTTAGGGCTCTGGGTGAACGCACTTATTTCTAGAGGTGATTTAATCTACCTGACCTGAACTACAGAAGTAGTTTAATCTCATATAAAACATTCGCATCTTAAATAAGTGTATATAAAATAGGGGGGGAAAAAAGCTATTTGGTTTCAAGACCATGAAGTCATAGTGCAGTTTGAATTAGCAACTAAAAACAAAAGGCCTAATTCACACAAATTAGTTTAGGCAGATATTTGGCATCCTAGAGAACTGGTACTCTGAGGAAGAGTAGTTTGTATTTGTGCCAGCCTGCACTTTTAGAGATAAGTTACTTTATATTTAGATGTCAAAAGATGATGATGAATTGGTGCTGCTGTCACCAGCATTGTCTGTTTTTACATTGGCACTAATGGAATGGATACTAGTGATCTCCTTTTGCACATCTGTCAGCATCTTCTCTGTAGCTTCTGCATCTTATGATTAATGAAAACAAATTAGTGCAGATAAAATGGGTCCTAATGTCTCCCCATCTCCAAGAACCTATTCCAGAATTCTAGAATAAGTCTTTCTTCTGGACTATGGTAACTGTCAAAAAAACACAAGAAATCCCTTTTAGTCACGATTTTCTGAAGCAGAGGAGTCTGTGTTAGATCTGTTTCGTATCTGATTGTGTGTGAAGCCAAGGCCAAAGTAAGAAAGGGAATAGTGTCTGACAAAAAATATTGTTAACCTCCCAGACCGTCCTCTCTGGACTCTTGTAGCTGCCCTTCTGCTCACAGGTTGAATCCCTGAACTGCAGGAAGATGTTTCATATGAAAGCCATTTACTGGAGTGACCTCTTCTGACTGTTTAAGATTATTGGAGAGAAAAAGGTAATAGTTTATGGTATATGTCACGAATTTGATGATTAAACTATTCCATAGCTTTCAAGGCTCAAGTTGGTGAGGCACAAAGTGGCTGGCCTTGTTAGAGGGGAATAGCTAAAAATCCCTCACTTTAACTTTGAAGTGGGGCAGAAGCAAACCCATGTCATCACCATATTTCATGGGAGTGTTTGTAACACCTCCCATGTGAGGGGCTAGAAGAGATCAAG
>VZTN01022914.1:49198-104961 GCA_013400515.1 Erpornis zantholeuca
GGGCTCCCTGCGGCGCCAAGCACTGCGAGCCCCGCGTGAGGAGCCGGGGCGGCGGGAGGGCCGGGCGGGCCGTGACGGGTCTGTGTGTGCTCTGTGTGCCCATAGTGGCTCCACAGCGCGGCCCGTGACGCGTCTGTGGGGGTCTCTGTGTGCTCGGTGTGTGTGTTCTGCGTGCCCGCAATGGTTCCGTGGCCCCTGACGGCTCTGTGTGCTTTTTGTGTGTGTTTGCGTGCAGTGGTTCCACAGCGAGGCCGACGGCGGGGAAGGCGCCGGCGGGGTCACAGGCAGCAAGTTCCGGGCGGACTGGGCATTCCGGCAGCGGGACTTCGAGGTATTTCCAGGGCGCTCGCACGGGCCGGGGGGAGTTGTGAGGACAGAAACTGGGGCGGTCCTGCAGTCCCCGATGTGCTGCGCTTGAGTGAATGTACATTATGTACGGCGGCCTGCGGGTCTGGCGGCCGTGCCGCGGTTAATCCCGCTCCTAGTTCGTGCTGAACGCGGTGCAGGGCCGGGCTACGGCGGTATCTGTATTCTGCCGCGATCTATCCGGGAGTCATCCTGGGGCAAGCTGGGCAGGACCGCGGCGCTGCCCCGGAACTGATCCCAGGCAGGCGGGCGCATCGCAGCAGTTCACCCGTGAGCAGAGCTGGTGTCTGTGGTCGGGTAGTCCACCGACCATGGTCAGAGTTTGGTATGTGGGTTTCTCAGCTCCTGGGGTTAATGCCGTGTCCCACAAAGGTTGTCAGGTCGCTGGCAGCACGTGGCTGCGGGTCACCTTTCTCAGAGCTCCCCTCGCTGTCAGAGGAAAGCTACAGAGCCGTCAGGCTCCTGCGGGTCGCGAAGCAGCCTCTCCACGACTTGTCCCAGGTCTCTGCTGCCTCCGCTCCCTCCGGAAGGCCGGTTGTGCCTTTCCCGTGCGTGGATGTTGCCCGTGTCTGTTCCTGCCCGCGGTGGTCCCAGACCTCTCCTCACTGTATATGTCCTGAGCCGCATTCCTCATCAGCGATGCTCTCCTGCTTTTTGCAGTCCTAGTTGCAGGATCTAGTCTTTAGTTACCTTGTTGAAGTCAGCATCTCCAGACCTTGTTTCAGGTGTAGCTTCTTGTTCCAGCCTGTGGTTTGCATTACAGTCTCCCTGATTGCAAAGCCTGTAGCTGACTTCTGACTGTATTGCCTTTCGCCTTGCCCATTGGATTCGTGGATCTTTTCGTACCTCAATTGGCACTGATCCTAATGTTATTCCAGCACCACTGCAGCCCTGTGTATACATGGCAGATGTTTTATAGTCTCAGCTGAGATGCCCTGAAGGGATTCGTAAATGGGTGCTGATAGCAAAGCTGCCTCAGGCTGTCATCAGACGTAGCTGCTGACCCTCAGGAAAAGCAGATTTCTCCTTGCTGAGGTTCCCAATCAGGAGAGAATAACACCTCCTCAGATTTGCTAAATGGAACAGACCATTTCTTCATAACTCTTTTCTTTTGCAGTGAATCATGTTAGAAATGTTTTCAGTTTTACTGCTAACCTAGATCACTCGTGGAACAAGAATCAGAGCTCGATTGCACATAAAATTACAGATTTGGAGGCACTGACCTTAGAAAGGGGGATGGAAATACGTAAATAGGTCTAGTAATCTCTCTTCTGATTGTCAGTGGTATTTTACTTCAGGATAGGCCACTTGATAGGAAATGTCAAGGACAGCAGTGATCTAAGCTTTGCTCATTTTTAGGATATAGGTGACTGTAGAATCTGCTTGGGATTCATAATGCCTGAACCTTGCCAGGTTATTTCCCTTTGTCACATAACAAGGCAAACAGGGTTGTCCTCAACCCTCTGATCAATTTTCACCAGTGGCTGCTGCATGCACTGAGCATAGGGGAGCTCCCTCCTTTGCTTAAGAAGGAATGTGAGCTCAGCATCAGGAAAGAAAAATATTTCAGCCGTTTTGCTAGGAAGCATTTAGGGTGTGTCTCCTAGAAGCTTTTTCTGTTAGAACCATTAAAGTTTGCAAGGAGTAATTAAATACTCATTTTGAGAGATGGGAGAATGAGCACTGCTCTTTAGTCTTCTCTCTGAGCTCTTACACAAAGGGAGAGAAATCAAGATTCCAGACTTAGCTTCACTGAATACTTAATTTAATGTATTTAAATGTTAATTGGAGTCCTGGTGAGTGCCCTGAGCATTAAGTTGCAGAAGTATTGCTCATTCTTGCCTTTTTCCTTAGCCCAATTAATATTTATTTCATGTACATTAAAACCAACCTACAGGAACGACAGAGGTTCACCTTCCTTGTGATATTCCTTGACTTACTGATTATTTGAGGTGAGGTACTTGCAGGTTCAAACCTTCCCATGAAGAATGTCATGGTTTTGAAACAAGGTCCCACAGATTTAGGATGAATGCTCAGATGATTGAGCTGGGGCAAGAGATGCCTTGTGTCACATATTACCCAGGTCAGGAGATGATCCCTTCTGGATCAAGCCTGGTGAGAGAGAGGTGGGTAGATGTGTGGGGTATCCCGCTGGGGCTTAAACATGAGTTAGAATTGAGGCTGCTCATCACCATTTAGACTTGGCTGTGTAGTGCTGGGGCCTTGTTTCTTGCTGGCACAGGTAGTAGCTGAGTCTGGAGAAATGCAAATGTAGGCTTCAGGTTCTGAATTCCCTTTGTGACCGTAGTCATAAAGAAAACGTGCTGTCAGGCTTGGTTTTAAATGCAAATCTCTCCCTGTTTTGTTGGCTTTTCTTCCTGTTGACGCTCTTAGAAAGCCCTGTGTGAATACTCAGACTGCCTGCTACTCTTACCTACCAGCAATATTGCAATGAGACGGGATGTCCAGGAGGGCCAGGCTCGGTGTTTATCTCGCCTAGGAAGGCACAAGGAGGCTCTGGATATTGCAGAAAAAATGGTAAATAATGCAGTCTTTCTTTTAGGCTTTGAACATGAAAACATTGCAAGTAGTTCTTTTATACTGACTATTTTCTGGAAAAATAATTTTCATGTGTGTAATTCTTCAGGATGTTGAGTGCTCAGAGTATTTGGTAAACAGAGGGTAACTGTCACTGCAGATATAATCACTCTTTAGAAATTGGAACACCCTGTACCACAATGAGCTCCCTGTGCAGGGAAACTGGTAGTCCTGGAAGGGACTAAATATCATGCTCTGCCAGGCAGAATTAATGCAATGTAATAGAAATTATAAGAAAGGGAATAAATGAGTGCTTAAATCTTTCCACTATACAAGTGACAGTTCAAAACTCCCTTTTATTTCCATATACTTGCTGCCAAACTGCCACCAAGAAGAGTATCTAGCCACAGATTAAATTTTTCCCATAAAGGAAAAAGTCAAGAGGCTCTGAAGTCTGCTAGAATATTATTGATGCTTTTTATATTATATAAAAGGTATTTATACTGCAAAGAAAGGCAACTGTAGAACACTCTGAAGGCAAATAAAAAAATGACAGCATTTAGGGCCTTCTTGCCTCTCAGTCTGGGACAAGGCAGCTAGAGGGAATTCTGTCAACTTGAATTGTGCAAGATCTGTATCCCATTGTATCATTTTAAATTCAGAGCACCATTTTGTACAGTTCAAAAATTACTTTGTGATATTTGTATGTCATTATTTAGGGAGACACTTTCTTAGGCTCTGAAGGATGATTCTGTTCTACTCCTGGTTTTAATCTATTATCTTTTGTTTCTAGAGAAACAGCGCTACTAACACAGATCACTTAACAACGGTTCTCAACCTTCAGCTTTCCATTTACCAGGGTCTGGAAAATGTAGAAAAAAAGATAATGTGTCTGCAGCAACTGATCTGCTTACATCCTTTCAGTCCCTGGTTCTGGAAGTTACTTGCTGACGCCTATATAAGCTTTTTACAGAATTTGTCTCCATTAGTCATTCCAGAAGCAAATCTAAATCAGTCTGAAGAGGTTTGTGTAAGTAATAGCAGTTTCAAAACATCAACTGGCAGAGAGAATAATTTGCAGCCTCACAGATCAGATGGCCAGGAAGAAGGCCCATGGTTCAGCCTTGCTGCAGAAACAAAGCAGGAGAATGCAGTGGCATGTCCTAGCAGCCAAGTGGTGAGAGAATTCCTCTGCACTACAGGAGAACTGGAAAGGACGGACAAAGAGAAATGCACAGACTCTGAGTCCTGGAAGCAGAACGTGTCAAAGAAAGTTGGGATAAAAGCATGTGCGTCGTTCATTAGAGCAAGGTAACTGTATGTATTCTTAGAATAATGTTCTCTCAGTCAAGAGCAATGTAAATGTTTTCCCAGTTGTTGTCTTCAGTTTCCATTTTCAATTTAAATGTTTGTTTCAGAGTTGGCAACAATAACTTAGAAGTAACCTGCTTTGCTTTAGATCTAAAAAGCAAAATTACTTAGTGTGGTGGCTGTGAAGAGTCTGAATCTGAGTGGGAAGAGTAAACCAGTGTCACATGCAGTTGAGAAGTAAAGGGTTTTTTAATGAGCTTCTAATGTGAATCTTTTCAAATAATTATATACAAAAGGGTCTGTTCTTCAACAAATGCTCCTGCTAGACCATTGCTGTTCCCTGGTCTGGTATTAAAGATGCAGCAGCAGAAGTGTCCCAAAGGGAAGGCATAGCCAGTCTTACTTCTGCAAGTGCCACCTGTCTTATTTGCTTGAAGCCTCATGCTTGAGTGAAAACGTATTTTATAATAATACCCCAATCTGCATAATGGATGAGGCTGGAAAATGAACTCCGTGACAACTGATTGACAGGGCTGCATTAAAATGCTCTTTTCTTTTCTTTCCCCTCTTCCTAAAACTCTTGCATACAGCAAAAATCCCCAAAACAATCTTTCAAAGAGATCATTAGGAACTGGTTTTGTTAAAATAATCTGGATGGTTTTTCCCCCTCTTGCCTCTCAGTAACATATCAGTCATGAATGTTTTTAAAGGCATCTTATGAATGTCCAGAAATGTTTACAGAGAACACTTTACAACTGCCCTGCTGGGGCAAGATTTAAGAAATTAAAAAACCCCATATAGTAGCTTTTAACTGTACTCAGACTAAGAGATGAAGACTTTAATTGCTACTCGGAGTAAGTTAATTGATTTAGTACTGATATTGAATATTGAAGCTACATTTATATTAATAATTCGTGTTGCTTGTTTCTGTGAGTATTGTTCAGAACTGAGACAGTTATAAATGGTGGCATTTTCTTGCTTGGCTGCACAGTTTCACAGCGTGTTACTGTGGTTTATATTTGCAGATACACTTGTCCAGGATAAGCTTCTCCCCTGCCCAAGGCTTATGCAGGTTGTCTAATATTTTCAGGTCTGTTGGATTTTAAGTGAGATGTAGATGTTGTATAAATGTATGTGCAGGATAAATTGCACCCAGAAAAGGGATATTAGTATTGCTTTTCCTGCTAGACCATTGGTTTTTTTCTCATAGTTTTGAAAACAAATTGGAGTGGGTTTTTTGTTTAATTTTAATTGTGTTTTCATTCTTTTTTATACTATATTGATGCAAATTTCAAGACAAAAATGCTTTATAAATTAAAAATACTTTCAATTTTTACTTGGAACCAGTAAACCATCTGTAAATTCAGTAAAGTTTTGACTGGGAAATTCAGACTTGTAAATTTTGATGTTTATAGTGTTCAAATGAAAGTTTTCATCTCAGATCTTGGGTCTTTTCCTTAAAAATGCACACCATTATTATAACATCAGCTTCACTTAACTTCAGTAAATGGGATAAAAAAAATTGTTGTTCTTCTTTTAGCATAAAGCTTGAATTAAACACATTTTCAGTAATAACACAGCTAAGTTCTAATGGACCCTTGGTTGAATATTGTAGAATCACAGAATTCCAGGTTGGAAGGGACCTCAAGTGTCATCCTTTCTTGTCAAAAACATGATCTAGGCAAGATGGCCCAGGACCCAGTCTAGCTGAATCTTAAAAATGTCCAACATTGGGGAATCCACAACTTTATTGGAGAGATTATTCCAATGACTGATCTCATTGTAAAATATTTTCCTCATGTCCAGTTGGAATCTCCCCAGAATTAACACATACCTATTTTCCTTCATCTTTTCCACGTGGTCACTTGTATAAAGGGAGTCTCCAGCTTCATTGTATCCACCCTTTAAATACTGAAACATGGTGAGGAGATCTCCCCGGAGTCTTCTTTTTTCAAGTCTAGACAAACCTAGTTCTCTCGCCTATTCCCAAATGGCAGGCCTTCCCAGACCTTTGTTCACCTTTGTGGCCATTCTCTGGACCCTAATAAGTTCTCTAAAACTGATATTTATCTCTACAATAACACCCATAGTGAATTTCAGTGAGTTCACAGGAGATCATGTAATATATCTCTGTTCCTAGAACTATAAAATAAGCATAATACTGATAATCTATCTGACAGTGGATTTGACACAAATGTGCAGATACCTGGATATTTCCTCTGCCAACCTGTTCTACCGTCCTTGTGTGAGGAGGACTTTGGAAACTGCCACTGTTCTTGCTGGTCGAGCAGTTGGTGATGACATCAACCCCTGTCGTGAGCAGAGTGTGTAACCTTCACCAGTTCATGGTTGTGACTTCTAGGGCACTGCCTGGAACATAAAACTGGTGAATGCTGTAAGAAAATATTCCAGGGTTGGCCTGTGTGGGGAGGATGTTTGATATTTGTCCAAACACCCACATTTCTAGCTTTTCAGGTTCCATAAGCAAAAATGGGCTGCTGTCTTATTAGGCCATAGTAAGGACGTGGGACACCTGATGATTCACAGGTCTAAGCCTCACTTTTGAATGGTGTGACAAATATATGGGGACAAAAATGTTTCCACAGAGCTACCACAGCTACTGGCATATTGTTTTTCAAAAATACTTCTCAATAGTTCTAAAGCACAGATATACAATATCAATAGTAGATTGATATATATGTATTGACTTCTTTGCAGTAGACAAAAGTCAGGAAGAAGAACTGTTTTAAAGTACTAGAAATGTTAATTAAAGTATTAAACATTTTGGTTTTAGGTCTTACTCCTTTTCCAGCTGTGCCAATTTTTAACTGCCTTTCTCATTCCAGGCTTTTACTTCAGCTTACCCAGTCACAACAGTCATCGTTTGTTCTAGACAATAATAGAAAAGGTCAAAAAGAGATTGATGACAAAGTGGCTCGACTTGGTTTCGATGAAAACTCCTTGCAGTTGATGACCAAAGTAAGAGGATGTTTCATTGTGTGCAGGGTCTTGGTTCTCTGTGTAGACTTGTTGTCCTCTAAGCATGACACTCCCCTGAGCTAATTAACTGTGCCAGGAAGCAAGGGAAATTAGCTGGGGCAGGCTGCTGGCAGTGTGTTATCTGGAACTGACAGAGGTGCTTGTAGAATCCTGGCCTGCATCACACAGGTGGATCTCTGATCTGCTGAGATTCCCCTTTCAGGAATGTGCAGCGTTGTTAAGTTTCTCACTGGACTTGTATTTGGAGGTGCATCATCGCTATGCATTTCCTGAGATTGCACATTTTATCTGAGGAATTTTAGATGCCCCAAAGTGAATTACTGGTTTGAAATGGAAGTGAAGATTACTTTGATGGCCACAGCAATATTAAACACTTGCATTAAAAGTATTAAATATTTCCAGAAAAAGCCAGAGACCTTCTTACGCATTTCTTTGTTCTGTAACAAAGGAGAGCAATATTGCATTTAATCTCTTCATAGAGATTAAACATTTTTAGTACTATTTAAAGACCTTCTGACTTTTATCTTAAGGAGCAAAAGGAAGCCAGTGAGATTCTAATTTTGCTGTCAGCATTACAGCTCTAATTTAGTGACAGCCAAGCCACTGCCGGGCAGTGGCAGTCGGAGGGATGGCATCCATGAGAGGGCAGTAGCACACAGGCTATTTTAGGGTTGGGAAAGGCTGGGAAAAGAAACTTCTCTCCTTGCTTCCCTCGCTCGGACATGCCCCAGGAGGAGTTCAGAATGTTGATGCTGATGCAAGGTGAGAACTGAATGCAGAGCTGGTGTTGACACTTCTGCTGCTATTCAGAGTGAAACCCCCCTGTGCAAGTGCAGACAGAGCCTGGAGTGGTTGTGCAGCTCTGGGCTTTGGGCTCAGCTCTCCCTGAATGCAGAATGCCGAGGCAGGCAACTTCATTATGGTTTGGAAACTTCTCCAGGATCTTGTGTGGTTCATGTGACAAGGGCTTTGCCTGTAAAGATCTGTTATTAATGCCATGTTTGATGGGTTTTTTTTCTGCAAGTTTTCTTGATTCCCTTCTTCCTTCTTACTCTTTTTGCAGGCTATGGGGCAGGATCTTATACCAGAAAAACTAAAAGAGGAGTTTCAGGGTGAGGTAAAATGCATAGGCCCTTCAGCATTGTCATCACTGGTAACTGCTTCAGTCACGGAATTTGAAATCAAGTGGTTTGGTAATCTCCAAGATGATTTGTGTCACTTTGACAGACAACTTTATTCAGATATTTATCTCCCACCTTCAATAACGTAGAGGTTTCGTTGTATTTATTCTCGTATCTCCAAATTATTATGGCATAATACATGCAATAAAGTTCATATTACATTTTTTAAGAATTCTTATTGTATTTCTTTTAAGAATAGATATAAATCTCTGTATATAAAGTCTTAACTTTGCATCCTTTTCTTCGTTCACTGATTTGTTTGTATAAGGAACACAGCGTAAAATCAAGTTGTCAATTCAGCTTTCAGAGATAGCTTTCCATCATAATTCTCACCAATATGTGCTTGAAGTGCCTGTGATTTTTTTGAGGCCTGCAGTGCTGGTGGGATGGAAGCTTCCTTTCTGATGTCCAGTTTGAAAGTTTCTTGGTAGGAGATTTGATGTTGTTGCATTTAGAGCCATTGAATTAGCTATTTACTTAAGTAGTTTTTTAAATATTTCTTGATAAACATTATAGTGATTTCCTGTTCAGAGATTGATAGCTAACTATAATATATAACTATAACAATAACTATAACTCAAATATATTTATGCTGAGAAATTGTCAATAGTGATAATTCCATATCTTTTAGAAAGGAAATCTAAGTAGTAAATATTTAACTTAAAACTAGGAGATTTTCTCTTTGTGAAGCCACATGTTTGTTGCAGGTGTCGAATCAGCTATGGTCTTGTGTTCAGTATGCTTCGATGAGAGAGGAGAAAAACTGTCAATGTTGTTTATATGTTCTGAAGAGTGTTTAGTCAGATCATATCCTTTGTAAAAGACTGCAAGGAAGATCTTTGCTGTGAAAACTGGCAGTGTTGTTTCTGCCTCATGCAGCTCCTTCTGTTGTGCTTTCAGTTGATAGTGACACTTTGCTTTGCTTTCTGAAGCACTGCTGCTGTGTGCTTTGGGTCTAGAAGAGGGCAAAGATCCTCCTGTAGTTTCTTTCACTTGAAATAGTTTACATTTCAGACATACATGGTGTACTCTTTGTCCGTATTCTCTTAAACTGTGGGAAAATTTTTTTGTAGCTTTCTGTAAAAGTGTTCTGTAATGGATATAGTTTAAAACTAGGAGTCTCTTAGACATACTTTGCTGCCCCTTTTTTTCATGTGTTCCTGTGTTTTCTTTCTGGAGTACTAAAGAGTGCCAAAACATTAAATAATTCACAATTGAATGATGATTCACCATGTGTGAATTGTATCTGCTACTTTTAGGTGAATTTTAAAGCTTTAAGTTACTGATTAGGGAACTGATCATGAATCATTGAATGGTTTGAATTGGAAGGGACATTAAAGATCATCTAATTCCAACCCCACTGCCACAAGCAGGAACACCTTCCACTAAACCTCTGCCCAACCTGTTCTAGTGTCTCACCATTCTCACAGCAAAGAATTTCTTTCTAATATCTAATCTAAATCTGCCTTCTTTAAATTTGAATCCATTCCCCCTTGCCCTGCGACTACAGGCCCTTGTAAAAAGTCCCTCTCCAGCTCTCTTGTATCCTCCTTTATGTACTGGAAGACCACAGTAAGATCTCCCCAGAGCCTTTTCCAGGCTGTGGAGCACCACTTCTCTCAGCCTTTCCACATAGGAGAGGTGCTCCATCCCTCTGAACATCTTTGTGGCCTCCTCTGGACTCACTTCAACAGAGCCATGGTCTTCCTGCACTGGGACCCCAGAGCTGGATGTAGCACTGCAGGTGGAATCTCGCCACAAAAAAAGAGCAGAGGCAGAATCCCCTCCCTTGCCCTGCTTCCCACGGAGCTTTGGATGCAGCCCAGGACATGTTTGGCTTTCTGGGCTGCAAGTGCCCATTGATGGGTCATGTCCAGCCTCTCATCCAGCAGCACCCCAAGTCTTGGCAGGGCTGCTCTTGATCTGTTCATCCCCCAGCCTGGATTGATACCAGGGGTTGCCCTGACCCAGGTACAGCACCAGCACTTGGTCTTGTTAAACCTCATGAGCTTCTTCTTGAGCTTGTCCAGATCCCTCTGGATGGCATCCAATCCTCCAGGTGTGTCAACTGCACCACTCAGCTTGGTGTCATCTTCAAACTTGCTGAGGGTGCACTCAATCCCTTCGACTGTGTAACTGATGAAGACATTGAACCCTTGGTGTGGTTTAGCCCTCTAAGTTGACTGAAACTTCTCCAGAAAAATGGAATGTTGCCTTCAGCCATGTCAAATTACTTTTGATAGTTTGGTGAGCTAATGCGATTAAGCCACATCCTGGTCAGCTTGTTACAAAAGGTGATGACTTGGCGAGTATCCTTGGGTGAGCATTAGTGCACTCATAATGTACCAAAGAAGATTTGGTTTAGTCGTGTGTGCTTTGCTAGGTGGAAACTTTTGTGTGCGTTTGTGCAGTGCTGTAGTCGGGCGGCAGTGAAGCCTGCTTGAAGGGCTGGAGATGCTTTTAAGAGTAAGAGGTGTAGTAATTTTTCAGGAGAGACTGTCCGCAATGTGTTGTAAATTAATTACAATGTTGGCATCGAAAGGAGAATCTTGCAGCAAAGACAGCAAATGTGGAAAGCTTAATGCTAAATATGTCAGCAAAAAAAATGAAACATGGACATCTCCCACTTTCTTCTTAAACTTAGGGTCATGAGTAGCCACATAAAAAGGCTGCAATTTGTTTTGGTTCAGCTGTTAGGACATCAGAACACAGCTTTTGTGGAACCAGCTCTGTACAGACATTTAATGGAAACTCACCAAATAATTTGGCTCCACAAATAGCATTGGAACTGTTTTAGCAGCAAATTAAATACTTGCCAAATGTTGTCATTTTGTGACTGAGATGTCCAAAATACACAGCAGCTAGCCAAGGTGATTTGGAAACTTTCTGGTGTCTGTGCAGATTGTTCTACTTGACATTGTCTCTTGGGCTGGGAACACAAAGGTCAACTCCCCACTGTCTCCAGGAGTTAAAGACAAGTGGTAGCTCTTAAGAACAGGCAGTATTTTCTAAATCATTACAATAAAGCAAAAATACTGGTTTTAACTACTGCAAAGAAAACAAGATGAATGTTGTTCTGAATGTGTCACATAGTTACTATTCCAAATAACCAGTGTTCATTGCACAGGGGCTATAAAATGTTCCTTTGTCCCACTTTTGCCTGGCTATCTCTCATCTCAGCTACTTTGGTTCCTCCTTTTTTGGCCTGCCTCTCCCTTTTTTGTGCCTCTTCTAACTCCAGTTTTCTGTTTCTGATCATGTCTCAAGAGGGGCTTTGCATTTCCATTTTGCATTGAATGCCTCATTGTTGCTTCTACGTTCTGCATAATTTTACATCTGCCTGTAATAGATTTCTTAATGATTTGGCTTTTATTATATTTTTGTTGGTATTAGTACACTCAGCAGTTCTCCATTCTGAGTTAAACAGCAAATTTTAGTATAGCACATTGCAAGTGAGAATCCACTAACAGTTACTGAGGTTTGATTTTATTTTAACGCTTGTGGTACAGGTGCTTTGTGAAGGACCATCTGCCCCTGGTTCTGATGCTTGTGAAATGATTGACGTCTACAAACACAATCTTAATGATGTGTCTTGCTATTGAGTGTTTGCATGCTGCTGGCTTTGAGGTGAGGGAATGTGTTAGGACTGTAATTAGTAAGGTTAATGCAGTTTTCATCACAGAATCATCAAATGGTTTGGGTTGGAAGGGAACTTCAAAGGTCATCCAGTTCCAACCTTCCTCCCTGGGGGGTTGGCAGGGAACCTTCCACTAGACCAGGTTGCTCAAAGCCCCATCCAACCTGACCTTGAACACTGACAATGATGGGGCATCCACAACTTCTGTGGGCAACCTGTTCCAGTGCCTCACCACCCTAATCATAAAAAATGTCTTCCTTGTGTCCAGTCCAAATCTACCCTCTTTCAATTCAATTCAATTCAATTCAATTCAATTCAATTCAATTCAATTCAATTCAATTCAATTCAATTCAATTCAATTCAATTCAATTCAATGCCATTACCCATCATCCTGTCACTGGGAGAGGGGTTAACCTTGGCCTGCTGCCAGGTGCCCACCCTGATGCTCTATCATCCCGCCCTCCCCCAGCACCACAGGGAAGAAGAAAATAAGATGGAAAAATAAGAGACCTGTGGTTCGCAATAAAGGCAGTTTAATAGAGAAAAAGCAAAGGCTGCACAAGGAAACAAAGGAAAACAAAAATTTATTTATTCTCTATTTCCCATCAGCAGGCAGTCATTGTAAAAATGAGGAATCAAGGGTTGTAACATGGAGTCCTGCTTGTGCTCCCAGCATAGAGGCACCTTTACTGCTTTATTGCTGGCAGTAACAAAGGTGCTTGAGGTAGTGCCACCTTCTCCTGCCTTCTTTCTGATACACATACACAAGCTAGATGAAAAAATGCAAGCAAATCCATTTTGATAGCAATTTGAGAACCCAGGTGGGACTCCTGGTGAGTGTGGTAATGGCATATGACACAGCCAGTACTGGGTGAGTTCACCCAATTGTCTCTGCAAGATCCACACTCCCTGGGAAGGTACTAAAACTGGGGACAGCATCAGTCATTGGGGGGCTCAAAAGGGAAGGTAAAATGGGGTTCACTCATGACAGAACTTCTGGGAAACTAGAAGAAAATTGACAGTATTTCAGGATTCCCATAAAGCTGCATGTAATGCTGTGTCAGGATGAGTGGCTGGAACTCTGGAGGGGAGACCCTTTGAACACTGGCCCTGGGGAGGTTCTTTTGATAGGAGCCAGCTGATCTTCCTGCCTCATATGTGATACAGTGTAAGGGAGAATTGCCTCATACAGCTAATCCCTGCTCCCTACTCCCCATCACCTTCTAGTCCATCACAGGGCAAGCTGGAAATCATTTCCATGATCTGTTGCTCCATCACTTCCCCAGGGATGGAGGTGCAGCTGGCAGGCCTAGTGAGGGTCCTGGAAAAGGAGGTGTATGGTGTGCAATGGTTGAGGAAGAAGGAACACCTGGATGGTCTATGTTCTCTAGGAGGAATAACAGGATAAGACCGGGGACTGTCTGTCTCACAAGGAAAAAAAAAAAAGTAGCAGCCTGTGGAAGAACTGGCAAACTGATAACAATGGACAAAGAGAAGGCTGAGGTACTCAACGAATTTTCTGCTTCAGTTTTCACTGGCAACCTCTCCTCCCACACCTCTTGAGTGGATGGCTCTCAAGGCAGGGACTGGGGAAACAAGTCCCTCCCACTGGAAGAGAAGATCAGGGCCGAGAGCACCTGAGGAACCTGAATGTACCTAAGTCTGTGGGACCTGGTGAGATGTGTCCCAGAGTCCTGAGGGAATTGGCTGGTGTAGTTGCCAAGCTACTCTCCATGATATTTGAAGTCATGGAAGTCAGGTGAAGCCCCAGGTGAGTGGAAACAGCCTGTGGAAGAAACAATCGGTGAAACGCTCCCAGGTGAGCAGGCAGCAAGCACAGGGAACGCCCTCAAGCACAGGCTCCTCCAGGTGCCTCCAGTGTGAGCAGCAATTGCCAGTGGGATCTGGTGGGTGTTGTATGCCCAGGCAGCAGGATGCACATTCCGAACCACCTTAATGGGCAGCACTTGCTCACAGGACACCAGCTGAAAGACCTGCAGGGCTAGTTCAGGCTGGGGAAGGGAAATGGGCACACTCTGGAAAACCCTGGCCAAGCCCAGCCTATACATCCAGCTTAGTTCCAGGGTGTGAATGCAGGGGCACGCTGGATTTACAGTGCCTTGCAAACATCCTTTCCTGACACATGACAGTCCCTTGGGCAGTGGCACTTGCCTGCTCTCTGCTCCCCCATGGTGAGGACTTGCACAGAACCAGCCCTGACAGGAGTGTCCCCATCGCTGCCACCACCAGTGGTGCTCCGAGATGGCAGAGTTGCCCTCCAGAAAGCCCCAGGACTTTTCTTAGACTCTGCAGGGGCCCACATGGGGACTTCATTGCCCTCCAGAGTGCTCTGAGGCCTCACCTGGGCTTTGGTGGGACCCATTGGAGGCCCCTGCTACCCTCCACAGGTCCTCCCGTTCTAAAAATAGTCTAAACATCGTCAAAAAATCACTTCTAATTAGAAATTCACTTCTGTAAATAATCTGGAGGTTGGTATAGGTTACATTTGTTGAAGCTTTTTAGCCTCACCTAGATCATCTTCCATCAAAATAGGACAAAATAGGAGGGCATCAGGGAAATCCAACAGGCCTCAGCAAAGCCCAGATAAGATCCTGAGTCACTATGGGGGGTAAATTACTGGCATTTGCAGGGTGTGTGCCCAGAGCTGGGTGCAGCACTGCAGGTAGGGTCTCACCACAGCAGAGGGGCAGAATCCCCTCCCTCACCCTGCTGCCCACGGGGCTTTGGATGCAGCCTGGGGCACATTTGGCCTTCTGGACTGGGCATGCAGAGTGACAGCTCATGTCCAATACACCATCCACCAGTATTCCCAAGTTCTTCTCTGGGCTGCCCTCAGTCTATTCATCCCCGACTCTGCACAGGTACTGTGGATTGCCCCAGCCCAGGTGAAGGACCTTGCACTTGGCCTTGTTGAACTCCATGGGGTTCACATGGGCCTCCAGCCTGTCCAGTTCCTTCTGGACAACATCCCTTCCCTCAAGTGACTCACCTGCAGCACTCAGCTTGCTGTCATCCTCAGACCTGAGGAGGGTGCATGGTGTGGTAGCAGAGTTTATCTGAGCCCTTCCCTTGCCGTAGATGGACAGGGCAGGTCAGCACCTGCCATGGCCTTTGTGATGGTTTCTGCAGCTGTCTATAGATGTGTTGCCCTTACCACTATGTGATCATGCTTGTGGGGACCTGTTGGGATTTTTAGCATAACTCATTGCTGGAATTGTAAACTGACTGTTTTCCATCAAAACTGACATTTCATTCCCTTGATGTTCAAGTTCAGATGTCTGAACCAACACAAGCTGTTTTCCTGATCCAGCTGAAATTAACTCTTAACTCACAGTGGTCCTTCTGGATTATTAGCTTGACCCTTACCTACTTTTCATTAGCTGTGTTCTCCTAAACTTTTGTAGACAAACTGTCTTGTCCCACAGATGTGAAAAGAACTCCTTCATGGATTTCACAGGTCATGGCCTGAGGAAATTAAGGTCTACAAACTTCTCCCCACATCCCGCTCTGTACCACCCCAGCTGGGCCACAACAGGATCAGTGAACTAAACCACATTTAGAAGGAAAATCTTAATCCCTCTGTTAGGACACCTTAATTCTGTTCCTGTTGAGTTCAGAAGAAACAAAATATGTTTCTTTTTCATCTGGGCTTTGACTCCATGGGACTCATTCAGCTTTTGAAAGAGAGTAAGGTGTACAGGGCAAGAGAATGTGAAGAAAAAAAGTCTTCTCTTTTATTTAAATGGTTGCTATATTCAGATAATTAAGTAGAATTATCACAGGAATGAAAATCAAATTTCTCTTCTCCCCGAGGAATCCAAAAAATGTTGCTATGTACAGAATTTACAATTATATGCAATAGTTGATTATTATTATGGACGCCAAAATTTGGTATTACCGGTTAAAACACCCATAC
Organism: Erpornis zantholeuca; assembly: GCA_013400515.1. Classification (NCBI taxonomy): domain Eukaryota; kingdom Metazoa; phylum Chordata; class Aves; order Passeriformes; family Timaliidae; genus Erpornis; species Erpornis zantholeuca. The sequence continues at coordinate 65,169 of VZTN01022914.1, forward strand.
TGAAGCTAAAGCAGGATGTGTCCGTTCTGTACCTTTCATAATGCTCTTTAAAACTTTACAGTTGTTTGGTGTGCTTCCAAAATGATTGGATGAGAAACCTTCTTTACCTTCATGCACTTTTCATAATCCACAGTTTACATAATTAAATTGTATTCCTTTTTGAGCAGGTGAGAAGTCAGGGGAAGCAGGCCAGAAGTGCAAGTGTGATTAGGGTTCTGTTTTCTGTTGGAGGCAGATGAAAGATGATACAAAGCAGGTGTGAAAAAAAACCTACTGATAAATCAATTGCTGTTAGGCATCTTGGTAACTTTGGATGGAAACCCCTTGTTTCATGATTTTTTTTACTTTTGCTTATAGAAGCTTCCTTAATTTTCGTGGATTATTTGACAGAAAGCTTTTCTGGTTTGGTTCAAGCTGCTGAACCTCTGTAACTCCCTTTGTAACTGTAGTCCATAGGCACTACAGACATCCAGTTAATCTTTAAAAATCAGAGGCCATGAAGAACTCAGCAATGTCTCTAACTTCATGTTCAGTCAGATGACCAGAGAGGATTGCAAAAGATCCATGTGGAACTAAATGAATTGGAACTCAGTCCTGGTGTGTTACTAGTAGGACTTTGCTTCTTTAACTCAGCTTCATTTTCCACTCTGAACGTTCACAGCTGCTCTGCAATAAGGAAAGTTGCCCTGAGTGGGTAGGATTGGAGCTTTGTAACCATGTGCAACACACCTGTGTTGCTGACGAGTGGAAAAGAACGTATGGTGAATGTCAGGTGTTGTCTGTAGCTGGAATTGTTGGTCTCAGTCCATGTTATGGGAACCCTTCCTAATAAGCCTTGGGAACAGCCGTCCTTGCTGTGCAGCTCAAGCAGAGAGAGCTCTGAGACAGTCCTGTGGTAGGACCTGGGCTTCCCTGCCAGCCTGAAGGGATTCCCCCTAAATTAAGATTAAGGTTTTCTGACAGAACAAAGGTAGCCTGCTGCTGCCAGCATCGTCTCTGTTTGCCACAGAAATAGCAGCCTTCACTCTGCTTATTCAAGTGCATAAAATGCATAGTAATAAACTGTGCCTTTCTCCCTTTCAGTTGCCTGGACATGAGAAAATCAGTTACTGTCCTTCTGGTACTCAAATATGCTGCCAGGGGCAGGTGATAGGCAGCTGCAGTTGCACTGTGAGCAGCATTATTCAGATGTGTTCTTCCTGGGATCCTGATGCACCTGAGGTTCACACATTAGCAGCCTTGGCTTTTTAATCAGGGAAATGAGGCATCCATAAGCAACAAAAAAGAGGCTTGAAATCATCCTCATTTGTATTATACAGAATTTCTATATTCATCAGTACACAAGCAATTGCTACAGGTCTTCACTACATTTACTTGCATTTCCAAACAAGGTGGTTATTATGCAAACAGGTTAGCTTTGTGAAGGCATCTCCAGGATGAGCTTAACCCTGTCCTGTTTGGTTCCTCTTGCCTGAGCCTTATAGGTCTGTAAATGTTCATGTTGTTATAGGGAACCGCGGAGTTTTCGGCCATGTAGTGTGGCTGATAGTAGCTAGGCTGGATGGCCTTCTGCGGAGGCGGAGGAGTGAATGAGACATAGCTGTGGAAGGAATTGACTCGATGGAGAGGTGACTGGGGGCTGAAGTTGCTGTTGAATATGAGATTTCTTGGGGTCTGCTTGCTCTGGTGGGTGCTGCCCGTGGAGAGGCTGCTGAAGGGGTCGGAGAGGGTGTTGGCGCTTTCCTCGTCGCTGAGGGGGAGGCTGCGCGGCGGGGCCCAGCTCCTGCTGAACAGGAAGGGGAGGCTGCGCGGCGGGGACTTGGGGCCCCGCACGGGCTTGGACAGTGCGTACAGGTGTCGGAACTCCTCGTCAAACAGCTCCACGACCTGGCCCGTGAACTTGGAGAGGAGGTTGCGGTGAACCTGGCCACACAACCACGTGAAGCTGGAAGGAGAGACAAGGTAAGGGTTAGAGTTAACGCCGGCCATCAGCAACTGCAGATCCCCCGCAGGGGTGATGCGAAAGGCAAATGTGTTTTACTGCTGAAGCTTCTTGTCTAAACACAGGATGAATATGGTGTCGCAGTTGAATTTCAGGTCAGTTCACATCAGTGCTCTTTGATTTGGATCAATCTTTGTTATTGCAGCTGCCTCTAAAACCTTCAAGAAACCTCGTAAAGTTATGCAACCCCCTAACGGGAGTGGTGATCCAGATCCACCGCAGGGATAAATGTCAGATACAAGACGCAAGGTTTGGGTGTTTGTTCCATGAAGAGGAGTTTAAACCCCTCTTCTGGGGACCTCTCTTTCATGCACAGTGCTTAAATTCAGGTCTTACCGTGTCTTATCTGCACACAAATAAATTGTACCTTGTACCCTGCAGCATGCCATGCCACTTGGTAACTCTCAGCCACTACAAGTGACCTCAAAAAGACTAGGAGAAAAAGAACCACCCTTTAATTTTTCCATAGTCTTTCTACATTGGTCAAGAGAAATACATAAAACCCCAACCTTCGTGTCATGTCCCACACCACAAAACAGCCACCACACCTGACAAATGCTTGTTTTCTTCACTACAGAGAAAATTAAATTATAAATATTTCCTACAGCATTTCCAAAAATAAATGTAATACTTGGCTATAAAGTAAGGGAGAAACACCACGTTAGTTTTAATTCTGGTAGACCAGAGACACACCTTAGGATAACCCACAGCTTTTAAACTATTTTTCTTTTATGTGCTTCCTTAATCCATTCAGCAAACATAAATTTGTGTTTTTACAAAACCACAAGCCAGCTTGATTGTGTTGTGCAGGCTTCCATGTCTGAGCAGCAGCAGCACCAATAAAATGAGCACAGTTGAGAGAATTAAATGTAATTACTCCTTGAGCTGACCAGGGCTTGCAGCTGGTATCCTATGCAGCAGAGGCTACAGAGCAGCAGTGGATTTGAACCTGAGGTTGTTCTACATTGGCAAAACTCTGCCATGGTTATTCCGGAATGACTTTATTGGCTATGCTGGATTTGCACAAGGACTGCTGAGAGCCAGATTTGGCTCTAAGTGTGTGCACTTAAAATCTTCTCTTGTCATGTTTTGATAAAACTCCTGTGAAGCTCAGTGGGACGACAGCCTGAGCTGATACTGAGGCAGTAAGACAGACAATTCATATCTGCTTGTCCAGAGCATTCCTAAAGAGGGTTGGATTTGAGGTATACAGTAGTTTTATACTGTTCCTTCAGGAGCAAGGGAAGGAGTGAAGAAGTCAGTAGTTCAATGCCACTGGGCACCCATACAATATATACTGTACATTTTATGACTGGACATGAAAACACACAGTAAAGTACCAGAATACAGGTACTTCTCATCCACTGTGTTCAAATCATTCTAAATATGGACAAAACCTTGGGAGCCAAGGGAAAGAGCACAGCAAACTAACTCCCTGCTGGGTGCATAACACCTGCTGTGCCAGCTCAACCTTGCCTTTATTCACTAAGCAGGGCTCTCTAAACCTTTGCATGTTCTTCATCTAACTGTTAAAGAGATAAGAGGTCAAGAATAAATACAAAAATGCACACAATTATTCTAGGGTACCTCCACTGAAGGTTACAAACTCATGAAAGGACTGATGTCTAAAGTGGCATGTTTATGTGCTAGAGATACACCTGGTTTATAAAAGAATATTTAGACAGAAATAAAAATCAATTACACTTGTAAATGGCTTTAAAAAGCCATTTTTAAATGGCTAACAAAACCAGAGGGAAAAAACCTATTCTGCTGAATTTTGATAATTTACTTCCACATGTAACTTCCTGAAGTACCACATGGACAGATACTAGTTTATGGATCATTTATCTTGTCTGTAACCCTTGTAAACAGAGAAAGTTAGATCAAATTAATAGCCCAGAGAGTCTCCAAGAACCAATGGCAAATATGTCAGCTCAAAGTTACAAGGTAAGATCTTTGTGATTTTAAACAAGTGCTTGTGGACCTGTCATGTAGTGAATCACAGCAATTTACATTCTGTGCATTTTTGGAGAACAAAACTGAATTTGGCATAAATGATTTAACAGGTTTTCATTGGCTTAATTCTAAGAGAAAATGCATTGTTTAGGTTTTAGGCCCTGTTTTGCTCCTTAGTTTACAATTCGGAGTGCTCTTTTGGGACAAGCTCAGAGAAGTCTGTTATTATCACCACATGCCCAGAGGTATCGTTTTTCTCCCAGGCTTTTTTAAGTGAGGCCCATCAAAATAAGAGAAAGCACAAAGAAGTGATGCCCAGCTTGGGGCCAACGCTGAATCATTAATTCAGTCATTGATAGATGCTTCTCAGCCATCTTTCCAGGGCTTTGTCCTATGTCCTGTTATGGAAGCTCTCATTTATGATCGTCTCAATCAAATCCCACCTCTCCTGTTCAGCACAGGACTTGTTTTATAATGAGTGTCCTCTCTGCATTGCTGGAGCTGCAGTTCAGTAGGGATGTTCTCATCCCTGTGTTTGCAGTGCTACAGCAACAACACACATGGAATCTGAAACAGAAGGAAGGACTGGGGTTTTAGCTGTGCCTGGGTTTGGGTTAACCTACATGTTAGTGTTGCCTGCTGGTGGATAACCTGTGTGGGAGAAACCAGCCCCACCTGAAGTGATGCTCCTGACAAAGCATGTCCATGTTAGTTGTTAGATACTGACTCTGAAGAGGCCACTGGCTTTCAGAGGGGCAACCACAGAGATACTCAGCTGCCCCTGGGGATCAAGGTCTGTGCTTTCTGCTGTTTTTATTTTGCCTTTCTTAGGAATGCTGAGTTCATGCACTATCTAATTTCAAATTCATTTAAAAAAACGGAATAACAGTTACCATAGGATGAGGTAGTGACACAGAGACAGCAAAAAGAAATATGGCATCCTAACCCCTCACCACAGCCACTGGCAATAAAAACTGAGAGTAAAATTGTAACTTAAACCACTCATGCCTTAACTTCAGCTACCGTGTGTAAACAGCCTTCAGTAGCTTCTCAGCTCCAGTCTGCCCCATGCAGCAGGACCACACTTACCCACAATGACCTAAGCAGTGATTTTTTAATGTTCTTTTAAAAAACACTCCAGAGCTGGAGATGTCACAGACTCAGGGATGGTTCCTTTGCCTTTAATTAATTGCCTGCTTCAGTCTTTGTTATTCATTAGGCAAATATATTCTGTCCTGAAAAACTTTGTGAAACAGTGAGCCAGGTCCCCTTTAGAGCAGTATGTCCTGAAGGGCTATTTTAGTTCCTCAGCCAGTTCCCCCCACCACTACTACAGCATTATGCAGAGCTCAGCACTCAAGTGAAATTTGGTGTTGTATTTTAAAATCTTTGTATCAGTTTTAAGATCTACTCCAATGTTATTTCCAGCAAATGCATTGCAGAAGAGTTTGGATCTGTTTCACTCAACATCATTCTTGTTCATACCCAAAGAGGTTGGTGAATAAGATTTAGGCAAAACAACAATCTTTCAGATTAATACAGTGAGAGCTAGCAAGAAATGTCATGTACCGATAGCCGGCTATAAGCCATGTGAATTGCAAACTGGTGCTGAGCATGCTAAAGTTAAATAGTTTTTTATACCTTTAAATAGATTTGTTCCTCACCACCCTCTCTGTTTGCTTGCTGGATGTGGAATTACATAGCTTGACAAGGTTCTTGAGATTAGAAGATTTTCAACAGCAGTAGAGAAAGATTAAAGTGACTGCACAGGACTTCAAGTGTTTTAGCTTTTTTGCTATTGAAAGTGAAGCCAAAAGGAAGCTTCTTGGTCAAAGAAAATAAATCTTGTTCTGTCCTTATCCCACACATCCTTCACTTCTACTCTATACAAATCTGCTGTTGCATTTCAACACATCTTTGATGAGGGATTAAAAAACACCCAAAGTAACAAGAAAACAAATAAAAAAACCCCAGCTCTGAGTGTCCACTTATTTTTTGTCTGATGGTTCATATGGAAATGGAGTGAAAAGTGGATGCCTGACTTAGTGTACGTCTGAGCTCCTGTAGCCCAACTCCACAGTCACCTTCTCCTTCATTAATATAGTTTCATAATCTTCCTGGTGGCACAGTTTTATCAGACCAGAGGCATTTAAGATTCCAAATCATAAACTGAGATTAAGAAAAATGATCCCATCCTTTAATTTCAATAATCTCCTCTTGTATTTTTGTACCTGGATTTCTAGGATATACTTGGTCATTTGTGAAACTTATCTATGTAGGCATGATGCTTAGAAACTTCCTTTATTTGATGGAAGCTCAGAGTCTCCTGAAATTCCCTGACCAGAGGATCTAGGATCTTAATTAAAAATCTAGTTGTTGAGACGCTATATCCACTATCTGAAATAATTACAGCAGCACAAAGAAAACAAACAAACAAAAAAAGAAAATTTAAAAAAAGGGAAAACATGAAGGTACAGCAGTTATGTAGATATATACTGCATACCTATTAATGAAACAAGGAAAAACAATAAGTCTGAAGTATTTCTGTTTTATCTTTAATCACAAAATTTGTGATATGAAGAACAAATCGTCAGATAAGCTGAGTGACATAGGCTACATTAAGGGATCCTGAAGGAGACAGAAATGTATCATGTCTCATGATCACAACACCTAAGAACCCAAACAATGAGGAAAGCATAATATTAAGCTGTACACATTTCTAGTTTTGCCCCAGGGCTGCACTGCTAAAGTTGTTTACATCAGTTTCTGAACACTTAAATTAAAACTCATGCTCCATAAAGAACTAATAACAGCTTTAAAGCTAGTTATATAGATTCTTGAAAAATGGCATATATTTGAAAACGTTGGGTGTTTTTTGTTAAACGAAAACTTCTTACCTGTACAAAAGTTTCCATTGTACTTTTTTGGGAAGAAGTATTAAAAATCATAGAAGAGTACCTGGACATGAACTGCAATGGCTTATCTCACCTGTAAGATCCAGAGAGCACATATCTCCAGTCAGATATAAGAAATTTTTCTTGGATTTGTCCTGAAAATTTCCTGCCTGATTTGGCACAGTAAACCTCTCCAGTAACACTGCGAACTGAAATATTCTGTAAATAAAAATAAAATTAAGTGTGTTACATTTCTTTTAATTAAAAATCAGACAGAGAGGGCCCTTTCCCCCCACTGCCTTTAGCTCTTCACTGCCCCAATATCAAGTTTCTTCATGGACTCTTATGATGTGATATTTGAAGGTTTGTGTCCAGAGGAAACCTAGCCAAAATCTCTCACTTGTCACGGGGTCACTTGTTTCATGGGGGATATAAATCTGCATGGAAGCTCATGCAGATGGAGCTGTGCTGTGTGACAGTAACTGACCCTACCCCAGCCAGAAGGAGCATGGGATGTGTCCTGGCTGGGAGCAGCCTGTTGCCTCCACTGACACTCCACGCACAATTTGCTGTAGCTGTACTCCTTTGATTTATATTGGCTGTGGCATGACACAGCAGGGCAAAACTTCTGCTCCTCCAATCCATCTGGGCCTGCAAGGACACATGTGCTGCTCTTCTGGAGCAGCCCAGAAAATGCTGTCCTTCGGGATCAGGGGCCGGTACACTTGTGAGGGGAGATGCAGGTCAGTTTGGCCCATGGGATGCTCTGCACTGTCCTTGTACCTGAGCAAGTGCCTTTCATGCCCTGACTCTGCTGTCCACACACACACTTTGCAGAATCAAGGCCTTAGTAAATGAGTGGCACCAAGGATTTGACTTGCACATTGTGGAAGCCTGTGTGCTGTAGCAGCAGACTTAAAATAAAGAGCACAGGCTTGTTCTTCCTTAAGAGTGAGGGTTTACAGACATGCAATCAGTTATGAACATGCATTATTAATTTCAGATTCTTTATATTAGTTTGGGATGGAATTTGGCTATTGAAAAATAGGTGTCTGGTGCATGCAGGATGCCCTCGGGTCTCCTGTATGCCCACAGCTGCTGTCCAGAGGTCTCTGGCCTCTGCAGTATCACCCATCCCCAGGGAGATGCCACAGGTGCTCTACAGCATCTCAAGCAACAACTGAAATAATTCCTAGGAGGGGTTCTTTTAAAGCCAGCTCCCTTTGACAGAGATGAAGGCAGATTAAATGAACAGACAGCTAAATCTGAGGTGTTACCTTTAGAAGAGAGCTTTAACACATTTTATCAGAACCCTCCCAGCGCAACCCAGATATGGCCATGCAAAAGAGTTTTGTGCACCTTCTCCCCGTGGCTGCCAGACCACAGAGCTATTAAACAGAAGCAGCTCTAATGCTTATGGTAGATAGCTACTAAGAAATTTAAGTCCTGTAACACTTCAGGGCCAGGATTAGTTTCATCTGGGGACCTAATGGAAATGCCTTACCTTCCTATAATATCCATGGGAAAACGTAGGCATCTTCAAAGAGGAATTGGGTGCGCTAACGCTACCCCAGGAAATCTCTTGCTCCCTTTTAATTAGAAGGTGGATTGACCCTAGCATAACCATGCTTCTAGCTCATAGTGCCTGCACTTAGGCAGACAAATCTCAGCCTAGAGCTTCATGGAGCCACAGTACCTTGAAGAGATCCTCAGAAATTTGCAACTTGTCGCACATCTCCGAGAAAAGATCTATACTGCCATGATCAAGCAGCAGATAGACAAAGACCATGCGCTTGTTAGCTGCCTCCAGGAGGTCACAAAGAATCTCAGTGTCTGTGAACACATCCATCACGATAGCTAACACCTTCAGAAAAAGAGCAGAGGCATTAGCAGAGTCAATTTACATAGGTAATAGTCAATTTACTAGGTAGGGTTAAGGTTGCTATGAGGACACTGTGATGTAGTTTTTATGGTTTTAAAAAATATTCCAATAAACACAAATATTCACGATTATATGTGGATTTTTTTCTCTGTTTTTCTCCCTAAGTGCTTGAATCACTAAATTGATTAAACACATTGCTTCATTGTTTTATTGCTCATATAAAGCCAATATAACACACAACATATAACCCAAGATGACCCATGAACTTGTAGGTGAGATTTCAGCACTAGGATATATATTGAAATACAAATTGGAGAATAATAAGGATGTAGCTAAAATGAAAGACCATAGCCCTTGCCATAGGGCTCACTAGGTGTCACAATCCACATGTATTCAGCAAAAATCCCTGGCTGATGCTTTCTCTTTTAGGATTTACACCTGGATAGCCCTGGCTTTAAAGCCTTACCCTGTTGGTGGTGGTGGGGTGATGGAGTCCAAGAGCTCCATCTGTAACTTTTTTAAAACACTAGTTTATAAACTAACTGATACAATTTGGCCACACATCTATGCTCCCCAATTCACAACTGGCAGAACAGTGTGTAAAAGTCTCAGGAATGGGTGTAAAATCCCTGACAGCTATTTAACGCACAGCCTGCAGCCAGTGTGGATCAAGTTGAACTGTAAAGGTGATATAAAACCAGTTCCATACTAGTATGTGCTGTCTTGTCTGATGTCTGCTATTGCCTATGGAAAGGGTCAATTCAGCCCAGCTGTTACCTGACTTATCTTCAGGAGGTGCTTGTTTCTGCACTGATTGGAGAGGGAACCTTTGATAACTGTGGTCATGGGATATCACCTTCAATCAAAACAAACTTTACAGCATCTCAGTAGACCTTACTAACTGCTTCCAGCTTGCACTGCATCTTACTCCAAACCATATGCCCACACCTAACAGCAAGCTTATTCCCCTCACCACGATGAGGATATCCTACAAGACCAGGCATGTCCTGTGCAGCCAGCATCCTCTTCAGGCAGCCAAACTATTTGAGGAGCAGTGAGGATCCCACACCTTCCTCCTGCTGCCAAAGCCTGGTGCTTCAGAAAGAGCTTTGCCATGGCTAGGTAAGCACAATTATGTCCAATATCTGACATCCACACTTCCTGTTAACACCTCAGCTCCAGACCATTCTCTCTAGTACTGCTTTTCACCACCTGTTCCCAATTTGTATTTCTGCACCTGACTGTCCTCTCTTACTTGTAGTACTTCTCATTTCTTTTGCCTGAGTTCCATTTAATGATTTGCACCAAATCCACATATGTGTTAAGATTGTAGTATCACTTGCCAATCCTTCATAGTTTGAGATCATCCATATACAGTTTTTATTCTGTTATTTAAATTTTTAATGCATATATCAAATGCTAGGCCATCCAGGATGGACCCTTACCAGATGCTAATGAATAATTGGTGCCATTGGAAAACTGTGCTCAAGAAGCAGTTGACAATTTTATATTGTTAGTGTTGCTTCAGCACACTCTTGTAATGTAAATTAGATGATTAAGAAGGTCATGTGAACCATGGGTTTATATTACATTTCCCATTTTTTCTCCTACACGTTTTCTCCTCTTTGGACAGAAAATTGGTCTGGATTGGCATTTTGTTTTATTATTCCAGAGAAATGTCTTCTGTTTCTGCATCTTTCTGATGCCTCCAACTTAAAATGACTGATCTATAATTCCCCTGATGTGGTAACCACTTGTAGGCTTTGAGAGAGCAGTTGCCAACAGGGATCCTTCTCCCCTGCCATTACACTCTGTGATATCAGGCCCAGCACCTGCCCTTGCAGGGGAATAACAAAGCAGAAGGAATCCTGTGGCTCCAGAGGACTTGGAAACCTGTGCTGGGCAGCACTGTTACATACTGGCTTGGATCCTGACCATTCCTTTGTGAAACTGCTGTTGCTCTTTTGAATTTATACAAGAGCAAAACTCCTGGATGATGGTAAATACAGCCCTGAAGTATCAAATTTTTTTTCCAGGAAAACAAGAAAGCTGCTAGAACACACAAGACAACAGCTTTCTGTCACCCCTCCAGCAGCTCAGTTTCTGGTTTCCCAGAGTGTGGGCAGCCTGGCTTTGGCTTGTGGCTGGCACCTCTGTGGCCCCCACCACCTGAGTGTAGTCAAGGGGCAGCATCTCCACCTTTCCGACATCCCAAGTTACATTGCAGTCTCTGTATGTAAACATGACATTTTAACTGATACAGGCAACCTATTAGGCATGAAAGCTCTATTTTCTGAATAATTTCCTTCCTCTGGGGATGGCTGCTGAGGTACCAGCCATACCTGTCTTTCTTTGGCCTCCCCTTCACCCACATCTTCCACAAATCCCCTTGAACTGTTGGGGTTGTTCCATGGCTGAGAGCTCACTTAAGCTTAATTCTCATGAATGGTGCAGTGGTCTGAACAGATCAAACCATCCTTTTGGGGGTACAGGAGAAGGGACAGAGTCAAGCTGCCCTTTCTACAGCACATTTAATCCACTGGGAGAATGGGAAGTTAGAAAAGAGAAGAGGAAATGCGTTTTTTTTTAAGACACCAACATAAAAAAGTTGATGTAAGTCAAAAAAAAAATTAAAAAATAGCACTGCCTGTGTTCAACAACAGGCTCTTCACAGCCACTTTCTAGAGCAAAGCTACACTGCAACACACAGGGCTGCCTTGGATTAAACACCATGTTCACCTGAGCTTTGTAAGAGCAATGCAGAGGGAACAGCAACTCTCTCCCCATACCTGAGTGGTCTTGTGGATGTACCGGCGTATGATGTCTCTAATGTTGCTGTTCTTCTCTGTTTGGAAATACACAGTGGCCGTGGATTTTTCCTTTAAATAGGGCTTCTCTGCTGTAATCCATGTGTGGAGCAGAGCCGGCTCACTGCAGTCAGAAATGGTGGGGAAGTAGGTCCCTGAAGGCAGTGAGCCGGCATCATTCTGCTTTGGCGCAGCTGCCCCGTCGGCAGCTGGCGACTCCTGGGCGTAATAAGACTCCCTGGCGTTATCCTTGATGTACTGAGCTTCCACCGAGGAGAGGAAATCCACCTCGCCCTCTTTGCTTAGAGTTTCGAGGTAAGAGTCTGTTCCACCATCCAAGAAGGCGTCAGTGGCCAATCTTATGCTTTCGTTGTGGCTGAAATCCACTTTTGTCAACTTCGGGGACTGGTTCTTGATATCCTCCAGCCTTTTTCTTATCTTGCCCATATGTCTGGGGTGGTTCATGGCTCTTTGTCGCAGCAGCCGATCTGTCGGGCAGGCACCATGCATATGCGTGCCACAGGCAGTGCAATCGTCCTTCTTGTTTGAGGACTGCATTCTGGCATGAAATCGCCTCGGCTGAACGAATTAACTATGAATAAAAATTAAGAGATCTTATTACCACAGGCAAATTCACACTCCCTGAATTTGTCTGTACAATTATCTTCAAAACAAACCTGAATCTTGCTTCTTAGGTGGTGGTGTACTCCGGCAACAATCTGTTTCCAGATGGGACACAAGTGCAAAGCTGATTAGATTGCTTATCTGAGAGGCACCCACCTCACCCCCAGGGCGTACGAAGGATTCGAGTCAAATTTTCCACGGCCGTCGGATTCGATTGTATTTCCCTTCCTGTCGCATCCTGTGAAATATGAGTGAGGAAAGCACTCAAGCAAAAACAGGTAGGCTCCCAAGCATCATTGCACAATCTTCAAAACAGCTCGAGGCTTCTCTGTCTTCCCATAGTATTCGTTAGGGAGAAGAAACAGCTCTGATGTTGAACTGAAAGAGAGACAGCAGCCATGTCCACGGCTTCGAAACGGCTAAAAGGGTCATGGGCTCTGTTCTGCACCTACATGCTGCTGGACAGGCTTAAAAATAGATGTGAACTTCGTCACTGTGCCCCGTCCGGAGTATGTTGCTATTACCATCGACGATTCACTCACTTGTTTCTTTAAAGCTTTGTGACTACGCCATCCTATTAAAAGAAAAATACCCCTTCCCAAACATCCTGAATATTACGTGGAGGGAGGGTTGTGAGCTGGCCTAAAAGCATCAGAAATACAAACACTCATCACTTGATTGTGCACATTTAGGGCTGTTCGGTTGGTTTCTTTTTTTTTTTTTTNTTTTCTTTCCCAGGCTGCAGCTTCTGGAGTCACGTTGTCCCCCTGGCAGCTCTCTGCTGTGTCATTAAGTGGATGGAGGCGCGGGTTGCAGCGGGGTGACAGGCCAGAGCCCGGGGGCAGCCGGCCGGCTGGTCCGACCGAGGAGAGGCGGGGCGGGAGCAGCTGCCCGAGGTGCCCATACCTGTGTGCGTGCCTGGGTGCAGCGCCACGTGTGACACAGTTCCCTCACGGGGCTGGGCCTCGCCCCGGCAGCTCCGTGTCCGTGCGGCTCTGTGCCGCAGCTCCGCAGGGGAGTGCGGGATCGAGGGCATGTGCCGGCCTGGGCTCTTGGAAGGGGTGAGGAGGGCTGCTGAGGCCGTCTGCGGGCGGGAAAAAGGTCCCGTCGCCCGGGTCTCAGGAGCACGAGAGGCACTGGGACAGTTTTTCAGGACAGCTTCACAGATTCTGGGTCTATGTCAGTTACCCTATGGGATGGGAAAAAAAATAATTACACGTAAGGATGAGACAAATGTATACGGAAAGAGAGAAGGGTATGAAATGTCTCTGATATTAATCCCGGAACGACGGGGGGCAGGACACACCCACGTTGGGCCGAGGAGGGGCGGTGGCGGGGCCGTCCTGAGTTCCTGGGGTGATTTTAAAATCTTCACCGTCCCTCCCTCCGCCCCCAACATCCGCCCGCAGCTGCCAGACGCGGCCGAAAGTCATTAATTATCTCCTGACCTGTTCTGTGCAATTAGGCCGAAAATGATGACATCTAATTACCCTGACATGCAGGACTGTGCCCTGCCAACGCCGATCGGGGCCAAGGACGGCCCTTCCCCGCGTCGGCCAGGATTTCTCATGGTCACCACGGCGTCCCTCAGGGTCACCCCTGGTCCCCCACATGGTCACGGCGGGGCTCCTCACAGGTTATCCCATGAGGCCCCACACTGTCACCCTAGCGAAGCCCCGCTGCCACCCTGCAGTCCCACAGGATCGCTCCGAGCCCCCGCACGGCCAGCGCAGGATCCCGCCCGGTGGGAGCGGTGTGGGCGGAGGAAGGGCCGGGCTGGGCCGGGCTGCGTCCTCCCACGGCTCCGGCGAGGACCGAGGCGCCGATAGGATCGAGAGCCCATACGGAGTGTGCGCTTACAGCCGCCTCGTTAGCGCAGTAGGTAGCGCGTCAGTCTCATAATCTGAAGGTCGTGAGTTCGATCCTCACACGGGGCATAGGCGGGCAAAGCTTTTGCTCTCCGCAACACCGCGCTCGGAGCCCGTCGGTGACTTCCAAATCGTGCCGTCGTGATTTCTGAAGCGGCACTTCCCCATAAAGGGCCTGTCTCTGCCGGTGCTGGGTTGGCGGGAGTAATTTCTGCGATTGTTATACATTTTGGCAGACGGTTTTCAGCCTCCGAGCTGTCTGCGAGCCCGTACAGGGGTGTGGGGATGGGAAAGTGGCTCCTGCGGTGGGCAGTGGGCACACCCGGGGTCAGGCTGGCCCAGCAGCTGCCATGGGGACACGGAAGGACACCAGCCCTGCGAGAAACACTCCTTTATGCCTCACCGTTTTTACAAACCACAAGCAAAGACACATATGGCCCAAGGTGCAGCTCAAAACCTTAGTGGATTTATTATTTCCCTTTAAATATAGAAATAATCATATGTAAACTTGAAGACAATCAGAAAAAGACAGTCTTTCTTATCTACTCTGTCTCTGAGATGATCCTGGCCTGTTGCATTTTTCTCCATCTGCAAACGAATTATACCTCTTCACACTCTGCTGAGGGCTGCAATGAGATTTCCATGGATCATTGCTGCTGCTAATGTGACAGTTTTGAGTTCCAAATGTAAAGGATGCTGAGGCAAGGATAACCAAATACTTTTGTGCATTTGAGTCTTCATGTAATTTATGAGAAGCAGAGAGGCCGTTCCCAGCCCCAGGTGACAAAAAGCTGCTGTTTCGCAGTATCATTTTGGGTCTGCCTGGTGCCTCAGCCCCCAGGGCCACCACGAGCAGTCCCACTGATGCTGCTGCCTCAAAGAGCATCAGCAGAACTCCAGGGGAAACAGAACAAATTAAGATCCCAGTCACAGGGCCAAGACTACCCCTGTATTAGCACTGTGTGTAGCAGTCATGGATGGATCACTTTAATTTACTTAGCCCTATTCTTTTTTACTGTAACATCACATAATGTTCTTGACTCTTGGGTCAAAAGCATTAGCCATCAGTACCACAAGCACTGTGAAGAACAAGGTATTTGTTTAGATCCTCTCTCCCTTTCTTTCTCATGAAATGAACCTGCTAAAATGTGTAACAACTACATGCATCTCCAGCAGCAGGTGCTCCACACCCTCTCAGGGCTTTGGTTTCAGTGCTTGGCTCTTGCTGGAAAGGACTTTTTTCTCTAATTGCAAATTTCCCTGCTGCAACTTAGAGAGTCCACTTACACATCTCTGACCAAACCAACATTTTAACAGTGGTTTGTTTCTTCAAGTCAGGGCAGCCACCAGGAAAAATGATACAAATATGGCACATGTAGTAATTTAATGGTAAAAAGTGAGTTTATTTTATAAGTAAAAAATAACAACAAGGTTATAAACAACAGACATTTTCTAGCTAGCATTTTATATAAAAAAATCTCCCAAAGTCTTTAATAAACAGTCTATGACCCATCCTGAACCACACTATACATATTTAGCTTTTCACTGATTAATAATTTCAAAGTACAGCTAAGGTCCAGAGCAAAGCATCTCAAGGTGACCACATTGTAGCTGGGATACGAGCTGGAGGGTGTCTGGCCTGGGCCTGTGAGATGAGCCTTTGTCTGAGCCGCAGGACCTGTGCCATCAGCTCCCGCTCCTGGCGTGCCAGTTCTGCTCGGCTTCTGTCTAAAGACATTGAAGTGCAAGAAACTTGGACTCAACATTGCAACTAATGCATTTCCATAAACACTACAAATGCCTATTGGAAACCAGGTATCTCCGGCAGAGAAATGCTGGTTTTCAGTACCGCTGGATGTGAGGCAGGCCTCAGACTGGTAAGAGCCAAGTTTTTTGAAAGTGGTACCTCTGTTTAGCTACCAGGTCAGATGCTAATGGGGCTACAGCAGGTCCAGAGGTTCCCATGGCCTGCAGACTTTTGTACACAAGGTGCACTGGATTTTAAGCTGTGCTTTCACTGCCAGAGTGGCTAGGACAGACCAGAGGAAATTATTAGACTTACTCTTTACTATAACTCCCAGTCATATTTTATGAAAGAGGATCTCTACATCCTCTCAACATGCCCAAATCATACACAACTATGAAGACAGGAAAAGTATAGGCAAGATGATCAGGTCAGAAAATGACTAAACTGGGCTGAGGTTTACTAGGATCACTCTCATAATGTGACACGCTTCTGTCACTTCCTACCCGTGCTGCCCCTGGTAGCAAAGACATTTTCTGCAGGTGTGAAATAGAACATGACCATAACTGGTTTACTATCCACTAAACACCTACACAACTAATGAGTCAATCACCCAGCCAGGTGTTCCAGCAATGCTTCTGGAACTGAATGTGAAAGGGAGTCCTAACTCAGAAACTTACTGTGTGGTGATGATGCTAATACAGATGAATCATTGAGATGGATGTTTCCAGGCCTTGGCATCTGCTGGACTCCCACCCCTCTCTCTGTACACCTGGCCTTTAAATCGCGCAGTCGCTCTGCAGGAAATGGAAACAAGGATCCTTTGTAAATTAAAAATATCTAAGTTTCTAGTGATTTTTTCTAGCTGGAGGTAAAACAGTTTTTCTCCAGGAAGCAAAGCTAGAACAATCACCCACTCCAGCTAATGGCAAGTACAATTTGCTCAGAATTAGAGGTCAATGTTTCTACTCTTCGGGTCAAAATTATGCATCACTGCATTTCATTTTAAGAAGTTACCGCTCTGTAATTTCATTAATTTCTTAAATCCTCCTTTAAAAAATTACAGCTGTTTAAGAAATTTCATGTGCTGTTTCTTCCTATATAATTAATCTTCTGACAAATACACCACATGGAATATGGCTACTTATGCTTGCAGTTTTAGGAGACACCCATTTTAATTATGCATAGTTGCAAATTATGCCATACTAAAACATTAGGTAAATAAGGACAAAGGCTGAAAAAGTTTGCCCAAAGCAATACTAATCACCTAACCCTAATATTAATCACTAATTTTATGTAAGCCTTGGAAACATGGCGGGGGTGGATAGGAGAAATAGCTGCAAAAACACACAAATGCAGCACATGAGAAGGATGTACTGGCTAATTCTGGAAGCACATAAATACGCTGGGGTTTGTTTGGGGTTTTTTTTAACAAACACTTGGAAAAGCCACTTCTTGGTATAATACTGTGTGTCATCACAGAGCAACATAATTTGACAGAAAGTTTCTAACAGATGCAATTTTACAATTGTTTTAAGATAAGCTAAACCTGTGCTCCTACCAAATGGCTCCAAAAATGCCATTTAAATTGCTGCATCTGATAGATACCAAACTGAGATTTCTTTCCAAATCTGGCCTGATATATCTGTTTCATGAAAGAATTTTGCCAAAATGCACTTATGTAAAGGAGTTACGCTTAAGTTTATCCCCAGTATTGGACAGTTAATTTGTATTCAGTTGTTGAATGCTTCATGCCAACATCCACACAGAACTCATGCTCACCAGAACAGCCATCTTCCCTTTGCAGCTTCTCAGCCAATTCTAATGCATCATTTATTTTGTCGTCTAAGAACTGCTTCCTGTGCTCATCTGCAGCAGCAGCTGCCTTCTGCTCTTCCTCCAGCTGAGCTTTTTTGTGTACAACATCTTCCCACTGTGCAACAGAGATATTAAATGTCTTCAACTGATGTGTTGTAAGGAAAAAGCAACAAATAGAACCATCTGGATTATTACAGATTATGCTTCATCCTAAAATCAAAATATTTTAGTAAACTGTGTGAAAGTTTCATTTTGAAAAATGTCTCATTCAAACACATGGAGAAAGGTAAAAGTTTTGGGTCAGAAAAAAAAAATTAGAGGAATTTACAGAAATAGGAATATGCTTTCCTAAGGCTAAAACATCCTTTCACCATTCACTCTAGTGCTTCCAGAAACTTTCAGTCAAAACAGAAAAGGAGATTTCTAACAAAATATTTCTCTAATACATTTCAGCTCTATGCTCTCCTTGCTACTGGCAAAAGATGGTTACATTTTTGCCAGGCCCACTTAGAAAAAGAAATTACGCAAATACCTTTTTTTCTTCTGTCTCCTTCATGGCCTTCAGGAGTTCAGCTTCTTTCACCCTGTTGTCATGCAGGAGCTTGACAATCTCTTCGTAGGATTTCTGCCTGTCCTGGTCATCATGCCTGAGTCTCTCCTGTGCTTGCAGCCTCCAGTTGGTGTCAATGCGCTTCTGCTCAGCTTTGGCTAGATTTTCTTCAGCCACCTAATAAAACACCTTTCTTACCAGAATTTCAGTCTATTGCAACTGCACAGCTTTACCTACAGACCAGGCAAGACAAACTGAGGTGTTCTCCAGGATCCCTGTCAGATGTCCCTGCTAGAGCCACTCACTAACAGGTGCAACTGACATAAGATTGATACCTGAATGCCAAAACTTTCACCCACATCCATCTGCTTCCAAAAATCAAATACTGTTTACAAAAATTCAGACCCATATGTTTATTTCTAGACAATATACAAATGCAGATGCCAAGCATATGGGCAGTGGGATAGTTGCAACTATTTTTCCAACTGCACAGTTACAAGTTCTGAGCTTGAAAATCTGAGCAATTCCTAATGTCAAGCTACACACATTCATTATTGTGATCTAGAAGACAGTTTCTACAGCTAATTTTCCTGCCAAGTACTACCAACTGAAATCTTCTTTGAGATTTCATTATGGTTATGAACAAAACATGTTCCTTAACAGGAGGATGACTTGTTTTGAAAAGCACTTTTGAGTCTTACATGCTAAGTTTTGAGATGTGAAAAAAAAAAGTTAGTATTTCTGGCAGGTCCGGTGAATTTCAGTATTATATAGCTGTTTGGACACTTCAGTCAGATTTTTGAAAACCTCGAAACTTTAAACATAGAATCTTAATCTATTAATATACGTATCTAGAAATTAATTTATTTAGAAAATATTTCTATATTAACTTGAACTAGTTAATTGCAAGCAAAATACTATGGACCAGTACTACTTGTATAAGTTAGCATATTGACTCCCCAGAACACGTGTTAAGATCCAATCATCTTACTGTATGAGCTTTCTGTATTTCTTCTCTATTTATTTCTATCAGTCTCTGAATACGCTGATCTTCCAGATTCACCTTTCTTCGATGGGCATCCATCTCTTCTTTCAATTCCTTTGTAACTGCCTCTTGGTCTTGGATTAGATGCTGCCAAGCACACAAACAAATTATTGTTGCTAAGCAACTAGCTCACATTGGTAATTCCATCTCTTAAACATGTATTAAAATTTCATTAAACTACTATTTGAATATATCCACACATCTCATCCCACTACATATCATAACTGTCCAAGAAAGTCATAGACCCTGCTGTTTCATTTGCTTGGAATTAGAAGAAACATGAGTCTTAACAGTGGCCTGAGTCATGACAGGGGATGTAATTCCATTCTCTGGATTACTGTGGAGAACAAAAGCAGAATTCCAACATAAATAAACATGAAAATATGGCAAA
This sequence comes from Erpornis zantholeuca, assembly GCA_013400515.1. NCBI lineage: Eukaryota > Metazoa > Chordata > Aves > Passeriformes > Timaliidae > Erpornis > Erpornis zantholeuca. The sequence goes on from VZTN01022914.1 coordinate 84,750, forward strand.
TTTCAGTGAAAAACCTGAACTGTTTCACAAATATAAATTGTGTTTCATGGCACTGGGATTGTAATAAACTCATTTGCAGCTTGACTGCAGAGATGATTTGCCAAAGTAGTACAACCCAGCAGCAGATCTAGAAAAAGCACCACCTTTTCTTCACATTCACCAGGGCACATCTACCCAATTTTCTGGAAAAGTCATAACCCCTTTCCAGGCCTGTGGGAATCTATCGAGCAACTGAGGTGAAGTCAACATACATGGCCTTTGAAGCTGGAGGAGGGACCCTCACTGATGGCAGCAAAACTGCAGGGAAAGCCTCTCTTGTGGGCAAACAGAGATCCTCAGCCAGTTAAATAGTTGCTACCTTTCCAGCCTAGAGAGGATGATTACTGTAGAATTAGTTCCCTTAGAGAGCTCACTTTACACATACTAGAATACAAATGAGCTTAGCCTGGTTTGTGTTATGTAGCCACAATACAGTTGGCTGTGTACTGAATAAATAAATGCTAACAGAAAGTTAGCCCAATCATGCTCAGTATGGATTATAAAAAGTATATGGCCAAAAGCTTTAAAAAACCCAAATATAAGTTGACACTTTTCAAAATGAGGGTCAGAGAGCTGGATGTCTACTTCTTTATTCCATTGGATCTACACATACTCAAGATGGACACATGTAGCTGTGATTTCTGAACACTTGAACATTTCTAAAGCCTTCCACTGGCATCCATGCTTTTCAGTAATGTATGATAATTATTTGCAATAATTAACTAATATTTAAACAGAATTACTGATTAAAGCCCTTTATTACTGAATAGCCATATTTCTGAAAAAATCAGACATTTCCGAAAGGAACTGCACATTCCCAATGAACCATCCACTCCTTTTTGCTTAATTATGTTGTTGGCAACTAGACATTTTTTCATCACCTACATCAATCTGCTATACTGTTCTCTCCAGAAAATGCAGATATGTCTGGATATCACAGATGAAAAGGTGGGAGTTTCTGGGATGAGGAACACATTGTTATAGACTTATTTCTTTTTTACACATTCCTCACTTCCTTCAAGCAGCTGAGCCCACAGCTAAACCTTGCAGCAACCAAATGATACCTCAGCACAGAAGAAGAATAAAACGGGGAGGATGAGTATTTTCACCTAAAACTCCCCAAGATAGTAGTGAGTTCTGCTAATGCTTTTATCAACAGAGGATTTATTAAAAAAAGTTATTAAAGAGGAAAAAGAGAAAACCCCTGGCCCTCTTTCTCCTCACAAGGTCTGGTTCAATGAACACAATCAAATCCAAGAACTTCAAAGGAAGAACCATTAAATGTTTATATTTAGTATAATTCCCTAGTAATTACCTGTTCGAAAAGCTGTTTTTGTGATTCAAGTTCCATCCATCCTAGTACTATATCTTGAACAGCAGCAGCTGTTTCCTGCTCTCTCACAGATGCCTTGTGGAGAAGAGAAACACATGACAATACAGTAAAGAAATTCTTCTGCTTTGAAAAAACATTATCAAGAACAATGTCCAAACCCCTATGCCCCTAAGTTCTAGTTGACTTTCTGTCATATGAAGAATGAAAATATTGCATAACAAAAGCACAGGGCAAGGTGGAGAAGAGGCATAAGGAAGAGTTTTGCATCCAGCCAAGCTGTGTTAGGGAAATACCAGTCTTGAACTAATAACCTGCCAGATGCAGCTCTGAATCGAGTAAGGAGTCTCTGAAGCCAGAATGCTGTGGAGGACAGTAGGCAGAAGGGGAAGTGACCACTTTGCACCTGGCAGAACCTGTGCTGAGCTGGAGCTAAGGAGGGTTACAGCACCCTGACAGTGGAAACAACGACACAGCTGCAGGTGCTCTGCAAAGTGTGTTGCTGAGGCACAAGGAATAGCCCTGCTAAGTTTCAATTTATGCCCATGAGCTGCAAAAGCTTCCATTCTCAGCATCTGCATGCCATGGTGCTTGAGTTAGTAATTTGAAAGCAGAGCCAGGCCTGGCCAAAGGCCACTGTGGAACCTCTCAGTCAGTGGCAGAGTTAATTTGCAATCTGGATATACAGCCCACAGCCAGCTGAGAATTCACTACTCCTTTATAGAGTCCATTACATTTTTCAATACTGCCAGTAATCAGGTGAATCTGGCTTTTCTCAGGAAATCTGCCAGTTAAAGCAAGCCAGTGGAACATACTAAGTGCCAAATAAAACTGTAAAATTATGCATTTACCACTTAAAGTAGTCCACCTCATCCTAAATACACTTCTAGATGTATCACAGTATATAAACTAAAATTTTAGTTGTGCATTTTTTCCTTGTTTATTTTCACTATTAAACCTTATAGAAAAGAACTGCGTGAGCAGTACTCAACCTTTCTTGCAATTTCATCATCGAGACGTTTCAGTTCCATTTGAAGCTGATCTTGCTGGTAGTTCAGAAAACGCCTTCTTGAAGCATCTAGAAGTTGCAGTTCCTTTACTTTCAGTTCTCTTTTTGCAACCGCAAGCCTTCAAGGCCAAAATAAACAGAAATAAGGGAACCTGTATATGTAAAAGGTCAGTAGCAAAGGGTACAAACACACAATGCAGTTAGTCAATAGTTACTCTGAGCTCATCTCTAACTAACAAAGCTTAGGACAATTGTTTTCATTCCTGTTAATAGCCCAGCTTTCATTTATGAAAATTAAGTTCACAGACACACAAAGATCTTCTAATGGCAATGTTTCCAGTTAAGCTTTGAAGTCCTGTGCCCTGTTTCTGTCCTACTTTAGTAAGTACTAGTTTAATGTTGCAAGGATCCAAAACTAGAAACTATTCCTTAGAATAACTGCCAGTGTCCTGGTACCTCTTGCTACACAAAATTAGTCTTAAGTTTATTTGGTAAATAGCTAGCTCTTCCGAGGAACAAAACCACAAACTCAAGAATCAGTTTGTTAATAAAGGCTTGCTGTCCTCTTTAAAAAAAACCTTGGTAGGTTACAGAGGTTTAGGAGACATGCTCAAAAACGTGGTGGTTAGGGACATGGTTTAGTGGTGAACTTGGCAGTGCTGGGTTAACAGTTAGACTCAATGATCTTAAAGGTAATTTCCAACTTAAATGTTTCTATCATTACCTGTAGTTGATCTAAGAAACTATGGAGATGTTGAAATTCTCTTAAACCTTCACAACTGCAAAATGTACAAACTTACAGTTCAGCATCATTACTATCACAACTCTTTGCTCATCAACTGATACATAAAGCAGTCTTTTTTCTAGATCCAGTAGAAATACAAGATGGTGTACAGTCATTGATTCTGTAAGAAACTCTCCTATCTGCTGTGTGAGTCTGCCCACAGTGCAAGTCTGAAGCCTCAGTGTGCAGACTTGCAGCAATTGACTGTTTAAGAGACTTCCCAGTCTGAAGGAACCAGGCAAATGGCTGTGAGCTGATACAAAAATGTGAAGTGGCTTGACCTCTAATCTGCTGTATTCCCTCAAGGGAGTCATAGGCGAGGCAGTAACACAACTCAGATCACTTAATTCCCACACCAAAATATGACCCAGCAGACCACAGTTATCCCACATTATAATTTATACAAATTAGTGGTTATTTGTCCTTTACTCATGGTTAAAAATGTAATAGCAGGATACAGTAGCCAGACCCCTAATGCTTCTTATATTCTAATACCTCTGCCTCTGTTCTGCCAACCTCTCCTCTTCTTCCAGTAGGATTTTTTGCCTCTGTTCTTGAGCTTCTTGAAGTAATTTCTGCTTTCGATACCAGGCTTCATCTTCTGCTTTCTGTTCCTGTGCTTTGGCTGCTGATTCATGTGCTAATTGTCTAAATAGAAGGCAGCCCCATGTTAATCATTCAAACCAATCATCAAGAAATTACTTGATTACTTTGAAATTGATAACGGTACTAGCAAAGAACTACCGAAATGAGATGACATAAAAGAATACGGCATCCCCTTCGTAGTGACAAAGTACCTGAGGAAAAGTTACAATATTGAGTGTTAGAGACAACAGGGCGTTACAGGTGAGTGCAGGTACTTTCTTCCTCGCATTCTTAACAAAAACTGGTTTCTAGGGGTGCCTTGGTGTCATGGCACCCACTGATTTCTATAGCAAGCTAGGAACTCCTGGCCCTTTAAAACTTGGACCCTACTACATCAAAAGAGATTTAGGCTCAGGCTATGAGCTTCCAAGTTTGGTGACTTGTGACCCAATATTTTCTGTTAATTAGCAAACATCTTCTATCTAAGATAAGACTGACAACTTAAAAAGGTGTCAAACCAAGTAACTCTTAACCTTTAGGAGCTATTTAAAGTCCTTTTCCTGAATTTTCTTGTCTCTCTTCTCAAGCATACACATTACAACATACAAAGGCAATTACGTCCACCTGCCCCTCCCAGCCTGACACTGTCTTCAATCTCCCACTAATACCTCTCTCGCAAGTATTCGATTTCATCCTGTCTGATCTTCTCCCCTTCCCGAGCTTTATAATGCACAACGAACGTGGGATACTTATTAAATACAGGGTACTGTTCTTTTGTAAGTGGTGTGAAGTCATCAAGCATACGCTGTGGATGGATATCCAGTGGTGTAGCCTCCATAAGATGGTAAGCTTCCTTAATCACAACATTAATGTCCACGTTGTTACGATGATGAAAGAAATACTGTAAGAGACATGCTGCCATTTACATTCTCCACAAGATTATGCTCTTTTATGTATTTTTACATTAATATATACTTATTTTTAATATACATATTTGGGAATAATCAGGAAAATTAGCAAGATCTATATTTCAAAAGTTAATTTAAAGTTTTTTAAGTTTTCCGTACCAATTCATAAAACATCACCAGCTCAAGTGACTTGAGCCAAACTTCTTCAAGGTGTGAAAGTATGCTGTGGTTCTTTTCCTTGTCTTCAAATGGCAGTTGTGTAAGGGATCTGGGAAGCTAGGTGTCAATTCAGAGTGTCTAACAGCCCACAGAGTGACTCCTACCACTGAATAAACCTGCCTTGACTTTGAGTGTTCAACCATGAAGCTTGGAAGTTTCTTTTCTTGAGGAACTATTCTTCCCATCAAAGATCTTATCCACCAAAAAAAAAATCTCTAAATGTTCATTATTAAACATAGCAATAATGTTATTTGCTTGATGTCAGTCAAATCGACTGCTCATAAGCACATTTTAAAGGCGGAACCCTTTGTTTGCTTACAGAGGTATTTTCATAAGAAAAAAAATCCTCTTCCCATTCCTTAAACATAAGGAAACATTTTAATTTAGCTGCAGAGAACATCCAATAATACTGCCTAATTTTGAAAATCTGACAAGAGGATAATGGAACAACATAACAGAATTATTGTGTACTGTCTCCAGAGGCAGAAGTCCATACTAGATCCTCAGAAAAGAGACAGAATTATTTTGTGATTGATGAACTATTGAAATTTTAAAAATGGTTTTTAGTGACATTAGAGCTTATGAAAGCTTTTAAAGCTCTCCTTGCATGAAACTGCAGGAAATTGCTTAATGTTTAACTCATTTATTGTGTATTTGTCAGGTGCCAGATGATGTATTAATATATTAATGAAACTTTGTTGCCCTGGGGGCAAAGTTACTATCTCAGAGGTGTTCTCCTCCTCCAGCGAGCTTGAGGCAGTGGCTTAAAAGAGAGATGGGCAAAGATCGCTTCTTCCAACATTAAAAAGTTTAATAACATGAAAATAACACACAAAAAGCACCTGGGGAGAGCACTGGTACCAGCGCTCACCCCAGGGGGAGAAGCGAAAGAGCACAAGGCTCTGGAAACAGTGGTTTTTATCAGGCTAGATGGGTGGGATTCCATGAAGCATTGTCCAGTGAGGAAACAGATAAGGAAAACCTACAGGTCAGGGGTCCAGTGAGTCAGAGGTAGGGGTCTCATGGGCGGGCTAAGCCACCCACGACCTGGGGAACATGGAAAACTCTTGTCATGTCCTTATATTTGGAGGCTTAGATGTAACAGAAACCTCTGCTTTTAGGGGGCACACTGTTAAATATTAATGTGGAACTGGATCTCCCTGTAGCCTGTCTAACAACAGATACAATGTTTTATATGCCTTTTCCACATGATTGACTTAAATATGAAGAGGTTTACCTCAAAATCTGCTGCTTTATTACAATGGAGCAAGGGAGTTCTGGAACATATAATATAGGCAACTACAATCATTAGAAAGTATGAAGGATGATTGGAGAAAATATTGTCAAAGACTTTCAGCCATTCTTCTCTTGTTAGAACCTCAGATAACAGTGTTTCTAGGAGAGGCCAAGCATAAACCTAGATTATTTGGGAAAATTGACAAAATAATCCATTAGTACAATTTTACCATCCCTTTTTAAGAAATAATATGATTTTTCTTTCCTTATACCAAGAATCTATTAATTTATGAAAGAAAGAGGAAATAAACCTCTTCAACATTTCAAGTTTCATTACTCACTCTAAACATTCAAAGTTAATCTGGGGTGATTATAAATACATTTCTTATTTCACTGGATGTCTAATGTTCTGTTTAGATTTGTGAAGCTAAAATAATCCCTAAGGATAAACAGGGATTATAAAATTAATTCATCGCACCTATGTCCATGTAAAAAAAGGTACATTTATAATTTGATTAGTAGATGTTTAAGCAATGTGGATTTAAAAGCAATGAACTTCTAAAGAACTACAGTAGCATATATATGATCATGGACAAGGAAAAGCAACAGGTAAGCAATGATATATTCTTTATGCTCCCACATAATTCACTGTTATTTAATGAAAACTCTTCCAAACTAGAAATACATCAAAATAAAAGACTAGTGAACTATTATTCACTGCAGTTCATTTTTGTATACAAAAGCTGTTTAGAATATTACCTGTGAAGTCACATTGTATTTTATTAAATGCTGAAGTAGTTCTTTGTCATGATGTGCCAAAACATTTTCCATCATACCAAGGACATTAACTGGAGGATTGGGAAAGTATTCAAACCAGTGCTGACAAAAATTGACTGAAAGAGAATAAGAAGCTGAAGACAATCCACTGTAATGTGGAGTGAAAGACTCATGACAACCTTAAAGTTCAGTTATAAAGCTGATGCAATTAAGAGGTTGTTTCAGGCAGCAAAACCTATTTAAGATATTTCCATCTCTTCTCTTTCCTAGCATTACTAAACTGTTCCCACAGTACACCGCTCCTCCAGCTGCACTGGTGTGAGTACACTGTGAGCCAGACTGAAGAACTAATCTGGCTCAAATATAAAATGAAAAAAATCCTGTTAGCTGTGGGACTAGGGCACAGGAGGTAGATGGGAATACTTAAACCAGTATTTCTGTCTCACAAAACTTGATAAATACAGCCTGGATTGAGCAATTTTTAACCTACTACGAAAAATTTCAGTAAACTTGGATACTTATTCACCAACAACATGTGGTTGCAAAGTGATTGGCAGCACGTATCTTCTGTAGACTTAGCAGGAGCTGCAACAACTAATTTAAGTGTAAAGCACTTTAATTTAGAATGTTTCTTCAGAATACAGCCACATCCAGTGTTCAGACAAATGTCTAGTTTTGAGTTATCACATGCTCAGGACAACTAAGAGTAAAACAATCTCTAAGAGTAAAATCTTGAAAGAGATCATTCCCTGTTGACTGGGAGCAGGTGACAGGTGGGGTGGGTGGTTGTGACTACTCTTCCCATGTCTCAGAGACTTAATTATTATAACATAATTATGCTAGCTACATTTGGGTTTGCAAATGCTAGATACATTTCTATTAGACTTTACAAACACTGTTAAAACTGCAAACTTTTTGCTAGAAGCACTGCAAAGGGAAGTCTGATATATTGAGGTTTTTGTTTTAAGCTCCATATTAATTCCCAGTAACACCTTGGTGGCCTCTTAGGAAAAACCTTATTCATTTCAGCAGGGAAAGATCTTTTGCATTGGAAAGCTTAAACATTTTGCAGCATATTTGAGTTTTTAAAATCACTGCTTACCGACTACTGTAGCAACAACTTCAAAGCAGATCAGCTGGTTGTTCTGAAATAATTTTACAAATGGGAATGCTAGCAAAGGCATGTAAGGTGTCTCAGCAAAGATAGCAGACCAGTGAGCTAGTGCTGACAAGGTCCTGTACACAGAGGCAAACAAAGATGTAGAAAACATCAGTCCGAAACCAAACAAAAAAATAGTATGTATTTTACAACCACAACATAGAAAGATTGTGAACTTCAAGACAGATGTAGGATTGTATGAGTTATCAGAGCAAAACTGCATGAGGGCATTACTATTTCATTTTAGAATTTTCTGTACAGCTGATTCCAGCTACTGGATACATTTCAGATGACTATATGAAAATAAAAATTTGTAATATTTAAATAGATACAAATACATATTTTACCTCTGTAGAACTCTCAGCAGTTTCCTACTTTTGATGGGATACTCTTTCTGAATATTTACAAATGCACTGTGGATTCCTCTATCTATCAGGCTACTGAATGCCGAGTGGTTTTCAGGAAGCTGTAATAAGGAACGCCAAACAAACATCCTGCAATTAAAATGCAGCCTCAGTCAAGCAACTTCTTTTTCATAGGCCAGTAAACACAAGCTATTTTACTTTGTGCAAGCATGAACATGCACACAAAAAATACCTGTACTTAGCTGGATATTCTCCAAATCCTTTCAATAAGGTCTGCAGACGTTTCTTGTCTAATCCATGTGGCAATTTTTTCTACAAAACAGGGGATCAATAATAAATGTAACCATTTTCTCTTTCTTTGCACTCTAATAGATTAGAGTGGCTAAATATTGAAGTTTCTCACATAGTGTCAAAAAAAATTGTGTGTTGCTATCTGTTACACAGTCCTAGGTACTTCAACAACAAACATAAGATAATTCAAAACATCATTTATTGTCTCCTGAACGCAAAGAAGAGCTGCCATTGATTTCAGTCAGAAGCAGATTGGACCCAAACTGACTGAACTATGTACTATTAAATGATGGATATAGTAAACCATAAAGAATACTGACATAAAAATAGATCATATAGTGACACATAAACAGGAAGATAGATATATATACACGTATGTCTTGGGGTGACTTTATGATGTGTATCTCATGTCACCTGCTCTATGCGCAGAAATGAATTTTGTGCCTTTTTATGCCTTTAAAGTGAGCCCGAGAGGGGGGAAAAAAAAAAGGTTGGATGAACTTTTTCAAAGCAGTTCTGTGCTCCAAGGTGGACTCTGGCTACTCCTCTGTGTGCTTCTACAGCAGCAAGAGCGGAGGAAGCACCCTTCCTTTCTTTTCCCTGAGTTTTTCGGCATTTTTCTCAGGAGAGAAACAGAGAGTTAAAAATTCTTTGCTATTTAGCTGGCTCGCTAGCGGAGGCATGAACTTTCCTTGGCCTGTTCTTCTCCCATACGGATCACGAGCACCAGGAGGCCACACCATCGCCCAGAGGGGTGACACCCCAGCTCCAGAGGGAGAATAGCCACACCTACAGAAGGAAACTAAAATCTTCCAGGTTTCTCTCCACAGCGAGAGATTTTATTATTTAGCATTATTATGCTTTTCCTGTGTGTTTGTTAAATAAATAGTTTTGTTTCTTCTTCACTTTCCTCCAAGGAATTTTTTTTTTTCCTCAACCTGGTGGGAGAGGGTCAGCTGTAATCTGCCTTCTTCTATCAGAGGATATTTTCCTCTGAATTTGTCTCACACTGGGACAACATATAAGGCACAAGATAAAGACAGAAAATGGCACAGTGATGACAGAGGGGAATAAATGTAACAGTAATTAATCTTCTAAATAATTAAGAAAAAAAGGAATTGATTTCCTTTATGTTACATGGGAAAGCAGATCAGATCTAGCAAATATCCAAATGTATCACAATTTGCTTGAACAACTGCAGAAGTACCCCAAGCTGACTGGAGACAGCTCTGGCTGTGTCACATACTGTAGGAGTATGGGCTAAATAGAGAGAGAAAATGGTATTAAAATTTCCTTAATCCCTGCTCTGCTCAAATATCCAAGTGCATCAGTGCCTGAATTTATTTTTTAAAGCAAATGGCAATGAAATATAAATGCTGCAGACTGAAGAACAAAATATTTGCAACTTCTTCCTACCTCTTTATTTTCAAGTGATGTATTTGCTTGCAGTTTTAGCAATCTGCTTTGAATTTTGCTTCCTTTGGATTTCCATGGCCCCTTTGACCCTCCAGAAGTCACTTTTGTTATCAGTTTATTTGCCTCTGATGTGTACTTGGGCCCATCTTGTACAACTTTGAACATGGATGGTGGAAACTAGTATTAAGTGCAAATACCTTGGTCAAAATCTTGTAAAACAGAGTACACAGAAATATAATTTGTTGTTTACTCTATTTTATATGCCACATTTTTGAGTTTGATGGCCATAGAAAGAAGAATAGAAACACATTTATACTGTAAATAAATATATATAGACTGTATACTCCCGAAAAGCAATGTCCATGAATAAAACTGCTCTATGAGAAGGTTTATGTAGCTTCCAAGCTAACTCAAACATCAAGTTATTTCCTTGCTTAGCAGTCAAATATAATTGGGATAGTATAGATGTGTATCATGTACTGTCCAGGTTATTTACTTTAGTGTGTTTCTCAGTGTCATTAAAATACTTTGCATTTCTATACCACCAGTTAAAAGAATACAGAAGACCTTTACAAACTTTAATTAGTCTTCAGTGTCAGGCAGGTATTAATTAATTCAATGCTGGAGATTGTGAAAGCAAGTGACAAAGTGGATATCCCAGTTCATGTCAAACCGTCAGCAAAAGTGCAAATGGAATGCGTGTGACATCTTTACACATCCTTCCTCAGCTCCAACTCCATCATTATCTGGAGCTGGTTACTGTTTACTTCAAAGACATGGTGATTAAAGATATATGGAATTCTGTGTTTAGAAACCTGACTCCCATTAATAAATTAATGTAACCAAATAAGAATGGGTATTTAGAATGTTTGTTATTTAGGAAGGATTAGGAGTGTATGATTGTGCCATAAATGATGGGTGCTGGTATCCAATAACACAGTAAGAAGAACAAAATCACAGTAACAAAAGCACCATTCATGCCCACAGTTTAAGAGAGCATTAGTTGCAAAACACTTCCTATAGGAAATGGAACAGAAGAGGCACAATTATTCTGTTTCCATCTCCCTCAAAACACCATTACAAAAATAAATTGATGCACACAAATTGCTGCAGAAAGAAATACCATCTCCCCCTTCTTCCAACACCAGTAACACAGTGATATATATGTACCTTAAAAACATCAAATTACCCAACAGGCTGGAGGAACTATGAAGAGAACAGTACAAATCACTGTTTCTTTATCTGTATTGTTAAATACGGCACTCCAACACATCTGTAAACTACTGCTGATGCAAAAGATACGCAGACAAATATCAACTTTAAGGGGATTTAAGCTACTGTTTTAAGAAATAGAAAACACTCTACCTTATTTCCTTCTTGAGTCAAAGCTTGGACACTGTATAAGTTAAGGCTTCCATTTTCCATTACTGAGGCAATATACTGACCATTGGGACTAATCACTGCTGTACTAATTCCCTCTTCAGGACTCCCAATGTCAAAAAGAAGTTTGCACGTTTCTATATTGATAAATCTCATAATATTATCTTGACTTAACACTCCAAGGACCTATAAGTTAAAAGGATTCACCCATTAATACTGCCAATGTAAAACAAAGTGGAATATCCAATTCAGCAATGACATTCCATTAAGCTAAAGGAGCGAATGAACAAAGATTCAGCACAGTTACTTTCCTTTTGTATCTTATGAGCCTATATCCCCAGTGCCACCTAAAAGCCCTCCAAGTATAGGTGTTGGATCAACTAACCAAATAGTCCTGTCTTAAGCTTTATAAAAAAACTAACCTGATTGGAGCCCCCATCAAAACTGTCAGGGAGGAATTCCAGATGACGGACAGCTCGCACTTTCTCAGGCATCTGGATTATTCTTATCAACCGCTTTGATTCTAAACACCATAAGTGAAGATGATTTGATTTCCCACCAGCTACCAAAGTCCGACCATCCCTGGATCACAGATGAGGTAATATTATAACAGCATATTATAATTTATCTTAGGGTTAGCTAAAGAGAGAGATTGTTTATTTTATTCTATGCCCTCAAATCACTTTTATATCAGCCATTCTTTCTGTGATACTTTCTTGAAGGAACAAAATAGCTCCTAAATAATAAAATTTGCTTTAGTAAAGGATAGTTTAAACCTTAGTGGTCACTAAAAATCAACCTAATTTATTTCAACTGCTATGGGACTATAATAAAAACTGCTACTGATCCTTGCTGAAAGTATCAGTCACAGCAGAGTTCAAAAGCTTATCATAGTATATAGCTCAATACTTTCATAAAATACTACAAATGAAGAAAGAGAACCTGTTTAAAACCACGACTTTTTAGTCTGCCTTTAGAATGTTTAAAATAGCAATTTACCTGGTAACTGCAAACACCTTATAAAATAATACAGAACCTTCTACAGGAGTTGGCAACTGGTATTTACAGTGAAGAGTATCAAATTCCCATGCAAAAACAGAATTATCTTTGAAACAGCTGAGAATGGTGTTACTCAATGGAAGAAAAAAAACCTGGAAGAATATGGAAAAGAAAATAAAATGGGATGTTGTCAAGGAAGTACATTTTAAATTAACCTAAGTGCATGGCAAAATGAAACATGGTAGGTGGGGCTATTACTGTAGCTGTAAAAGGCTTGGATCCCACAGGAAGCTGGTCCCTGTCCCCTGTGTCAGCCTGGAGAGGAGTAGGCTTGCTCTTCTTGCACTGGTTAAAACTTGTTGTATCCTTTGCTAATGCAGTTTAATTCATTGAAATAACTGTTAAATTTTATCTGTCTTATTTTTACTACTGTTAAAGTTTATTGTTTCTGAATGAGTGCCAGAGAGGGTACAATATAAATGCTGGGGACATCACTGGCTGAGAATAAGTCAGTGCTACAAAGTTCATAGTTTTGGTCTGAATGATCTCTTGGGGCCTTGAAAATCTCAAAATATGGGTATGTGGGATGGGTTTCATCTTAGTGACTGAAAATTGGACATTCAGGCCAAATGAGTCACTTAACAATGAGCAAAAGTAACCTGTGGGGAAAAGAGTCATCTCAGCTACCATAGTAATTTATCTTCAGACAGACTGAGCTGTCTGTCCTCATTCAGGGACCCTGAGGAAGACTAGGCAAGGAATTGAGAGCAGATGAATGAAGTTTAAATTTTGGTAAACTGGAGTACTGAATAGCTGCTAATTTTCTGCTTAGCCATAGAAAAATACCCCAGGATGGTCAGAAGCAGCTGTTGAATGAACAGTGACGCCTTGGAAATGGTCATTGTAGATGTGTTGTCTTCTTCTCATTTGTCTGTTCACTCTGCACCTTGGTCTCTGTCTTTTTAAATTAGCTTTGCCCCATACCAACCTAACAGAAGATGTATGTTGGAGCACAACTGGCCTTAAGAGGCATCGAAAAGCACACAAGATTGGTGTGACACTGCTACACTGGCCCACAGAGCAGGCAAGAATCCAGCTTTGCACACTGAGTGTCAGGCCTGCAGTCTAATAATAAATCTGAACTTCACTAAAGCACTTATTTATCTGTATGTCTTAGATCGTGGCATGAGAATAAGTAACATTATTCTAAAGACAGAAAAATGGAATCTAGATCATTTGCATAATGTCCTATAAATGGTAGCACAAACCAAGAGAGCAAGCACTTGATTCCCAAATGTGACCTATTAATTCAATCATAATCACTACTATTTGGCTTTAAAGGTTGTTTCCATACTGCGACATCCCGATCCTACCAATTTCCAAGAGTCATTTACCAATAAGAAGTCCCTATGCTTAGCCTACAAAAAGAAAGGTAATGAGCAGTAGAAAAATCTTATGTCCACTAAAGAAAGGCATGCCTCTTTGGATGGAAGATGTTACAATTATTTTAGCAACATGCACTACACAACAGTTTTAATAAAACAAACAAACAAAAATTTATGGATGATCTTTCACAGTAATTGTTAGGTGACTATTCTAAGCTGACAGAATTTCTGCCTGACCCAGAACTGGGTGAGGATACTGAAATGAATAGCCTTGCTCTCTGCAAAAGCAGCATGGCTTTTTAGTGGCCAGCCTAACGAGAACTTTGGTTTGAAGTGGTGTTGGTCAGACTATTCACTGCAGGGCAGCACGTGTGCAAGCCATGCTCAGGCACTGTGTCAGGACTTTCTGTAGTACTTAAACCAAAGTGTGACATATGGTGGCGCAGGCAGACCTGTTTAAAAGAGTGTAAAGCTAAGGGAGACCTACTTAAACCACTCCCTGACACAAACATGTCATCCTTCTCATCCCATGCTGTTCCAGTGTGTCTGTGCAGCAAACAAAAGCAAAGAAATCCCCAGGCTGAAAAGCAGCAATTTCTCTTTGCTGAGTTCCTTTTCAGCCTCGTTATTTCCCACATTCAGTGCTTTGCATGCACATACAGAAGAGCTTTGGAATAAGAAGATGAATGGGGCAGGTGGTGGTGACTGTTTAAAGTTACCATTATGACACCAAAACTGTTTTTTTAACAATACCCTTAAATCCCACTATCATTCAGGTTGGAATCAATCTACACAGGTCCTCTGAGCCCACCCTAGGCTAAAGCAAGGTCAGCCTAGAAGATGGTTCCAACTTCCACGTTAAATTGGGTTAGTCAAGGCCATATCCAAGCAAGTTTTGAGTAGCTCTAAAGATGGAGGTTCCTTAAAAGTTCCCAGCAGTTCTACAACTATTGACTCACGATTTCACTGGTCTGGATGATGTGATAGGATGAAAGTTACGCCCAAAGAAGACAAAAAAGATTCAGCTGTATTTTAAAGACTATTTACAAGCAATGTGATTTTAATATGTGATGTTATACCTCCTGTGTTGTGCCTGTTCACCCTTTAGCAGTTCCTCTTTACTCACCTTTTGTATACCCACAGACTGACGAACATTCAGCTTTCTTATTCTTTGAAAGGTGTCCAAGTCCCACAGTTGAGCTGTATCAGTGGAAGTAGTGATGGCATACTTGCCAGAGTCATGGACAGAGATAGAAGACACTGAAGAATCATGGCCTCTCATCCAACTAACTAGCTCCTGGGTTCCTGCAGAAGTTGATGAAAAAGATATGAAAGTCATTCGAAATGGAACAACTACTACTTTAGTCTTTATTGTCACCACTATACTATGAAAGAGATTTTTAAGCATAACCACAGCATACAACCATTTGCCCTCACAGCCCAACAAACAAGAAGAAAACGTCTCAGTCTTCACATAGCTGTTAAACCTTAGAGAGGCACAACCTTCTCCTCACCTCCAAATAACCGATTTTATAAGTTATGCTCAGCTCTGCACAGAAAGCCAACTTGCACAGACTTGTTTAATTTAGCCTAAAAATCAGACTTAAAAAGTCACGAACAATGTGATTAGTAAAGTTCAGCATGCCTCATAGAATATCTGATGTGAACACCCACAGAAGCTGAGACTGAATGTTCTAGTTAGAATTCTGCACTTGTTTTTACTTGTGGACAGAATGTGTGAATGATTACACAATTATTTACAGGTGCAAAGAAGAAAGGTTTAATGACAACAGGCTATGACTATAGAAAGGCAGAGTCAGAAAGCAATAGCTCATTAATTCTTTTAGAATCCAAAACATTTTTATGCTGGGCACTGCATTCTAAGGAAATGGTTCCTCTGACTACATTGTCTCCCACTTGTGACTGCATGACCACTAATCTTCCCTCAGCAACCAAACTGCACTTGTGGCAATTACACTGTTTACATTGGGTGGTTTGCCTGGCAGCCCATGGGGTGGTTCCAGCTACTGCTGGCATCAAAGATAGGAAATGGCTATAAAGCCGCTCATAAAGACTAACAGTCAAACTTTCTGCTGTGCTTACAGACAATGGAGTGCTTAAAGCTATCATCACCTGAAAGGGATTAGAGAGTCTTCCAAAGAAGGGGATGGAGCCCATCAAGTAAGTACTGTCTAATACCCTCTAAGGATAGCTCACCCAGTACTAACCTAGGTGAGTACCATTTATATTTTAGAACATTCCTCAGTATGACTTGATAGTGCATCCCAATGTCTTAAGTTTGGTCTTCCTCTTGTTGAAAGGAAGAGAAAAAGTGCAGAAGATTTCAGGCTTTGACTCTTCCCCTATTTTGAGGAACATTGTGTTACATTAAAATCTTCACAAATAATCTCAAACTCAAACCCTAAAACTGTAGATGAGTGATTCCTACAACTTTTTAAAAAGACTGAAGTCTAGATTTATTTGGATACAATGGAGACATTACAACTGCATTTTCTGATAGGTAAAGAAAAATTTACAAAGACTGAATTGTTACTCCCTTTAACATTTAACTGCTAATCAAGACAGAGGCACACAGCTGTGAAGGTAATTTTAATATTGCTTTTGAATAAGGATATAGAACTACTTGAATACTCAAAAGTATTGACTTTTTTTTAGTGTACTTTGTCACTTTGTTCAAATATTTTACTGTAAATATAGTTAAGAACTTGTTCAGTTGCAAACTAACATACTGTCAACTGGTTTTGGTTTTAATAGAGTATCTCGTTCTAAGCAAACATTTAAAAAACTGCTTTAAAAAAAAGGTAACATACATAACTACAGTCCTGTGGTGGACTTCAGTTAAACAGATGCCTGTGTGACTCAGTGGGAATAAAGAACTTTGGTAAAGCAAAGAGCTCATTTAGGTTCATTTACCCCCAGGACTATAACCAACATGAGCCTAAACTTTTCTTTGTCAGACAGATGGCATGAAATACACAGTATGATTTCCATAAAACAAACTATTCAAAAACTTATGATCAAAACCAAAATTATATACGTTTTCATGCCAGTGCAGATAGCATTTAAGCCTTGAAATTACTCCTTACCTGTATCAAAGCACTTAACAGAATAATCTGCCAAAGCCACAAGGAACTCTGACTTTCTGCGAAGATTAAATGCCAACGCAGTGCAAGCTTGCATTGTTCTCTGAACAAGGTTGAACCTATTTAAAAATACACATTTTCATTGTCTTAGGAAACTTTGGTTCATTTAATGTCAAGCAAAGTAAAATAACTTAATTGGTTTCAGTATATTTCACTGAGAAAAAATAAATCAACTCAAAAGAAGGGGGTAAGTAAATCATATCCAATTATAATAGATCTAAAAATCTGTGCTAATATTTTAAAACTCAGTAGTAAAAAGCTAAAAGACTGGTTGACGTATTCCTGCAAATGAAAACACCAGGTCTAGTCTACTGTAATTCATGGCTCATTCATTGATCTGTATTGGCCAAAGAATAACTTCTCGTGGTAGCACTTAAATTCTATGGCATTGCTCTTCAGTTTTGTTACAAGCCTCTGATCTTTTTCAGCAGCAAAACTAATGTAATAACATTTAGGGAGCCAGAACAAGACACTGGGTTGTAGTTTCAGCCCTGAGCAAACTATTATCTATTTAAAACTATCTAGTTAAAACCCAACCTGTGGGATCCTGTCCAGGCAAGTTCCACACCCCTGAATGCTACAGATATCTCAGACAATTAAAAAGTATGACAGAAATATTCTTACCTGTTCCCATTCAAGTCAAAAACATATATATTCCCTTGGCGGTCTCCAGCAAGGAGAGAATCCCCAAAACTGTCAAAAGCCACATTCAGAAAATGTATTGTCTTTGAATGGTACCCCTGGACACTGCGAATGATGTTTACTACAACTCTGTGAAGAAAGCCAGCAAAACAACCACACTTAGAATAATTTTATTACCATTTATATCTGCGAGACATAGGATTAAAATGTTTCTATTTCACAATTTTACAATTCTGATATTCCATGTTCTATGAAAAGCCTTCCATGAAACCCATGTATTTCTAATATAAGAAATATCCTACAAAGGAAGTAATTCACTGGATTGAAAGGCAGGCAGGGGGAAATTCACCATTCATAATCCATTTGTGTGGTTCCTGGTTATCTGATTTCCACTATTAATGCATAATACTAATATATGCTGATGTACCATCTGCCAATGAATCTGAAAGCCCAATTCAACACTCAGCAAGGAACCAGGCTCATCATTACCACTGCAAAGAAACATTCTAGAAAACTGAGAAGCTGTGAATTAATGTAAGAAACCACCCTGATCAGGTGTGGGAAATATCAGTTTTAATATCACTTCTTTTCAGTCTTCAAAAGCACTGGGATTGTTAAGCCTGGAAAAGAGAAGGCTCTGTGGTAATCGAATTGTGGTTTTCCAATACCTGAAGGGTGCCTACAAGAAAGGTGGAGAGAGACTTTTTACAAGGGTCTGGAATGACAGGACAAGGATGAATGGCTTCAAACTGAAAGAGTTTATATTAGGTTTAGACATTAGGAAAAAATTCTTTACTGTGAGGGTGGTGAGATACTGAATCAGGTTCCCCAAACAAGTTCTGAATGCTCCATCCTGGAAGTGTTCCAAGGCCAGGCTGGATGGTGCTCTCAGCAACCTGGTCTAGTGAAAGGTATCCAGGCCCGTGGCAGGGGGTTGGAACTAGGTGATCTTTAAGGCCCTTTCCACTCCAAACCATTCTATGGTTCTATGCAGAAAGCTTTGTTTATTACCATTCATCTGAGATGTTACAGAACAAAAGTTTGCGGCTGTCCATTTCTATCCTTGTAGGGTGCTGTCCATGTAAAATGGAGCCAGATGCAGAAATGTGCAGAATAAGCTGTAAGAGGAAGGTTTTTCCAGGAAGCAGGACATCAAGATTTGGAAGATCTGCTACTCCTGGATTTACTGCCTAACACTAAGCAAGCCAATAATTTTGTATTATCACTTAGATGTAAATTCACAGTTAAACTGAAGACCTAAAACTGTACAAGATATTGGCAGGCTGATTAAAGACTGCAGAGCACTTGCAGAATGCTCTGACCATGGTTATATAAAATGCTGATAGCTCTCTGAGATGCAGAATATGCTACTCAGCACTTGCATGGGGCTGTGGGGGTATGTTACAAAGTCTGAGTGAACACCAGAAAAAGGGTCATATAGCCAAGGTGCAGACTAGAGATAGAACTAATTGCACCTCAATGTTATGCCTATTCTTTTCTTCAATAAAAGGGTCATAAAAATGAAACTAGAAAAATACTTTAATTATAATTAAAATCTAGTGATGTGTATGTGGGCTTATGACTAATAAGACCCTAACAAATGAAGTATGACTTCTGCTTCTAAAACCACCCTTAAACACAAGTACTTATCATTGCAGCTACAGCATCTCCCAAGATCTTCTCAATATCGCTCTCTGCCTTTCAAAAGTTTGCCTGCCACTAAACTAACCCAGGAGAACAGAGTTAGGAGTTCTCGAGGCTGCATCCAGAGTCCCCCAGGGCAGAGGCACCCAAAGCAGCTTTTGTGCTGCTGCTCTTCAGCTCGGACCAGGCAGTACTTACATAGCATACCACACTGCTATTAAACTCTGGGAATTCCCCTATGGCATTTTATACAATATTACTAAAACTGAAGCACTAAACTGGGGTAAGTGCCAAGGCAAGCTGTGAGCAGCCTGAGCACGGAGGTTTCACAGCTTCCTTGGGGACCTACTCCGTTTTTAAGAGAGCATCTCATTAATACATGTAAGTATCTCAAAGACAGGAGCCAAGATGATGGTGCCAGACCCTTTTCAGTGGTGTCCAGTGACAGGATGAGGAGCAATGGCCTTAATCTAAAACACAAGAAGTTTCACCTCAACAGGAGGAAGAATTTCTATACGTTGAGGATGGCAGAGCACTGAACCGCCAGCCCAGGGAGGTCATGAAGTCTCCCCCTCTGGAGGCATTCCAAACCCACCTGGATGCACTTCCACGTAACCTGTTCTAAGTGACCCTGCCTTGGCAGCGGGGTTAGACTGGATGATCTCTCAGTTTAGGAACTGCTAAAGGGTGAACAGAATGCTAACGATTCTGTAATTCAAAGGTAACGTGCTCTTTCGCTATCTAACCGGGTATCCCGGGGCTGCCCCTTCAAGCACCCTGCAGAGGCTCAGGTGGGCCCGGGCCAGCCCTGCCCCGGCCGCCCGCTCCTCTCGGGCAGCCGCTCCCCCCGGTCTGGCCCCGTTACCCCCGCGATGCGGCC
>VZTN01022914.1:105737-210277 GCA_013400515.1 Erpornis zantholeuca
CGGTGCGCGCGCGGCCTTCTGGGAGTTGTAGTGCGCGGCCGCGCTGCGGGGCCTCGCTGGGTCTGCGCGCGAGGCCGGCCGCTCCCAAGGTTCCGCGGCGGTGCTGGAGGAGCAGCGCACCGAGACACCGCCCAGGGGTGCCCGGGGTGACCAGAGCCCCTCTGGCGGGAGTCGAGCCGCCTTCCCGCTCAACCTGTACGGGCCCTGCGGGCTAGGCCCGGATTTAGCCGGTGCTCTGCCTGCAAGGCCCCGGGCCCCTACCGTGGTGACGGGCTGCACGTCCCTGCCAGGGTGACAGAAGGAGGGCTGTTGCCCGTGGCAGCCCTGTAGTTCGTCTTATGTCTCATTCTGGTGTTTTTTTTCCTAAATATTTTGTGGGAGTTGTTCTGGCAGGCGCTGGTTGTGCTAGGGAGCTCCATGGCCATGGCTACAGGTGATTTCTCCAGCTCTGTGTCATCGTGTGGCCGTTACTTTGGGAGCTGTAACTTTGGGTTTGTGGGGTCTACAAATATCCTAAACTGCAGCTGGCCCGGGAAGTTTTGAGGCAGAGCTACAAGAGAGACATGGAGCTCCTCGGGCAGGTCCAGTGGGGATCAATAAAGATGATCAAGGAACTGGAGCATCTCTAATGAGGAATGACTGAGGGAACTGGTCCTGTTCAGCCTCGAGAAGAGAGGACTGAGAAGGGACTTCATCAATTTCTCTAAGTATCAGAGGATGGACAAGTGGCAGGAGGCAGAAACTGATGCATGGGAAGTTCCACCTGAACTGGGCAGCTATGCACTGCAACAGATTGACCAGGGAGACTGTGGAATCTCCCTCACTGGAGATGTTCAAGTGCAATCCTGTGTCACATGCTCTAGGGTGACCGTGCTTGAGTAGGGAGGTTGGCCCAGATTACCCATTCTGGTCCCTTTTAACGTGACCTATTCTGTGATTATGTAAAGAAGTGCATCTTTTGCACCTTCTGGTTTGGAATTTGGAAAAGCTTCTGTTTGGGATTGTCAACTTCTTTGCTTGGGTATGGTCCATGTAAACTAACAGCAAACACCTCAAAGTGTCAGATGTGCAGTGTTTCTGGGTTCATTAGCAACATCAAAAGTGGTCACAAACTGGACATATTTTTCCTTGTTTTCTGACATTACAGGTTCAGTACTGGGGAGAGTACTCATTGGATGAGCTGAAAATGGAGAGAGAAGATATTTCAGTCTTTAAATATCTGTTAACATTGTTGCATGATATCTTCACTGAAGAAGGCTGACTAAGAAAAGAAAAAGAATTAAAGCCATGGCTCTTTCTGCACATTGATTCATGTATTGTTCCCAAAATATAGTAGCATAAATGACTGGTTTTCCCTCTAGTTCTGTTATTTGTTCTTCAACAGTGATGAATCCTAATACTCAGATTGGAAATGTTGCAGCTTAAACAGCTCGTTCATGAATGACCAGACATTTTCTGTCCTTGCTACGTGCTGCCATGCAGTTGGCTATGCCCAATATTCATAGCTGGGAGACTGTCCCAAAGCAGATCCCAAATGTTCAGAGTAGCACGTGCTGTCTGGAATGGTACACTAAAGGCTGTAAATTCCCTGGCTCTGTTCAACAGGGAAGAATGGGTTTTGTATGGCTGTTTTTAAAACAGGGTCGCATCCTTGACAGTGAGTCTCTTTTGCACTGCAGTAAAGACTCACTACTGCAAAAATGTGATGGAAAGCAGTTTGGAAAGTTGTGTGTTATTTCTGGTGTAGTGTTAATAGCTTTGCTTATCAGATTAAAAAAAACCTGCCACAACTATAAAAGCTGCTGAAGCAATCGATACTTGGGCTATTTTTAATCTTCTTCTTGATGTTCCAAGTTTTCATTCATTATCAACTAATGAATGTAAACAAAAAGCCTGTGCATATGAGTTCATTCTTCAGTTTATAAATATATCTTTCTCTTTTGATCTGGACAGATCTGGCGGCCGATAACAGCAACTTTCTTCTTCCCAGTGGGACCTGGAACAGGATTTCTCTACTTGGTGAATTTGTATTTCTTGTATCAATATTCATCACGATTAGAAACAGGTATGTTATCCATTAAATTGTATGCATCTGGTGAACCCTGTCTGGAGCTGGTAAGAGATGGCTCATCTCTGTGCCAGCTTATGTTGGTCAAGGTGAAACTGCTCTGAAAACTGATTTTCTGTGGCTGCCTCCTTCCCTTTGGCCATTTAGGATCTGAACTTGAAACTTGTTTCAGTAGGAGGGCCTGGTGCTTTTAGTTGCTGGATTTCTAGAAGTGAGTGGGATAGACTGAAATATTACGTTTCCCTCTGGTTTTTTGTGTCTGATGTCTTTTATCAGAGAAGGATGATAGCGCATAATGTAATAATGGTTTTATCCACTGAGAGAAAATATTGCCAGATTTTTCTTGTTTTAACAGGGATGCTTGCTTGTGTTATTCTGTTGTGTTCAATTGAGAGATACCTCCTACAAAAGAAGTCTACCCCTTTGCCTAACAGATATGTGGAAAAGTTAAGAGACTAGAAGGATTTCCAATTAAGGGTAAAAACTAAGTGAGAAAAGGAGATCTGATAATGGATCATTTCTCTCAAAAAAGGGATTGTTGGTACAAGGTAGCTTCAAAACTGGTTTCCTTTCACACTGCCTAGTTCATTAAAGCTAGACAAAAATTGTTGATGTAAATAATTAAAATATTTGCCAAGCCAGACTCCTCCTGAAAGCCTTTGTGAACAAGAATTTCAGTGTAGTTCTAATGGAATCTTAGAACTGATGGTGTAGAGGAAAATGCATTGCAAGGTGATGTTTGGGAAGTCCCATGGGAGAGAAGACATCCCTAGCAGACCTGCCATCCAGAGAGTATTGTGGAATCACATCAAAGAAGAGTAGCAGGGAAAGGGAGGAGTGGTACCAGATTATATTTGGTTGTTTTATTAGTGAAAGTTAAGTAGTAGTTCAATAGCTAGAGATAGTTCCTGCTTCTCTTTGAGCCTCTCTGCAGTAGATCATGAGCACATGAGTGTGCTGGCAGTTCTGGCTGGGCAAAGGTAGGTGTAGTAAGAATTCCTGGTTAATTATGCAAACTAAAAGACCTTGCTGCTTGTAGATGTACTTACAAAATGCTCTAGTTGTCTGTGCTGTGGCACAAATACCATGAAAGGGAGTAAATTTCTGCTATACAACCCATCTGGATTTTGAAACTGGGAAGTCAGCTGCGTTGTTTGAACCAATGCATTTCTTTTGTATTACAGTCGTTTTTCTGCATATAAATGAAGTCCTTGGTTAGGTTGGCCCTTCTTTCTGCAAAAAAGGCCTGAATTCCTCTGTGGTTGGAAACTGCATAAGTTGCTGATAATGTTTACAGGTGGAAGTCAGTGTTGGTCTGTGCTTCCTTATGTCTGTGAAACTGAGAAAATGAAACTTCTATTTTCAGCATTGTGTATGGTTTTTGAGCATACGCTGCTGCTGCATGCCAGCTTCAAATTTCATATTTAGAAATATCCATATGGTTTTGTACTGTACTTGTGCTTTTCTAACAGGCTGGCCTGTAACTTCCGAAGGAAGGGAGATTGATATGTTTTTGTTTCCCTTTGGTCAGAGAAGAACATAACAAATATCAACATAGTAAGGAGAATATGCAGAGTTCACTCCTCTGCAGTATGAATGATGCGATTATGAGCCTCCAGGTCTTCCCAGATGGCTGGATCATACCCCAGGCCTCACGGAAAGACCCATGGGATAGAACTCGCTCCATATCTGTGTTGAGATTTCTGCCAGTTTGTAGTCCACTTTCCTTAGATGTTCATTGAAAAGTCAACTTAAATGGTTTGTCTAATATTCTTGTTAGCAATCTTGTAGGTAATGAGAAGCAAAAAAATTTAAAGGAATAATGGCTTTAATTTCTTCCTGTTTTGAAAGGATTCCTGAGGTGGCATTTCTACAGCCTTAGTCAGATTCTTCTCTTTATTTGGGTTTTTTTTTGTTATTATTGTTGTATGGCAACAGTAAGGAAAAAACTTCTTTTTCAGTAGTTTTACAACTTTTAAGCTTTCTGTTATATTTTTTGAGGCTCTTTTTTTTCCTGTCATGCAATTTGCATTGGTGAACTCAAAACTGATATTTTAGTAATTTTGTTTTACATAGGCTATTCTAAAAAGCTAATGCTTAAAAGTAAATTTTCTTTCTTTAAAGAGACTTGTATGAAGCTCACATTAAGCAGTAGCATTCTTTCTAGGCATTTTGATGTTTAATTATGAGCATGTAATTCAGCTTGTCCATGATGTGCTGAGTGTGTCACTGTCATTCCTGCTCTCAGTGTGTTTCACCCTCACCAATCTGGGTCTTTTTCAGCAATATTCTCAGGCTTTCCTTGCCGGCCTAGGTTTATATGAAAGTTGATGGGAGTCTTGCACAGATGCTGAGGTCTCTGTTGGCCTTTTACCACAGTTAGCAAGAGCGAGAACCTCAGGTTTTCATGTTTGCAAGGAATTGTTAGGGGATTGTTTTTTAATCCTTGTCTATGTCAGGTCTCAAACTCAACTGAGCATCTAAAGATCATTTCATTTAATATGATCTGCAGGGAATGTTACTCTATTGTTTCCAGTGTCCTGAAAAAGTTGACACATATTTGACATGGTGAATTAGACAAGCAGTACAGCTTAGAAGAAGGAACAGAATGTGCTGCACGTGTGTACTCTTCTTGTCATGTGTGCTAATTTTTTTGGAGTATAAAAACCATTGCATCTCTTGAGTCTGATGAGGTGATGCAAAGAGGATGCAATTTGCCTAAGTAAGGGCTTGTTTCCACATGACTCAGTCATTAAACTTGGTGTTTCTGCTTTTGCTGTGCACGTGTATTTCCTTATTCTGTGCTTCTAACCCACAGTTTCATAGGAAGGATGGGGTCCAACTCCATTTTGAAGTCTTACATAGTTAAAACTACTTATCTCCAGAGTCAGTTTGTTCTTTTTTAAGTGTAGACACTGCTTGTGCTCTAATGCAGTAGGCTGAATGTCTTATTTTTCAGTGTGTAGGTTTTGCTATTCTAAGGCTTTTTAAAATTAAAAAAAAAAAAAAAACAAAAAAAAACAACATAGACCACAAACTGCATACAAAGCAACTGTTACTAACTGAGCTTTCTTGGACTCTGAAAAATAAAAGTTGTCTTAATTTTTTATCGAAATTTCAGCACCTTTCATAATGATTCTTTTTATTTTCAGGGGCTTTTGATGGAAGGCCAGCAGATTACATGTTCATGCTCCTGTTTAACTGGATCTGCATTGTTGTATCCTTTTCATCATCAAACTTTGAGAAGTACTTCTGTTCTCCTGCTTCTGCCTGAAATATGTTCAAAGACCAGTTTTATCAAGGAACGGTTTTAAAATGTAGCAAGTGTTCCCAGGCGAGTTTGTAGAGTTTGTAAGTATGTAACCTTCCTGAAAAGGTAGTGAGTGCCTTGCAGGGAGAACTTTTGAAATGTGCTCCCAGGAGTTTGCAATGTGGAGACTCGAGCTCTGCCAACACAGAGCTCAGCACATGCTGAGTGGGTGTCTCTGGTGTTTGCTGGGTTGCCTCGCTGAGCTGCTCTTGTGTGGGCTAACACTGAATTCAGTGCGTTCAAGCTGCCATGTGCAAAAGGGACTGATTACTGCCATTCCCTGAAATTCATGGAGAGATCCTTTACCTGCTGGGTACAAGTCATCTGAGTCTGTGAAAGCAGTGTTGTGATAATCTGCACTGAGACAACTTCCTCAAAGGAGCTGGGCTGGTTGGTTTGGGAATGCTGGGAAACACTTCTTTGAGCTGTGCTGTTCCACCTGAATTTTCTTCCAGATCTTGAATACAAAACTGGGAGGAGTTGTTGCTAACCAAGTGGTTGTGCCACCATTTAGAGGGATCTTTAGAGGCTGAATAAAGGGGCTGTTCAGGAATGAAGCTCAGCAAAGGGAAGTGTGGAGTCCTGCTCTTGGCAAGGAACAGCCTCAGGCACCAGGACAGACCAAGGATTGACAGTCTGCAAAGCATCTTCCAGAAAAGGCTCTGGGTGTCCTGCTGTTGGCAAGTTGACCAGTTGAGCCAGCAATGTGCCATTATGGCCAAAGTGGCTACCAGCCTCCTGGGCTGCACTAGGCAGAGGATTGCCTGCAGATTGAGGCAAATGATTGCTCCTCACTGCTCAGCCTTTGAGAGATGTGTGAGGGTTGCATCCAGCTTTGTCTTCCCAAGGGAGACATGGACATACTGGAGAGAGTCCAGTGAAGGGTCACAAAGATGATTAAAGGGTTGGAGCATCTGTCACATGAGAAGCTGGGAGAGCTGTGATTGTGCAGCCTGGATTATCATCATAGAATCATACAGTAGTTTGAACTGGAGGGGACCTGGAAAAATTATCAACCCTCCTGCAATGAGCAGGGACACCTTCAACAAAATCAGATTGCTCAGAGCCCCATTCAAGCGGACCTTGAATGTTTCCGGGTGTGGAGCATCCACCACCTCTCTGGGCAATCTGTGTCAGTGTGTCACCACCCGCATTGTAAAAAATATCTTTCTTACATCTAGTTTGAATCAACCTTTTTTAGTTTAAACCATTACCACTTGTCCTATTGCAAAAGGCCATAAAAAAAGTATGTTCCCATCTCGCTCAGCTTTTCCCTGAAAGAGAGGTGTTCCATTCATCCAGTAGTTTCTGTTGGCTTCCTCTGGTCCCACTCCCACAGGTCTGTGTCTTCTCTGTGCTGAGGACTCTGGAGGTTGACACTGAATTCCACAAAAGGAAACACAGGAAATTCCATTTAAATGTAAGAAAGACCATTTTTACTATAAGGGCGGTGAAACAGTGACAGGATTGGCAAGAGAAGGTGTGGAACCTCTGTCCTTGGACATACTCCCATTCTGTCTGTGCTGTTGCTGCCTCCTTGTAGCAATTTGTGGTGGTACAGCAGGTGGAAAAAAGGGAGCAGTGACATCAGTGTGAACCAGATACAGCCAGGAGAGCTGATGTGTAGAAATGCTTTATCAATAGATGATCTCTAGTTGCATTCCTCTATATGGAGGGAATTGCTATTCCTGCTTGTCCTGTTGAGCCACAGCTGTAGCAATGTGCATTTAGTTATGTTGTTATGAAGATGATGGTTTTCTTTATGATTGCAGGTTGTTGGCTGTGAGCATTTAATTAATCTAATTGTGATGTGACTTTCAAACTGGTCATTAAACATGCTTGTTCCCAATGTGATGTAAGGACCAACCTGGGTGCATGATCTGGAAAAATGCTGGGTGTCATTTTATATGTATTCCTGAGCTGTTAAAAGCATCCTGATCATTTTAAATTCATTCAGCGATTGTTTCTACTGAGCAGTTACTACAACAGATTCTTTGAGCTCCAAGATGGGAGAGGAGTATTGAAAGTCTGCATCAATGCACTTTAATATATTGCTTCTTTTCTATGACTCACTGGCAATGTATTGGTATTTTTTAATGATCTGGTATTTCTTTAGTTAGAAAACCAAAAGTTAAGTTAGTGTTAAACTAATGAAACAGTCCAGCTGTTAAACTTTAATATGCTTTTATGGAAGGACTGATGGAGTCTGTAGCTAGCCAGTTTCATCAGGGGGGAAAACCCAGTGCACGGATCAATCTTTGGGGTAATGACTTGAGGTGGGAACTTGAAAGGCTGCCAAAAAGCAGTTATTGAAACAAAGTTTGTACATCACTAGATCATTGGAAATTTTAACTTAAAACAGTGTAGTATTAATTTTGACCATTAAAGATCTTTGCGTGTGTGTTCCATGTGGCTTCAGCTTTTTATTGTTGTAGTCTGTCAGGTTTTTCTGCATTTTCCTTCATGGTGTGATGACAGATAACTGGCTTGGTAATGGACATGCAGGTAAGTGTGATGCAGTTCCTTAGACAGTAATTTTACAAAACTTTATGACTACTTAATAACTTTATAGAGAGCATTATTGACTTAACTGCAGAACATAGTTAAGATAGGCTGTTCAGATTATATCTGAATGGACTGCTGTGTATGTATTGTTAAGTTTTTTAGTTTGGGTTAGCCTCAGCTGGAGGCATAAGCTTGGATCTGACTGCCACACCTAACCAAGTTAAGGAGTCAAGAAGTATTTGTGCAGTCAGGAAGTGCTCAGACTTACTAAAATGGACACAAGATGTCACCTATGCACTATTTCTTTTAGTGAATGTGGATCTGCTTTCTTATTTTGCTATTTTAAAATAATTCCAGGGTTTATTAATCTTCTCAGATTTAGTTTAGTACGCCTTTTACTTGCCAGCAGAAGATTGTTTTGTGAAAAATGCAGCTTCGGTTTGAGACCAGAACTGTGAAGTGCAGAATCCTCACAGGAATGATTAGGATACTGGTCTTAATAATCAGTTTCAGTGAAATAATTTTTACCTCCTCCAATATCAAGGGTGAAAATTGGGAAGTGTTTTTTTGACACAAGAGACAGATAACTGCATGTCTTCAGTCTGCCTCTGCTATTTTCATCTTCATTTGTCTCCAACACCTAAAGACTGCACCAATATCTGTAGTATTCCATACAGAATTATCTTAGCATTTATTAGATCACTTCTCTGGTTCCCTGGTAGACAAAATGAGCAATCATGCATCCCTGGTCAGGAGTGAATTGTGTTAAGGGCTGTCCATAACTTTATACTTACACTTTTCTGTGGGGAAGATACCACAAAATTTTAGAAAAGCATGCTGGAGTCACACACACATTATACAAATTTTACACTGATTGTGTTGATTTATGTATTTCTAAAGAGGTACTTAATTTTTTTAAATCTACATACAAGGTATTGCTTGAAGAAGAATCAATTTTTTGATGTAAAAGTTAGGTTTTTCTTAAAAATAAGAGGGGTTTTGCTTGTCTTGAATGGCCTTTATTGAAATTCAGAAGAGTAGGATAGCTAGGCCTCTATTCCTGAGTCAAATGCTTTCAGATACTAGATATTTTGCTTTTTTTCAGTAATATAAAAAGGGTTTTAGTGAAGATCCTAAGGTTCTTATGTGGGGAGTCAGAATGCGCCACGGGGCTTTTGGAAGGCTGGACTGATGTTGGGGTGCTAGCTTTAATGTGGAAACTGTTGAATAGCAGCACCCCTGAAGGGATGAGTTTTGACCTCTTTTCCAAACACTGGAGCTGGTTCACAGCATTCAGCCAGTTCATGGAAATGTTGCTGGTGCAGTCTACCTTCAGTTGAGAAATCAGTGGATAGCCAAAGTAGTGCTTTGTATTTCTTTCACTAGAAATAGTCCAATCAGCTAATATAGAGTCCATGTAAAGTAGTGTTTGAAACAACCTCAGCTCATGGCACAGAGCACAGGTTGACTCCAAGCTCTACCAAGGTGGCTGTGCCAAGGCTGTCTCTGGTACTCTGAAATGGGGATTGACTGGAGCACATTTCCCCTGTGGTGCTCTCAGAAGGAGGGGGACATAGGTGGCAGTTGGATGGAGAGCACTTCATCTGACGTGTTAGCTTCACCCCAGATTGAGAGTGTTTGTGTCAGTGCCCTGGGAGTGATAGTGGCATAGGTACAGGGCTGACTCTGCTGTAGGTGGCAGTAGGGGAGTTCCTTGCAGCTGCTCTTTCTTGGCACAGGTTGGAGCTCTTGGCTTTTGCATGGTCATGGGCAAAAGAGAATGCCCAAGTGGGTTCTCCTCCTTAACTTTCTCTTTTGAACAGATCCCTGGTAGGTAGTGGAAAAGATTCTGGGGCAATCTCTAAAGATTTTAGTGATGTACTATGCTTACAAACCACTTCTGAAACATAGCTCCTGCTGCCTGTTTGAGTTGCATGTGCTTCTGTGAAAGTAGTGGTAACTTTTTTCTTTTTTTAAACACTGCAGTTGCTGATGATTCCACTCATCATGTCAGTACTTTATGTGTGGGCCCAGCTGAATAGAGACATGATTGTATCATTTTGGTTTGGAACAAGATTTAAGGTATGTCAGACAGGATACTGGAAAAATTTCTGCCCATAAGGGTGCATGTGTAGTGGGTGAGGGGCAAAATATAAATATTCTCTCTTATTAAAGGTGTCCCATACTCATACAGCTGAATACTCCTTGAGATGCAGCAAAGACAAATTTCTTCGTAGTCTTCCATGTGGTGCCACTCCGTGTGTCTCTGCTGAAAAATGTCCTGACAATTCATCATTTTGAAAAAAAAGGAAAAAATTTCTGATAAACATTAGCCTAGATAAAAGCTGAATGTAGTGACAAAATGTTGGTATTTTAATTTGTTTTTTTCTTTTTGACCTTGTCTGTTTCTGCCAGATCTTGTAGTGAAGACTCTTTTGATCATTTCCAGACCTTTTCAAAACTGAAAACTTTAGGACTTTGTTCCAGATGCAAACTTGCTGTGGAACAACATAGGGTGCAAGAGGCACGTTTGCCTATAATGTCTGAATGAGTAAGTTTTGTCTAAAAATGTTAGTGGTTGCTCAGTTTGGAGTAACATTGTTAGGTTGAATCTGCTTAAGTTTATAGATCAGGATATGTGTAATGCCTAAAGCATTGAGATTACAATCATGCTTATTAGTGCAGTGGGAAGTTGAGAGCAGGTTTACATCCTTAACTTGTACTTATTCTCTCCACTGTGTTCTTTTTCAGGCCTGCTACCTTCCATGGGTTATTCTGGGATTCAACTACATCATTGGTGGATCGTATGTATTTACTTATACAACCAATTTGAAGTTTTAAAAGCTTTTACAGCTATTTAACTTGCTGCTGAATTTAGGAGTAATATTAAAATAAGCTTAAAACTATATAATCTGACTGATAATGCTCAGTGTCACATGGTGGTCATTTAACATAAAAGCGAAGAGGAGATCTGCATGTGAGAACTAGAGAGTAGAATGTAGGTGAGGGGAAAGTAATGAGAGTTTCATGTGTTTTCTAGTGACTGTGCATTAGGCCTTCTCCATACTAAGAAAGTAACACACACTAAAAAAAGATGTCATTCCCTGGAACCAGCTGTCATTACTGGTTTTAGAAAAAAAATTACCTTGACTCTGACAGGGCTGTTACTTCTTTCCCTCACAGACTTGTCCAACCTGATCTCTTTTTTTTTAGTTTGTTAAACAAGGAAAAATGGCAGTAAGCCCACAGCATGCCATATTAGCACTTGTTGAATTTTTTGGCGTCTCTTTTTTTTATACTAAAGCCCATGATGCAGAAATCCCCTCTGTGCACAGTCTGTCTCATTGGGGCCCTGCATTGACTGGGGCCTCTTGGTGCCGCTGTAACATAATTAGTGACAATAATAAGTTTGTGGTTGAATTATAAAAGGAGGAGATATACAGCAAAACCAAATTCCCTTTTCTGGCTGTGCCTCCTACTGACTCATCTGTCACTTGTGAAAACTGCTTGCTGTTAGATACCTGCTGTTTCTATGCATGACAGAAGATACTCAAGAGCCTCCAGTCAGCAGTGTTTTTGCAGAACTTGGAACAAAACAGTTCAGTACAGCAGGAGACAGGTTGTCCAGTGAAAACAGCAGTAACTTCTCTAGCTCTGCAGACGATTATTTTGGGCACTAATCGCTATACAGTCTAATTCCCCAATGTAAACAAGTATTGAATTGTGTTTTCAATACAGACTGTAGAGAAGGCTTCGAAGGGAGGGTGGAACAGACTTGATATGTTGGCACAGGAGGTTGGCCCTTCTAAAGAAGTGGCTGCAAAATGCTGAGGGAAGGGAAATTTTCTGTGTGTCACCACCGGCAAGGCCTGGTGGCAGGTGAACAAAAGATTGTCACTCATTTATTTTCAGAGAAGACAGCGTTTGAAAGCATTCTTTTTCTTTTGCTTTACAGAGTCATCAATGAGCTGATAGGAAATCTGGTTGGACATCTTTATTTCTTCTTAATGTTTAAATATCCAATGGATTTGGGAGGAAGGAATTTTCTGTCCACACCTCAGTTCCTGTAAGCTGACTTCATTCTTTACCTCACTGTTTGTTTGGTCCACTTTTTTGTATGGTTCATCAGACATATATTTGGTGGGATTGTAAAGTGTAAAATACTTTGCTAAGTCAACCTTCTTCAGACTCTCATATTGACTGAGCTGATGAGTCATAAAAACTGTTGAGTTACTTCTTAATGTCCCGTGTGAGAGTTCTTTGTTGCCCCTTGGGATGGCTTATGTCTTTACCCACTCTTAAGAGTGAGAGTCCATGTCATAGTTCTGCTGTTGAATTGAGCTGCAGTAAAGAGAACTCCCTAACAATTATCAGATGGTATATAAAAGAAGTTTTATCCTGTAAATGATCTGTTTTCTCTATCCCCATCTATCATTACAGTAGCTACCAGTTCAGCAATGTTTAACAATAACAGCCAGTTGTAGACTTGTTCAGGGCTATAAATGATTCTGCTTTGCACTCTGTACCAGTCAACCTGACTGAGACTGCAAGTCTTGGCTTTGGAAGTGCTTTTTCTTGAGATATGTTCATTGTTTTGGCATTGAAATACTCAGAAGCGAAAGTTGTCGTTCAGTTGCCCTTGTCCACATCCTTTTGGGCTGTAAATGTTCCTCCTCTATCAAACTTTAGTTAGCAACTCAGTTAACCCTTTTCATAACATAAAGTGTTGAGTTACAGTTATACTTTCTGTACAAGTTTCAGTGAATAGGGAAGCTTTATATTCTAATTCTGTGCTTGCAAGCCCATCTGGTAAATCTAATTTTCCGTAAAGATTAGAAGACAAGGTTGTTTTTTAAAATGTCTTTCAAGGTGGTAATGGCTTTGAAACTGCCCTCAATCTTATTGGTTCTGTGCAATTCTCTTGTTACCATACACATCCCAGAGATGGAAGTTTCCCAGTATTTCCATTTGTCAGTGTGCTGAGGGCATAGATTTGGAAAGAATTCTCTGAAAGTCTACTGTGAAAAGCCAGTTTTATTGCAAAGTGTATCAGCTAAAAGGAAGTGCATGGAAAAGTAGTCTGGCATTTACCCCCAAGGTACAACTGTTTCTCTAACTCCTCTTCCTCTGGTTTGTCCTAGTTACCGCTGGCTGCCAAATAGGAGAGGAGGAGTGTCGGGCTTTGGTGTCCCTCCTGCCAGCATGAGAAGGGCTGCAGAAGATCAGCAGGGTGGTGGAAGACACAACTGGGGCCAAGGTTTCCGGCTGGGGGACCAGTGAAGAATTCCTGCCCTTGGAAAAAAGCAGCTCTTCGGTTTCAGTTGGATGTAGAACTGACCGTTCTGGCGCAGACCATGCTTAAGAACTGAGCTCTCTGTAGTACTCTTGGATTTAACTGATTAGAAAGAAAGAATGTTTCTGGTTCAAGAGCAAATTAAAAACTCCAGAAGGAAAAAATGTAGATCTTGCTCAAGGTTAGCCAGTAGTGTCCAGTGTGATTCTGCCATTAAAAATAAGCCTTCTTTATACAGTATTGTCTGTTGCAACAGGATCCATTGGCTGTCCTGTTCCATGATGTGATGGAACAAGCTAGTGATGTTCTGTCTTGCCTGGTATGTTAAAAGCTTTGTTGACCACAGTAAAGTAACAATCTAGTGTGAGGCAGATGTCTCAAACAAGCCCCCAAGTTTAGGAAGCTGACTTTTTCCATAGCTGTGCTTAAGTCCCAGGGTCTTTGGAAATATTATTTAAGTGATATCTCTCTGCTGCATTCATAAAGCAAATTGCAAATGTTTCATTTCCATTATTAAGCTGTGTTTTGAGCAGAGCTGTTTCTTGCCAAGCAGAATTTGTCCTACCTGCTACATCATGGGCTGGGCAAGGCTAAGGTTTAGAGGGCTTTTGTTTGAAATGGCAATAACAGATACTCACAGAATTAAAATCTCTGAATTCTTCATGGCATGTTACAAAGCTTGTTCTGATGAAACTGAAGTTGTCTGGCATGTTTCTTTTCCCCCCCAGATCTGTGAATTCTTGCCTTCAAGGTTTCTCTTTTGATTGCTGAATTGGGTAGCATAAATACTGCTTAAACTAGAAAATGTAACATTGTTGTGGTTAAGGGTACTGACTGCTGCATTGTTTAACTGACTCTCCAGCTTTTATCTTAAAAGCTTTAAGAGGTCTAAGGATCAAAGCTGGAAATAATCCTTTGCAGGGTGAAGATACAATATAACAGGTTACTGCAGGACTCTTTCATTGTCAAATGAGAAATTGCATACACTGTTTATTAAAGTATCTGTACATTTTTTTTGGAAAAAAATTTTGACATGGAAAAGGGAATGATTTCTGTACAATAGTTTTCCTTGCTCTGGGTTCCCATGGGCGGAGCACGTGGCTAAGATGCAGGAAGCTGTAATGCCAGCTTGTTACTGACTCACTGCATGCTCTTGAGCAAACTTCTTACTTATCTCAGTTTCCCCAGCTGTAAGGAGGACTCGTGCATGTCTCACAGCATTCTTACAAGACAGCTGCCCCTGACCTCCCTAGCTGGGAGCTGCTAGTGAGCAAGTAAGGCTTAGATTTACATAAATCCAACACTTCAGCTAGGAACACAATTACTCTAAGCTTAACCAAGACTTCTAAGTCAGAATGTAGTTGCTCACTTTTTGTTTCATAGTTGGAGGAAGAAGAATGTTGTCTCTAGGATAAGTTTCAAGACTGACTGAATTGTCCTTTAGCATTTTTCTGTTGTTTTACTGGGTAGGTGGGGCACAGACAGCTGTTCTGCCCCAATTTAGGTATCTCAGGTAACTATAAATAGGTAAAGTGAATCTGGGCTGATACATTTTTATTACTACTTTCTTTCTTCACTAAACTTGGGTTCTGAAAGTGTAAAAACTTGTAAATACTACGTGATGCAAAGCTGAGTGGAAAATAAGCAGTTAGACTGGAAATTTTTAAAAATGCATGTTCCATGTCTTCACTGCAACTCGGAACTTTTTCCACTTGCTTGTGAAAAAATGTAGAAAACTGGTAATGATCATACTATGTGCTTATATTTTACAGGAACTTGGAGTTTAGAAATCACCTGCCATTTTTGTCTATTCAGTAATGAGTTTTAAAGATGCTCTGTCTCCTTCTTTGTGTAAAATGGTAGGTAGAAAAGAGGAGAGTGCAGTGTTGTAAATACAAATCTGTCATTGACCAACAGCTGTTATTTGATGTGGACTTGAACAGTCTGAGAATCATCGTTTTAATAGGAGTCTTTTTAGTCATAGGAATCTCACTGTCTCCAAAGCATTTGTCTTCATTTTGAGTCAGGACCCAACTTTTAAGTGAAGATGCAATAGTTTGTGACTCAGTTAAACCCCTGGCACACTCAAGCTGCAGAATATCTCTGTATGGAATGCCCAAAGGAAGGCTTGAGTGAGAGGAAGCACAGCAAAAGTCATTGTACTAGCCCACTGCACTGTACAGGGTCTTGCTTTCTAGTATGTCCTTCTTCTCTAAATTAAGAGGAAAACGTTTGCAAGGAAAATAGACTTCTTATAAACCTTGATTAATTTCTGAGCTGCTTCAGGTCATTTGTTTTGTGTATGGAAAATTCACTTCAGAATTCCGTATTACAAGCTCAGTTTGTTTGTTTCTCACTTTGTCACTTGACCTGAACTGCTGTTTGTCCTCCCACATGCATTGATAATGGCAGTCTCTTGTTAAAATGAGTACGTCCTTTCTTATTTTGTACAGATAATTTCCCTTTTTGTAATCAATTTTTGTTGGCAAAGTTTTAAATTAAAATTTTAATCTCTGTTACTGTCTTTGTTTTGCTAAATCATATTTCAGCTTAAGACAAGCCTTGTGATCTGCAGGTCTGTGGGTATTGTCTGACAGCTGCACTGTGACATCTGCTGTTGGTGAAAGTACTCAAGAAAATGACATGCTTTTGGGTGGGAGTCTTGTCTTCTCCGATCAGTTGCAAAATCTTAAAGGCATTTTCTTTGTTTATACCATGACTTTTGACAAACTGTGTCCTTCCTGGGCTATTACCATTTTACAGCTTGTTTTTGTATACTTGGTTATTAATCCTTTGTCCTCTGGGAGAAAGCATTCTTCTACTTACCCTCAAACTTTGTGGGATTGATAGAGATCACTTACTTTTCCAGATGTAAGCTTGGAATTCTGCAATACCCTCTCTGTTCAGACTGATGTGCACAGCTGCCAGAATTCCTTTTGAGACTCTTACCTTAACTCATTTGGAGATGGACACATCGGGCATCCTCTGAATGACTCTTTGGGTCCTCAGTGTTCATCTGACTGCACTTCTGTTTGTTACTGTAGTGGCATCAAAGAAAATCATGGACTTGGTACATAAAGCACGGTATGAATCAGTTGTGCTCCTTGAACTGGGAAGGCTGGGTGCATGCTAAATAGAACAGCGTGGCAAATGTGTGCCTTTTGGTTTTGCTCCAGCTACATAAAGAGTCAGCAGAAGAGCCAAGAATATGAAATCAAATGCTTCATCTTCCATTCCTGTTACTTTATCTTGGCAACAGCTCCTCTCTCAGCACAGCTCAGTGATGTGGTGTTTCCAGTGACTTAATAAGAAGTCATCTATTGTCATCCAATGGTTGCATTAGGAAAACTGAGTCTTTCATTTTCAGGGGAGCACATTGTTTGCACTACAACATAAGATTCTTTCTGTTTATGTATTGCTGTGTACCTTAGCAAGGAGGAAGACTGCTTTGCCTTGCTGGTTCAGGTCTCGAGCTGGAGAGATACACACCAATTTACAGTCTGAAGCTTCTGGTACAACAAGTCATTTTGTAATGACTCTGTAATCCTGTTCTGCATACATAAAATTAGATGATTCATACTCTCCCTTATTCTCTGCTAGACTTAGGATGATGGATCAATCTGTACTTGCCAAGTGTGACAGAGCACTAATTTTGGTGAAGATGTTCTTAGCATTGCCATCACTTGCACCAGTACATGGCTTTTAGTGTTCTAAGCATCCCTAGATTCTTATTTGCTATGGATGATAGTAACAGTGTGAAGTTCAGAATTGAGTCTGTTATCATGATTTGATTAATTAAGCTAAATACTGTAATATGTGCATGTTAAACAGAAGTACTTACATCTAAAAGGAGATGATGTGTTGTTCTCTAGAACTGAAAAGATGAGAACACTTCAGCTGCTTGTGTTTTTCAAGCACACTGTTCAGGTGATGTATGGAATTACATTTGCAGCCATGGCTCACCCTTTCATCATGTGGAACAGGATCTAGGAGTGATTACACTACTTGGGAGCAAAAGTGCTTAAAAGAACTGTAGCTGTGGGGTGCTGGCGAGGCCTCTGCAGAATCTTATGGATGTTGGGTGGGGGGGAGGGGGAAAGTGATGATGAAACCTTAATTCTGATGCTTAATTTTTTTTTATTTTGCTCCTTCTCCAAAGGACAAAGTGCTTCCAAAATGCCATTAGAATCAAATCAGATTTTAAGGCCACATTTCTCTGACTACCAGACCAATCCTAACCCTTTGTGATGAGGATCATAGCCACTGGTTTAAAATCAAAACCATTGGAAGTAGTCCTCTTGCATCTGAATATTTACAAGTATTTTTTAAGAGGATGTGTGTATTTAGCCCTTGGATTGGCTGTGGATTAAAGGACAGCAGGTGGATCCCTCTATTAATGGTTTCATTGACTTGTTCCCTGTGCCAACCCTTGGGCTTGTCAAGCTACTTGGTAGATCTCTTCACACTACAGAGTTCAGGTCACCTTGTGGCATTTAGTTAAATGGAGGAAGTTTCTTTGCAGTCTGTTTCCCTTTGCTTTCAAGTTAGTGTATTAGTTAGCCCTCCCTAATGACCCCCAGGCTAGTTACTAGTCNCTGTTTCCCTTTGCTTTCAAGTTAGTGTATTAGTTAGCCCTCCCTAATGACCCCCAGGCTCCTGTGCTAAAATCAAAGCTCCCTCACCCACTCCAAGTAGAAAGGCTTTTTGTAGCACTTGTCTTCATTAAGACTGATGGGCCTGGCACTGCTCAGTGTTGGTGCTGTACAACCTCCCTCGGGCCCTGGGGCATGGAGTTCAGTCACTCAGGGCACATGAAGGGTTAGGCTGTAGGAGCTGCTGCCCTCCTTTGCAGTCTGTAGGGTGCCCCTCCTGCACAGTGTGGTTCCTATAGAATAGAGGGTGTCAGAGCAGTGCAATCCAAATTGCTTCAGTTCCTGGTGCTTGTGCAGGTGTGTGCTCATAGCCCCAGGTTGTGGGAAATGGGTACTGTGATAGAGAAATGCAATTTGGGTTACATGTGGCTTCTCTTTTTTGGAGAAAGTAGTGTGGTGTTGGTGTATGAATGAGGTAGAGAAGCCTAAGGTACCTTTTTCTGGGTGGAAAAATAATCAGTCAGGAAGGGATCTAAAGTTGCTGAAAAGTTGTGGTTTTAACTGGACTTGAGAATGGGAAGGAAAAACATTAATCAGGGATTGTATTCATTGATCAAAGAATGCTTTTCAAAGTGCTTTTTTATCTGCAGTATGGGCTCAGAAAGTGGCAGTCTGATCAGACTGTGAAGAAAGGCAACACCTGTCTCTGTTCTCATCTATTGAATCCTTAACCCTGTAGCAGGTGAAGGAGCAAAGGGAGACACTGCTTAGTATCTGTACCCCCAGATGGTCTCAGGGATGAGCCTTTGGTGGGAAGGGAGCCTTGATCATGTGCCTGTAACACCCGTTTACCTGTCTTTCTTAGCAGTTGTCCATTGACTCTGAATTGCCTGTGCTAACTGCTGTTAGGAATTTAGGCAGCTGGAAAAAGAAAATGGCATATGTGTGCCTTAGGCATTGGCCTTATTTGTTTTAGGGACTTAAGCTGAGGAATTAACTTTAACTAATGTTAATGGTTTGGTATTTTCACTCTGGAGCTTTTACATACAGAATAATTTTCTTAAAATCTGATTCAAAGCTCGGCTGCTAGAGGGTTTGGGGTTTTGAATGTATAAACATGTAGGAAAGTTAATCTTGTCATGTTTTCTGTTCTGTCTCGCTCTTCTTCCCCAAGGTATGCAAGATCAAAATCCAATTAATGTTGAAAAAATAAAGCAAAGATTCTGGGCTAGCTTCAAGAAGCTTGAATACCCCAAAGCTGTATGCAATTGATGGCATAAAGAGCTTTTATTGTTCTTTCGGCCTGTGTATTGTGTAAATTCAGAAAGCAGATTACATCTTTAGGGACTGATGTTCTTAGAAGATCCTGGTCAGGATCTACAAGCAGGAGTACAAAAACTTTGTAAGATTTCAAACTTCTGCTGTAATTAGAAGTGCTCTGGATCATCCTGCACAGCAATGTTTGGGTTTTTTTCTACTCTGCAGTCCTGTCTTAGCAATACTCAAACTGAAGTGCAGCCCTTGCTTGCTCACAGGGACAGACGTTCCTCTCTAGCTGTATCAACGTATGCTTTGGCAGTACAAGGTGAACATAGCCAGGGGCAAGGGCTCCCCAGGGAGACCAGCACACCTCAACCTGCCAAAAAAATCCATGGAAGCTAAGAGGAGGGGGAATAGTGGATGTGACCTGACAGTAAGCATGATTTATTTGACTTTTCTTAGTTGGCTGGGTTGAACTGGTGGGGTTGTACACCCCAGGAGGGAATAGGACAGACAAGGATGAAGAAGTGGTCATGTCATTTTGAGGAGGTCCTGGTTTGGCACCTCTTGGGTACAGCCTTTCCCAAGGTATTTCAGGAAAGCCTCTTGAGATAAAAGCTGCTGTTCCTGAAGGCTATCGAAGGGTAGGCTCCTAATCTGAAAATAAGGGGGCAAAGCCTTGGTGTGTGCAGAGGGGAGATTTTTAGATAGAGAGCAGACTTGTGTGTGCCTGCAGCATGTAAAGATTTCACTGGAAGAGGATTGCAAAAAATTGCAAAATTGTCTGTGGTGAGATTGCAACATGAGAGTATTTTATTTGGGTGATACTGATGAGGATGCAATGTTTCAGGTTTTTATTTCTAAAATAACAGTTAGCTTAGGAGGTATGAGTTTTCTGTTTTGCTTTTAAAGTTCAAGTCAACCCTTAAAAGTTGAAATCAGAGCCTACTTTTCTGATTTGGGCAAAATATTTCTGCAATAAATTGTTTCCAGAAGTTTTATGATGGTAGCAGCTTTTGACTGCAATAAAAAAAAAAAAACAACAATATGACTCTTGTCTGAAATGAGACTTGTCTGTTGGAAGAAAGGCCTAATTTGAATCATTGTCAGTGGATTTCTATCTCCTTTGCTCTCTCAGCAGGGAGTACATGGAGGGGTTTAAGAACCTGTAGCTGCTGGGCAGAGAGTTTCTGCACTTAGGGTGAAAGCTTCCTAGCATGTCTGCTGCTCTCATTGGGGTACTTACAATCTGATTTTTTGTTTTCCTGTATATTCTAGAGCAGTATTATTTAATTTAAATCTACCTTCCTTCTTTTTCATCTGGAACTGCCTCAAAGCATTAGGGCCAAATTTAATGCTTCACAATAGCACAGAAGGAAGAGGAGGGATATTCTCAGCTCTACTGCATTGGACCTACACCCACTGCCTGCCTTTTGCAGAGGCAGACAAGACTTACAGGGGCATCAGATGCACCTGTAGAATGTAAATCCTTATCAGTTTAGAGAGGGACTCCTCACCCATTGCCTGCTGTGACAGCCATCATATATAAAGAATTCCAGATCATTTTCAGAAGTTGACTCTTGATACTTAAAATAATGTATGCAGTAGCAGTTTTGGTTTATAGCAATTTATAATATTTTCTTGCCATCTGTGCTGGCTGTCCTGCAAACAGTAAATTGCCAATCTCTATTTTTATTTTTTCCCCTTTAGGTGATAACCAGTTAAATACCTCTTCCCTTGCTTACATCCATCTCTGTTTTCCAGGTATTGCCTACTTGTTATCTCAGATGATTTGATGACCAAGAGTTCCTGTACTTAAATGTCCAAACAAGCTTTTGGAGCTGCTACCTCAGAAGAAGAGTTTTTGTGCATTCTGTCTTTTTGTAACATTGTAACTGAGCATCTACTGGTTTAGAGAAACCTTCTCTTTGTTTCTGTACCTCAGAGCCACCCCATGGAGATGTGCACAGACTGTTTTGGGAGCAGAGGAGAGCGTGCAGTCATTGCAGTGTCATTGCAGACATAACACTTTTCCCAAACAGAAGGGAAGCTGTGATTACCCCAATGGTGAGCTCTGCTTGTTTCTCACCTGGACTGTCTGACTCTGGGCAGTCTCACCAGCCTGTGAGTCCTTGGATGAACCATTGCCTTCATAAGAGATGGATTTGTGGGGTTCACAGAGCCATCTGTTGAGAAACTACTTTTCTTACCTCTCTAGCAAAGCATTATTCCCCCTGCTCTCACACACATTATTCTGTCCTTTTCAAATAATGAATTCCTCTGTGTAATGTTTCTTTTAAGAAAAGAACTAGTAAGAGCAATTGATATAAGTTGATGTCATTTAACCTTCTTGGGCAAGGTGATAATAGAATTAAAGGAGAAAAATCCTCTATTGGAGGTGTAGGTATGGTGATGCTGCACCTTGAAGGTCTAGTAAATCTCTAGAAACTGTATCAGTCTAATTTCTTGAAAGCAGACAGATAACAACAAGCCCTAGGGCAATATTATCTGGTTGAGTAGCTAAGTGGGCAGGGGGATGTTTTAGCTGGATGCAGTCCCTATGCTGAAGGATCTCAGCTCTGTAGCTGCTATTAGAGCACAGCTCATCGGGCCCAAATATATACTGCATAATTGAATAGAAACAACATAAGCTAATGTGTCTGCTCCCCTATAGAAAGTCTTTGTCCTTTAAATCTGCTCCTGCCAGTGCCTCAAAGTTGTCCTAAAGCTTTCTGTGTCCCCTTGTGCATCTTGAATGAGACTTCCTAGGCTGGCTCTAGTGGGGTGGCTCTTTCCACAGACCTGTCCTCTGAAGCCACAAGGAAATCCTGCTGAGTAAGGAGAGTTCCTGTTAATGTGTAATTGAGTTGTGATAAGACCAGCTAATAAAGATAAGGTTCCCAACAAGTGGCACAGGACAATGAGCAGGGAAAGGGAGTATGGAAAACTCTGATTAATCATGACCCCTGGCTGAATTGTTCAAAGGAAAAACTGTGCTGAAGAGGATGCATGGGCATGCTACTGAAGGTGGGGGGAAAGCAGGAGGAACCTAGAGAAAGAGTAGGAAGCAGGAAAGTGATTGTTCCTCTGTGACCATGAAGGCAGCACTCTCACCCTGGAGAAGGTTGTCTAAGAGGAGTTTAGTCCTAATGCCCTCATAGCTGAAAGGCCAGAGGGAATTCAATTGCACTCCATGGGTTGAACTGGTTTTTAATGCATGGAGAAGGGCTCATTCCTGCTTGATCTCTGGGGACTTCAGTGGAACACCCTGCCCTGGACCAGTTGGTCAGCAGGGTCTGGGACAGTGGGGCAGGGCTGTGTGTCCCCTCCAGCCCGGGGAGGGACAGGGCAGCACATGGCATCTCCCTCACATTTGGTGATCTTTAACTCAGCACTGTTGCCACTGCCAAGATCATTTACGCTTGATATGTACCTTGCCATGTCACTGCTTTGCTTTTTTTTGACCCGAGGTGTAAATTAATCGGTGGGCCAAAACACTCGCTATCTGGCCTATGAAAATTTAAGCTTTTCTCCTTTCAGAGTGGTATCTTAAAATTTCAAGCTTTGTTGAGTGCCAAAAGGTAAGCTTGCTCTTAGATGTTCCTTGCTGGGCAGGGAGCAATTGTAAAGCAAATAAATTAGGGCAACTTTGTAGACTTGCATTTTTTTCTGAGTGTGCCACTGTGTGTCAGGCTTCAGCTTTGCTATGTGTTTGCCAGAAAAACAGCCGCTGACTGGCACTGCAGCCCTGGTAAAGAGCTGGGGAGCAAGGGACTTGAAAGAAAAAATATATTGGTGCCTTGGACTTGCAATACCTCTTTTTGAATAGCAGTTACAACAGAGACTATTTGGGCATAACTATTTTTTTTCCCACCCCTGTACATCTGTTTTGCAACCTGAATGGTGAAGGGCTTAAGAACCTCCGAGCTTGGGTCATATTTGAAGGACTGGTCAAGTGTTGAACAAGCATGAATGTCAATTAAGAA
Source organism: Erpornis zantholeuca (assembly GCA_013400515.1). NCBI lineage: Eukaryota > Metazoa > Chordata > Aves > Passeriformes > Timaliidae > Erpornis > Erpornis zantholeuca. The sequence continues at coordinate 128,752 of VZTN01022914.1, forward strand.
ATTTTTACCTGCTTATAATAATTCAGAGAGAACATGATTGAAATTAAGTGCTGATTTTTCCTGTCTGTCAGCTTGATCCTTGACTTGGTTAGGTGCTGGTGACCATGGTTCAGTAGTACCAAATTAATATAAGTTATGCAAGGCATGGAAATAAGGCAGTTCTAGCCGTCATCAGGAAATGTATGATAAAACCTCATAAGCTCCAAGTAGCTTTTGTATTTAGTCTTATGTTTGGCATGTTGGTTTCTTTTTAAAAATTATTAGTGCTGTGGCTGTGAAGATGAGTTAAGAACTTCAGTGTGCAAGATGCTGAGGAGACATTGGTTTTGCCTCTACAGAGAACTGGGATGAGGTTCCCTGAGTATTGCTGAAAGAGTCTTTACAACAGGCCAGCAGGAGCTGTTTGTGTAAAAACTGCTCCATGCCTGTATCCTTAGGTTCTTTTGCAACTGTTTAGGTAAATCAACAGCTTTTGCCAAAAAGCTGGGATGAGGAGGAGCACTAGGAGTTATGACTCTGGCAAGCCGAAGCTGCAGATGGCCACAAACAGTGGTTTTGGGAGAGGTGGGAACTGCTCTTTTCCAGAAGGGGTGTCAACACCACGGTGAAAATTTAAACACTGGGTAATTTTGCCTGATGAAGGTCAGTGCAGCAGCATCTGCAGCTATCCTGAATTAGTGGGTTGTGCTTTTACTGAGCAAAAACATTTCCCTCCTGCCAATGTCCACCTGGAGGTTATTTGTAAGTAAAGGAGGAAAGCTTCATCAACCTTTATGACTTCAGTTTCCAAACCACTTGTATTAAAAAAAAAATCACCTTCTAAATGATTAAGCAGAAGTGAGAGATGTAAGACGCTCAAGAAAATAATTCAACACGCTGAAAGGCCAAACACATTATCAATAAGCCTATTCTGTTGCTGCCTAATTGAGAACAAAGTGCTGAAGACATCCTTCAGTGCCACCACCTGCTTGCTCCCTCAGAGAGAGGTGTACTTCACTTCTGTTTAGATGCTGAAATGCCCCTTAAACTCAGGCACAGGTTATGATTCTTGGGTGTCCTGTGCAGGGCCAGGAATTTGACTCAATGATCCTGATGGGTCCCTTCCAATTCAGCTATTCTGTGAAAGCAAAATCCTCTGAGAGGGGTGATTTCGAGATAAATTTGCATTTGGCAAAGCCTTGTCTGGGCTGCAAGGCTGTGATGTGCTGTGGAGGCAGCAGCCCCACTCTGGGACAGTGCTGAGCACAGTGACACCACAGCACTTCGTGGCCAGCACAGTGCTCGGTCCACTGTCCTTCCCTCAGATGCCACAAAATTGCTCTCTGTGAGTCCGAAAAGAGAGTGGTGATGTCCAGGTTCAAGTGCAGGCCAAGTATGAAGAAAACAAAACAAAGCTTCAGCAGCCTCTTGTGATTTAGACAGGCAAAACTCCCACGCCGGAGGACAAAACTGCGCTCTTTGGATAAGTGCTTATCGTTCTTGAAGCTGGCACAGCAGAGCAGAGCAGTCCATGCTTCAAAAAGCAAAGTAATTAAATCTCCTTGCTCTCAGCCGTGGCAGTCTCCGATGTGCAATGCTGCACTGCAACCAGGCATGGAGAAACTTTCTTCCCAATCAAAAGAAGTATTCTTTTTTTTTTGCTCTGATACAGCAGGGTTGGTCTTCCTTTTAATATTACTGGAGACAATGTCTTCCTTGCCCTTTCCATGACCTTCAGTGTTTGTGCTTTGTGTTAAAATTTCCATTCCCCCTCCCTATTCAAATGCTGGCATTGAAAAGAAAAAAAAAGATTAAAATTCCTTTTGTTTAAATCCCTAATAAAGCAGCCTTAGAGCATGCCAGCCTTCAGATGTAGGGGTAGGTCTTGGCTTGCACTCCTGGTTCTGGACTCTTCATCTGGGCCATGCTAGGTCAAACTTCTGGACCCTCACCCCAACACGAATGCTCTTTGCCTGCTGTTTGCTCAGTTGTGGTTGAAGTCTGGTGGTAGCTGAGTTTGGGCTGGAGAAAGGGTTTGGAGCTGAGCTTCCCAATCTGGGGTATTTCTACTCACCCTCTGTGTAATGGGGCTGAGAGTGCCAAAACCTCTGGCATCCTATTTCTGTTGGAGATGTTCCAGTTTTGTCCCCTTGCTCTTAGCATGTGCAGTGGCCGTCTCCAAGTGTCACAAATAGTAATAACTATACCAATCAATCAAAATAAGTGCTGATTTAAATTCCTGCCCCAGTGCTGAGATGAGAGGGACTGTTGGGGTGATGGGAGGACTTAAAAAGCAAAATATGTCCAATTCGAACATTTAGGTACAGATATGTTACATGCCACTGCATGGCAAAATGCCTTTTGGTATTAATCATTTGGTGTGAATGGTTCCATTCCTCTTGGTCTGAGGAGATAACAACACTCTTTAAACCATGAAGGGTTTAATTGCATGTGCTGATTTGTTTATAAAGCATCCCTTGGCACACTGTGACCTCCTACTCTCATGGAAGAAGAAATTCCCTCTGTGTGGGAATAAAAGAGAAGCTGCAGCAATGGCCAGAAATGCTACCCAGGCTGGGGGGACTACCTGGCACCTCCCCCTAGGGTCCCCTGTGCTGGTTTTGGCTGTGGAAGAGCTAATTATCATTGCAAGTACCTGGTTTTGGGGGTATGTTTTGGATTTATTCTTCATTGAGTTGAATATGGCAAGGTCCCTTCCAACTCAAACTGCTCTATGATTCTGTAATATCCCGAACCATTGGTCATTCCCAGCAATAAAAGTTTTGGAAGAAGGAAGAGTGGGATGTTTGGAGTGAAGGTCTTTGTTTTCCCAAGTCACTGTTACGTGTGATAGGGCCCCTGTTCTCCTGGCTGGCCAAGGGATGTGGTTAACGAATTCCTTGTTTTACTTTGCTTGTGTACATGGCTTTAGCTTTACCTGTTAAACTGTCTTTATCTCAACCCACGAGTTTTCCCACTTTTACCCTCCCAATTCTCTTCCCCATCCAGGGGAAGTGAGTGAGTAGCTGTGTGGAGCTGAGGTGCCAGCTGTGGTTAAACCACACCACCACCCAAAAGGAGTCTCTGGAAAAAGAAGGATGGAGGATGTTTAGGAAGAGACTTAAAGGTGGAAGGAATTCAGGCAGGAAGGTGAAAGCTCTGCCTGGAGGGTTGGGCTGGAGAAGACACATATCCTGGCAGGATTTTGTGGGATGACAGTCTCTGAGAAGCCCCAATCACAGCGTGCTCAATTCTGCCCTTGTGCCGTTGCCTCTTGTAGAGAGAAAGGTTTTGGGTGAAAGGCTTGGAAATGCCAATGAAACAGCAATAATTTGATACAAATCTAAAATGAAGCTTCCTTCTGAGGAATCAAGACAAGGCCTAACTGAACTCAGCTCTTGCCTTTAACGCATTTATTCAGCAGTCTTGTGAATACCTACATACATCTCAGTTTCTCTGACCATAAAGTTGGGTTCATGCTATTATTCCTTTAGCTGTCTTACAGATGTTTGCAAAACTAATTATTTTTTAGATTAAAATTGTTGCACACTAAATTTTACATTATATATTGCACTGGGACTATCTAGACTTTTAAGAAAGACTAAAACAAAAGAGGAAAGTGAGGGTGAGTTTGTATACTGAGGAAACTACAAAGATATCCCATTTACTGTGCCAGAGCCAGCTTGCTGGATGTGTTAGGTACATGAAAATTATGAGGATTTTAATATAATTGGAGCTACCATTTTGGTGCATCAGTTTGAGGGCAATAAGAAAACCACAGATCCCCCTGCTTTTGCTTGCTGTGCTCAAGACGTGCTGTGTGATTCACTCTGACAATTACCCGGTCACTCAGCTCTTACCTCTGTCCTTGCCAGAGCTTGCAATAATCTCATTGGGATACGGTTCAACTGCATAACACCTGAGAAACCCTGCCTGGTGCTTTTTATGCTGCTTTTTCATTCCTTCACTGCGTATCTCACATGCATTCACTTTTCCTGCTGTATTATGAATATTTTAAGTGTTACGCTCAAGAGCCACAGGCCCCATTCATAACTGCTTTCCATTAGTCTCTGACCAAATGAGTACAGAAGGTTTCCCTCTCAGGTCTCTCTTTTTACCCAGCAGACAGTAAATGTTCCTTTCCATCGCTGGTGTGCTTTTTCCTTGCTAACAAGATGCCATACTACAATACTACAATATTGCCCTATGTGTTTCTGAAAGTTATTTTCCTCCTTCCGTAAGCTGGTAACGTTTCAGGATGCATCTTTTTGCCACCTAAGAATATCCCAGAGTTACAAGAAGACAAGGAATGGTTAAGTGGATAAATTTCTGCTGATGGCAAATATAATGCATAAATATTATTTATCTTGCTTGCCACTTTACCTGTGTGTGTATTTCTCTAGATTTTTAAATTATCATCACATAATTATCATTTATGATCATAATCACTCAGATTTCTTGTATAACCCAGCACTTTCCTTCTAGTTTGTACTGCTCCATATGGTGCTGGGACAACCCCTTATTCCTAGAGTGAACCCTGCAACTGCTGAGTTTTACCCTACAGGTGCAGGTTTCTTGCACCACTCACTGTCTGACTTTCAAAGTGACACATTAAATGAAACTCCCAAAGGTCAGAATTGGAGATTTGAGGTTAGAAATTGTGCTACTGCAGAATTGTGGGTGAAAAGCGAAGAGCTTTTTTTTTTCTTCCTTACAAAAATAGTATTTGAGAAAACTGAACTGAATCATTTAGACTGTAATGAGTTTATAGTTGCTTAAGTTGCTGCCCCAAAAGTTCCCAAGGCTTGGTTAAATGAGGCTTTGAGACACCTGATCAAGTGAAAGATGTCCCTGCCCAGAGCAGTGGTATTGAATGAGATGATATTTAAAGGTTCCTTGTGATCCAAACCATTCTGTGATGCTCTTCTCTGTTGTCTGAGTGGTCTCTCACTATTCACATTTAGTAAGGCTTCTGCCTGAGCTGTCTAAATTGTGTACTTGGATTCCCCATATCTCTAACACCAGTAAAGAGCTTCCCATCATCTTACGGACTGAGCAGAAGCAATGTGTGTATAGAATGAAAATCCATTCTCTTGTCAGAAAAAATCGGACAAAATTTAAGAAGTAGAGGCCACCTAATTCAGGTTGTTGATGTCTTCTCAGTGGCAGATTTTTCTACAAGCCACAAAAAAGAAGGAAAAAAAAGAAAAAAAAAAAAGGTTGCAAAACTTTAAAAGTCTGCTTCATTTGTGTGTGTTTAACTACATTTCTTCTGGTTAGAAAATTTCAAGACTTAGGTTAAAATGCATTGTGAAAAACATCAATCAACACCTGAGCGCCAGGGACTGCTGGTGCTGGGGGACCCTGCCCAGGAAAGGCTGTCCTGAGCTGTCTCCTCGCTGCAGGACTCTGCCAGGAAAGGCCTGCTTGCTGTGGTGCCAGCGCCAGGCTCCAGGGATGCAGGCCTGCGTGGGAGGAAGCTCCGTGTCAGCAGCCTGTTTTCATCGTGTGCAACGAAACCCCAAGGCCACGGCCGTCCCTAATGGCTGCCGCGCACAAACAATGTCCCGATTGTCCCTGGCCGCTTGGACTCTCCCAGAAACGCAGTCACTGCGTCTGTATTAATTAAAAACAAAGCCTGCTTCCAATGCCCAGCTCCTGGGCCCATTCCGGCAGCCACACTGAAGCAACCTCTGTGGGGACCCGGCTTGCTCTAAGCTCAGACAAAAGGGGTCCTGGGCTCGGCTCTCCTGAGGTCTGAAGGTTTGGTCGCACACCACAAGCCCTCAGTGCCGCCAGGCTGCCCGCGCTGGCAAAGGCCGTGCCAGTCCTTGGCTGTTTGCTGGGGGCAGCTTCAGCCCTATCTGCCTGAGGACAGACTGCAGCGCCACTGCCATTGTTTCATCTGAACTGCCGGGATCTTAAAGAGCCCCAGTCCTGTGCCCTAATCCCACCCTATCTGGGATGTACAAATACAGAAAAACCCAGGTGGGTCTTGTTCTTCCTAAACCTCTTGCTGAGCTTTCTGGGAGCACTATTAGTTAAGCAAAGTAGGTCAGTGCTCCAAACTCACAGCTGTACAACACACATCAGACATGAGAGATGCAAACTGGAATATTAAGCCATCAAGTGGCTCTTAAAAACTTCCTAAGGGCAATTAAAATATTATGATCCTTTCATACAAGCAATGCAAACCACAGTGTCAATTAGTTTCAGTTACAACCTGGAGTTCTGGACAAGCATCTTCAGATGCATTTTCTTTTTGGTCACCTGATGTTTTCATCCATGACTGCAGAGACATCTACCTCCACCCTGCAGATGAACATCTGAGCTCTGTGTGTTGGGACGGGTGCATGTTCCTTGTCTGGCAGCCTTTGCTCAGGGAAGAGCTGATGTCACTTCCCCACCTTTTACTGTTGTCTTGTGACATACAAATGCAATAAGCAAAGTGCTGCCTCATCTGCTCCTCTTCAGCAATGAACGAGACAACTTTATTGTAAGGGAAAGTCACTTGTTGCCACCTACTGCAAACCTCCCTCTTCATTTAGATGTTGTGCTGGCAATTAATAAAAATAACTACCTATGGGTGAATTGCAGGGGTGGTTTCATTCATTCAGTTTGTAACTGCAATCAAAATAAAAGGTGTTCCCCAAAGGCTCATTCCCAGTCACTATCTGCATCACTTCTTCAGCAAAGAGCTGATGAACATGGGGGAATAAACATCAATAGTCACTGAGTTCACTTTAATCCAATTAGTATTTGCCAAGCCAAATATTGCAAAACCAGTGAACAAGCTCATCGCAGCTCTAAAGACATCAAGCTCCTGTGCACAAAGTTTGGGCTGAGTGTGGTTGGGGGTTTTTTGGGGGGTTTATTTATTTATTTATTTTAGAGTAAAATAAAAGAGTTGAGAAAAAGGTTACCAAAATTTTTAGCCTTTGTTTTATTGAGTTACAACAAATGAGCAACAAGTTAGAAAAGTTGGATTTATTCAAACTCCCTAGCATCCTCTTTGTGCAGCATACTGAAATGGGGGCAAGTTTTCCAAACCCAGCTCATCAGAGGAACGCACCGGATGGCTCTTGCACCCAGGCTCTTGCTCTCCCTCCCTTCCCTCCTCACTCTTGCACAGACTGACACCCCCACGTAAATCCAAATTAGCAGTATTTGAAAAAAAGTGCACTCAGGAACCTAGGAGTCATCTAAAAATTTAGTGGCAAGGGTTAATAAGAAACTTCTGTTGTGCACTATGATGTCTAAAGCTGGAGGGCAGACTGCTGGTTATGGTGTCCAGCGCTGTACCAGCCAAAGAAACACAAACAAGTTTGGATTATGAAACATTTTCATTTCCTCGCTCCAACCCTTCTGGGAGTTGTACTGCATGTTTAAACAAAAAGTGCTAAAAAACTCCCCAAAACCAAACCAATAACCAAAAAAAGGCATTCTAGCCAAATCTTCAGAGACCCACAGCCAGGGCTGGCTGGTGAAAAGTGAAGTACAGGAGCTGGAGAAGCCTTGCCTTGTAGGAGCATGGAAAAGCAGAGATTTAAATACTTCAACCAGTAGCAGGTGGCCATAGAACAAAACAAAAAAGTCAGAACAACAAGAGAAAAAAAAAAAACAACCCCCACTGCTCCAGAACATGTTTAACTGGTCTGAAATGTAAACCGAGGTGGGGATTTGGGCTCAGGTGTTGATCTGCACCAAGACAACTCTGAAAGATTGCAACTCTTAAAACACTTCAGGAAAAAAAAAAAACTCCTCTCTCTCCTCCACAAAAGACACTTCCCTCCCCCAACCAATCCCAAAATTTCTCAATTGCATTATATGCAAGAATAACTTGCATCTATTAAAAAAATTAACAAAATTTTTATGTTGTACAAATCTGTTCCAGTAGAGGCAGAGGCTGGCCAGGAAAGTGGGTGGGAGAGAAACTAAGAGAAACCTATGTACAAGGACCTTTTCCTCTTTCTTTCTTCTCTTTTGTAATGCAGTAGTAGGACTTTGGCACTATCAACAATTCCATGATGATGCTCCATGAGAGTATTTCTCACTGTGCCTCCACAAGCGCAGTTTGAGACTTGGAGTCGCAACACACTCTCTCACCCAGGCAGGAAAATAGAATTTTCTTCTATTTTTCAGGCAGCATTTCCCCTTCAACATCAGGGCAGCGCAGCTGAGGAGTACCCCTGCAAAAATTGTAACAGTGGCATATTATTTTTTAAGGTACTATGAACTGTTTGAGCTGTTAACAAAGATGGCATCTGGTTTACATCCCTGCACATATGGTAAGACTGTTTTGTGTTAACTGTACCCTGAGGCCAATCCTTATCACAGCCTCATGTGGTAGGGTGCTGGATTTTTGCTGCAGGTAATAATCCCCAGCTAATAATCCCCTATAGATTTCTAGGGATATAAGATCCAGCCTTAGCTCAGGCAGATTCTCATGCTGACTCAAAGATGACACACACAAGTGTTTGGGGCAACTGCTTTGCAACTACAGGACAGATGGTGCTAAAGCCAAGCAGACCTCAGGTCCTTCTCCCCCAGTTAATGCCCTTGTAATACTTTTTGTTTTACATGATTTCAGAAAATTATATGAACTACATGACAATGGAAAAAATTGGATGTTTTTGTGCTCTGCAGAGCAGCTTCCTGGTTCTGCTATGACTCCTGCACCTACAGAAAGGCTGCACAATGGACCAGAGATTAAAAAATGACCCCTCAAAATGCAACCTTCAAATAGCCACTGCTTCACACATATCCCCAGTTCCCAGCAAAAAGCAAGGGCTCTATGGCAGGGATTATGCTCAATTTTACCACACTGAGGTGTGAACGTGCAAGAAGTACAACTATCCTCCTCACCCACCCTGCAGCAGTGCTCACTGAAACCTGAGCTCACTTGTTATTTCACACCTCTTATGGATGTTGCTATCTGGTTATTCCCCACAAATGCAGTGAGCTCTATCTGGCATCTGCAATGCAGAAAGCAATGCAGTCAAGCCCAGGAAAAGGCAAAAAGCTTGCACCAACATCAAGGGGAAAAGTCCTCCCGCCATCCTTGAGACCTTCCCACACATGCCCCTGTTCCTCCTGACTCACTGGAAATTTTTGATTGCTGCACTGGGTTTTGCTTCTCTCTCAGAAATCCTTCATTATATTAGAGCTTAGGTCTCTAATGCCCCTCACTGGTTTCAAGAGAAAAAGTATGTCCTCCCTACTTCAGCCTCATTCCCTCATATGTTTTAGGGTGATCTGAATTCTGCAATAACCACTGGTCAATCCCATGCTGACTTCAGGATACTGACTTGGAGCCCAGCACCAGTAACAGACACTAGTATAGTAAGCTTTTTAAATGAAACCCTAAACCTCAAGAAAAGTGTGAACTTGGGCAGAAAGTGAGAAACCCCAGTGCTGTTCACTTTTAGTGGTTTTGGACACCGAGGAATGCACTGGGCCACTGGCAAACAAGTGATCTCAGCTCCTGCAGCAATGTAGAAGGGGCTAGAGATGCCAAGAGGCCTCAGACTACCTCTGATGCTCAGTATCATGTATTCAGCAAATGCAGGGATGACTGCCTTCAGGCTTTCTTTTTTCCTACTCTGCAACTTTCATGCATGGTTTTACTCTGGCAAATCTCCACAGAGCAGTGGTCATGGCCATTCAGTGCCCGAGTGTTCAGCTACCTCCTTCCCAGCATGAGCCACAGACTGGTGCCTACATCTTATAGAATTCATGCTTTAAAAAGGAGGTCATGAAATAATTCTTAAAAAAGACAATTTACTGTGGAAAGGTGGTGAGGGGGGAAAAAAACTATCATTCTGAGAAAAAATGAAAGCTCTGATCTTGGGAAAACCCCACAGAAAGACAACACTGAAGAAAAGCAGCAGTAGCTGCCAACCCCTGGCACACTCTGATCCTGGTCTCCTGTCTGAGCTATAATTTGCTGTATTTAATTCAGAACCAGTTTCTGTTTGTTGAGTTTGCTCAAAAGAGGACAACAGACCTAATTTTGACCTGTGCTGCAGGAAGGCAGGAATCTCCCTATGGATGGAAAGGGAGCTAAAGCACTCTCCTGACACAGCAGTGGGGCCTCACTATAAGAGGGACATGAGGCTTCCTGACAGCCTCTGGAATGCTTTCAGAGATGGCTTTAGTGCACCCTACAGCAGCCACTCAACATCTGCAAGGCCCCAGTACTCCGTGGGGACAGGTCTCCCAACCTCACTGTTCAAGAAACCTGACCCGCTCCATGGAATATATCCAATTTTGCCAAAAGCTTCAGATACAGACTTAGAGATACAGAGCCTGGCATGAATCCTGCTCTCATAGAAGCCCAGTCCCTTGTGAAATTCCCTCTTGCTGCAGCAGCAGCAGAATCTGCCAAACACGGATCAAGTCTGGAAAAACTCAATTTTTTAAGGCATAAGGTCTGTCTAGGCTATAACACAAATGCTCTCTAATAGTCCCAAAATCTCCTAAAGCTACATATAGGAGAAGAGACTGACTGAGATGGTCTGGAAGAGCTGAGGTTTTACATAAGCTGCACATGAATTCAGTCAAAAGGAGTATGGAGGTCAATTACCAACAAACATTTATTTTAGACTACGTAGATCAAGCTGGTAAAACAGCAAAGGTATGAATATGAAAGGAGCACACTTGTGCCTGATGTAGGGTTCAGCAGTGAAAGACTCACACAGTAAGTGTGGCTGTGTGATAAAAAAGAGGAGTCCCTTGTCAGCTCTTCAGTCCACCTCTTACATGTGGTACCTGAGGAGCATGTTAGGAAAAATATGGCTTTTATAACAACAGGCAGAAATAAGCTCTCTGTCATGTCATACGGTCTCTGCTTTTGAGTCATACCCTGGATGTCACTTGAAATAACACCTTGTTAATGTAACACCAAAGTTTTAGCTGAAAATTCCTAAGATTGGCTGCACAATGCTTAGAAAAAGTAGCTGAGATTTTTCCATGAATCCCATCAGGGTGGGGTAAAAAGCTTCCAAATTTTGTGTCACAACGACTGTGACAATGCCTCCACGTGTGCATCAGAGAGAAGGCACCTAAATTTTTGGGCTGAGACTTACAGGCAGAATAAAGGAAAATTTAAAAGACTTTTGTCAAGTCCCCAGACAAGCACACTGAGAAACTGGCAGAGGACCAAATGGCCCTTCAGTCTTACTGCACACTCTTTGCAGCAGAAGTCCTGCTCCTGTGCACCTTTCTCAGTAGGTGTATCTTACACACAGCCACCAGAAAGCTCCTCATCAAAAGGATCACTCAGCAACAGTTTAGCTGAGATTGAAGTTCTTGTAAAAATTCCTCTCTGCTAACACTTGAGCACCTCCAGAGCACTGTTGACCATACAGATATGGTCAACATCTGTACCAGGGGACAGAGGCAGGAGGTTCATTCCAACATACCTGACACTGCTCACAAGCACAAAAACACAGGCACCAAACCTGCGCTGCTGGAAGGGAGCTGTTGCAGAGCTTGGTTTCATAGTACAAGAGGTTTGTAAAAAACAGTGGTTTCAGGCAACTCCCCCTACTCTTGCCTTCCTCCCCATTCCCTCTCTCTGAACCCCTGGTCTGCTCCCTCTCCTCAAAATCAATATTTGTAGCTGGAAGAGGGAAATTATGTGGAATAACAACCCTGAGGGAAAAAAATCTCACAATGCATTTATTCATCACACATTTGACTTTAAAAGGCAGATCAGATCCTGGCTCTCCCTTCTTATGCAGCTGCAAAACAGTGGCACCCCAGAGTGCCTCTGGCTGATGTTCCCACATCCTTCTTCCTTTAATCCCTGCCTTTGACACACAAGTAACACCTGTTCCTCACCTCCTTAATTACCAACTTTTTCAAGGATAATGCAGGACAGTGCTTTGCACTGCAGTCTGAATTGTAAAGATATTTTGTTATATAGATACTGTCATAATGTTTGTCAAGATTAGATGACAGAATTCACAGTTAAAAAAAATACTACTTCAGGATTTTTTTTTTAATCAGAGAAAATTCCCAGGAGACTTTTGGTTAAGTATCACATGTGGAGAAAACGGGACACTAGCCAGCAGGGCTCACAAGCAAGAACTGTACCTCTGCAACAGGTAGTTCAATCCAAGTACTGGTAGTTGTAATAGCAGAAGTCTTCTATCAGTCCTGGCTTTTTTTAAAAAATTTTTTAAAGAAATGCTGAAGTATTTTTTACTTATTAGATGACAGAAAATTACCAATTTTCTCAAACAGGTGTTCTCTCACTATGGTTTTTAATGCAAGATGTCAAGCTTTCTGTAGGATAAGCTCTAAAGTCCTGGCTTAAGGAAACTCTGGTTTGGGAGAGGCAGATTCAGTTATACTGAAAAATGTTACAGGCTCCAGTGAACTCAATTCAACATTCAAGAAATGCTGACAGTGCTTGCTCCAGATTTACACCTGTTCAACTGTTATCAGAAACAGGTTTCAGATCTCCAAATAACAAGTCCTCTCACATTGGGAAAGCTCATATAAAGCCCCTGTAAAGCCAGACCCTGGAGCTTGCTCTTAAAATTCAAGATCCTGTGAAGAAGAGCTGCTAAACACCCACACAGCTTAGTCTGGGGCATTTCCTAAGCCTCTAGTGTGAGCAAGCAGAACAAAGCAAGACTGGAGACAGTTCTCACCTGCAAGAGGAAGAAAGTACATTTGCATGAGCCACTTCAGTACCCACTTTTTTTTTTTTTTGCTTGCTTTTGCATAAAGAAGCATCTGTGTTCTAGGCCCCTCCCCCGGTGACCTTTTGTTTTGAACGTGGCAGGATGCTGCAAAGGAAGGACCTGAGATGCAAAAAGAGGCACAGCCTCTATTCAGTGATCTCTCAGCAAGGGGGATATTAGAAACTATTTACTATTCCTTCATGTGGCTCAGCTAGCACGTTTTATGTTAAGTGCTGCAGAGATTACATAGGTTGCTTAAAGGCAGAAAGATTTAAGGTTTAATCTCTTATTGCCAAAAAAAAAAAAAAAATTAGAAAAACCTCCCTTATCCAGGACTTGACCCACAAGGAGACAAGAAACAAGGCAAATAGCACTAACCCCTCCCTTATGATGCAGCTGGCTTTAATTTACAAGCAGAATGCTTTTCCCTTTTGTTCAGGCATCCAACAAGCACAAGCATCCAGCAGGGATGGGCTCCAGGGGCTTATACTGAAGAGGGGCTACAGAATGCTGGAAGCACACCCAGACAAAGGCAGGCTCAGAGAAACAGGGCACCAGCAGCAGCATTACCTGTCTATACGTGGGAATTGTCTCCAGATATACTTTCAGAGTCCAAGTCTGCCAGCTCTGTGTGGCCCTCGGGGGCCATTTGGCTCCAGCTGTCCGTACAGTCCGAGGCAGCATCATCCTCGCCCACTGTCACCTCCACCCAGTTGACCTCCGCTGGCTCCTCGTTCTCCTCGCTGCCATGGCCATCGTGGCTGTTGCACTCCAGCCTGTCCACACCCTCTGCTTGATTCCCCAACAAAGAGTCTTTCAGTGGTTCACAGTCTCTTTTTGCTCTCACCACTGGCTTCCCCCCATTCTCTTCATTCAGTTTTTTATGTTCCTGGTAATGCTGCCGAGACACCTCATTACCATTCTTTGGACTCTCAGCATGTTTTGAGCTCTTTTTCTGGCTTTGCTTGTTGTGACCATCACCAGCATACTGCTGCTGGTACTGGTCAATCCATTTAAGTGACCCTGTTCTTAGTGAAGACCGGTTTTCCTTGAACCAGCGAACTATTTCAGTTCTCGTGAGCCCAGTCTGAGATGCTAACTGGTCATACTCCTGGGGTGATGGCCACTGGGTCCTTGCAAATGTGCTTTTCAATAGATGAATTTGCTCTTGTGTTTTCTTCAATGTGGCAGAGGACCCAGATAAAGCACCAGGGAGCTGAGAGCTACTCAGAAGTTCTGCCTGGCTTATTGCACCATTGGAAGTTCCTTGATCCTTAATTTTTCTGTATGATCCCATTGAGTCCAAGACAGCTTGCTCCATGCTGTCCCTTATCTTTCTCCGCTCAGAGAACCACGAATCTATCTCCCTCCTACTCAGCTTAGTCTCCACTCGAAGCCTGTCCAATTCTCCCTGGGTAGGAAAAGAGCATCTTAAGAAACTCTCCTCAAGGGCCCTAAGCTGCTCTTGAGTTTTCTCTTTGAATCTCTGGGGAGTAAAATCTGTGTATGGGTGAAATGACCGGCCATGTCGACCAGCTGAAGGTGTTATCTGATCTTTCCCTAAACCATCGCCAGGAATTTGCACAATGCCCCTCTGACTTCTGTACCTGTGGTCACTGAACCACTTCTTGATCTCGCTCCTGGAAAGACCTGTTGCTTCTATAAGCCGGTAGACTTCTGCATCATCAGGAAACTGGCTTGCCATGAAACTGGTCTTCAGCTCTGCTATCTGCTCCTTGGTCTTTTTCCGCTCACTGGCTGGTGTCACGGGAACAGCAGTCAACTTGGCAGGAACCTCAGGCACCTGAACTACATGAGGACGTTTGGCCTCCGGGGCACTTGGTAAGGTCTGTATTGTCCTCTTTTGCCCCTGGTTGGGGGCAACAGCAAGTGTAATTGGTGAACAGGAAACAGTTGAACCATTTGACACAGGAGTCAAAACCAGGCCAGTCTGGCCCAGTATCTGACAAGGCAAAGCTGTCTGGATGATGGGCTGTGGCATTTTTGCAGTTGCCAAAGGAGCTGGCAGGACGGTGATAGTCTGGGGAACTGCCTGGATAGTACCATTGAACATCTTCTTCCTTGCTTCCTCCACTTCTTCAGGAGACCAACTTATACCATGCTTCAAACGTTGCGTAGCAAACCAGATTCGGATTTGTTCTTCTGGATGTTTTGATGCTGCTGTCAACCACGACAACTCTGCTTGTGTTGGGTAAGGAAACTTATTAAAGGAGTTGATCATGGTTGCATTAGTGTCCAGTGCAGAGTTGTATTTGGTACTGTTCAGAGGGACTGGGACCTTGGGGACAAGGTTGATATTTGGTGGCAGCTGTACAGAGGGCATAACATGGGCTAACACGTCATGGAGAAGGTCTCCATTTATACAGGCAATAGCTTCAGTGGCTTCAGTTATGATGCGGGGGAGAGCACCATCCACGTGGTTTTCCACAACTCCCTCTTCTGGCTTCTTGGATCCCTTCTTGGTTTCCCCTTTGGGCTTTCCCGGTTTCATCACTGGCACTTTATTTGCACTAATTCCATGAAGTGAATCGTCACACTCTGCATTTTCTAGCCCGCTGCTTGTGACGGTGACGTCGTTAGCGGTGGTCTCAATGGACTGCTCTAAAACAGTCTGATTATTGCGTTTAATTAATTTCAGTTTAAAGTTAGTCTCTCCCAGGTGGTATTTTGTGTTGTGGTCAGATAAAGAATCGTATTTTTTGGTTGTGAAGTTGCATTCAGCACAGACATACAGGGGGTTGAGAATGACATTTGGATGCTGAGTGTCAACGTGCTCTGTAAATTCATTTAAGTTTTGTGTTGAGTAAGGGCAGTACTTACACTCATAACCACCCTGGGGTTTCTTAGACTGATTTTCAGCTGGGGGCTTTGCTTCAACCACTTCACAGTCTTTGACTGAGTTTTCTGAAGGCCAGTTTTTTTTGGAGTCCTGCAGTGATGCACCAGTCCCCTTGTCTTTAGGAGCCTCTAAGCCCTCGGCACCTTCCTGCTCCATGACTTCAGAAGTTCGCACCATACAGGGAGTTGTGGACTTCCTTTTGCTAGCCATGGCAGCTGCGGGCTGTGTGCCGTTGTCTCGGATGATGGCTTCTTTTGACAGGCTGAGCAACCAACTCAGTAGATCTTGCAAACAGCTCCAAACTGCCCTGATTATTTGACTCTGTTTTGTTTAATGAACTTCTGCCCTGGCTGTGACCATCAGCTCTGCCAGCAGACCTGTCAGCTGCATGACACCTGTGAAACAAAGCACATGTTGTTAGGCACTGATCTATAAAACACAAATTTAGCAGAAAGCCACAGCTCAAGGTGTGTGCATTTGTAATGCATGTACATATTTTGGATATTGCTGAATTCTTCCTCCTCCCTGTATCATTCTAAGAGTCAAAAATCTCCCCACAAAGAATAAAAGCAGCGGGTAATTCACAGTGAAGTGTGCCACAAGAAGAAAATTACTTTAAAACAAATAAGGTGAACAGACAGGGGATTTTAATTTCCACTAGACTCAATGTGTTTAGCTGGAAAAAAGAAGATACTGCTATAAATACTACATCTTTTTATAGAAGCTGCAATTCTATTAATTACTATTTTGAAGCCTGCAGATTTGAAATCGAGTGTGATTTATATTAAACTTAATTACTTCCCACTGTCACTTACCTTGTTAGTATGTCTACTAAATGATTGTGGTTACTAATGATGGGTGATTTCTAAACAGAGGTATAAGGTCTGCCTTGGTTGTAGAAGTAATGGCAGAAAGACGAGTTAATGCAAATCAACACTTCCAAAGGTCTGTGTTTTGAGAAAAGGTGAGCTCAAAGCAACTGCAGCAGGAAACTAGAGGAGATTTGTGGAGTCTATCAAGTTCTTTTCCAAAAGAAAAGTTTCCTTAAAACACCAGTTTTCACTCAACATTGACAGAAATAACTACCAAAGGTCACAGAAGCTCTCAGATACCTTTTAAACAGGGTCCCTTTTCTGTGACCCCAGTGATGTCCTAATTAAGACCCAGCTTGTGCACATCACTCCCTATAGAATTAAAAGAAGCCAAAGCAAAACATTTTAAAACTTGGTTTTTATGCTGAAGCAGTTTTGAAAGTTCACAAATTCAGTAATTCTGTAAAATGTATTTTTTGAAGGATCAGAGGCAAACATCAGTCAGAACAAGCACAAAGAAAAACTACACCCTGCATTTTTAGGGTCTACCTGCACTCATCAGGACTGGCTGGAGGGAAAAAAAATTTAGTTGTCAAAAGAGTTTCATTAATCAAAAAAAAAAAAAGATTAAAAAAGGTCACTTCCCTATCTGACAAGATGCTTTTTTAATTAATCATTGATCCCAATTTGCTATTCTTCCTGATCAGATGGTCTCTGGTTTCACAATACTTCTACAGGCTTGATGGAAAACTCAAGATTTAACAATCAAGATGTTCTTGGAATTGAATGGGAGATGCAGTTTACAAACTGCAGGAAGATGGAGATTTGCGGAGTGGGTCAGGACTGCACTGAATTTTCCAGACGTGTTCTAAAGAGAGAATCTGAACTAGAGATCGAGTGGAAGATGCCTCTACCCATTGCAGGTAGGAATGGATGATTTTTAAATGGACTGGATGACTTTTTTAAAGATCCTTTCCAAATGCATATTTGCTCATTGTGAAGACTGTAAATGATAATCTGCATCCAGAACTGACGACACGAAGATCTAACAAAATAAAATCCCACTGCAGCCACATCTGGACACATCCAGCATCAGCAGACACTTTACAACCACCTGAGTGCTGTCCCTGTATCTGCTCTTCTTGCTTGAGCCTTGGCATGAGAGAAACTGTGAACGCAGCCACCAGCTTCTCCGTTCTGTTTGCCGCCAAGGAATACTCTGCAGGTCTCTAGAGCACAGTGCTGTTGCTCTGCCTATCACCGATCATACCATTCCTGTACATATGGAAACTCAAAATGATATACTGCCAGAGAAAGCAGCTCCAGCTGGGGATAAGAGCAGGGATGGCAGCTTCCAGCTCTACACGCTTGAAACCCAGCATGAAGCAATTCCCCATACACGAAAGGCTTCATGCGCCAATGCGGCCATGTAGCACCTTTGTGGATAAGGCTCTTGAGAAACTCGAGCTGTGAAACACCAAATACACCTTGGAGAAGATGCAGACACTATTTGTTATGGTGCAGATGCCTCTCCATAACTGCATGGTGCTTTGTGTTCACAGCCACTGCTACCCCTGCTCCTCCCAGCCCTGACACAGCCCAGGCATGCTCCTGCACGCTTGGTGAAGCACCAGAGCATGTGGCTGACTTTCAAGGGTGCATTTAAGCTCCAGGTGCTTCCCTGGGAAACAGACCATACTTGCTGACCTCTGTGAAACAAGGATGGGGCTGCCCACAAAATTATGGCTCTGCCTCAGTCAGGATGACCCAGTGATATTTCCCCCTAAGCTGGGACCACCAACACTGTCACCACCATTTCCCAAAGCACATGCCTCTGAGCCAGCATCTCCCTTTCCTGCTTCCTTTATTATCCTTCTGCCTTTTAGTGATAAACAAGCAGAAAAAGTGTGAAAGCAATGATGCCTGGTTTTCTGTAGATTTGTGCCTATTGACCATTATACTGGATCACACTGAATGATCATTTCCACATATTCCTCCAAATTTCCCCTTGTACTCTCTTGTACCCCTCACAATCATCCTTCCGCAGATATGTTGGCTGTGATCTGTGACTTGTTGTGTCCCAGTGCAGGTGGGATCAGAAGCTAGAGACAAACACACAACTGTCCCAATGCCCATCTTCCTGATCCCCCAATTTTAACTGTGCTTGCAGAAAATTAATTAGCTTTGAAGCCTCTTCCCTTATACCAAATTTGGCTGAAACAGGCCAAAAGATGAGAGAAGGGGGCAGAATGGGCCCTGTGAGCCCAGCTGGTGTTGGAAATAGGTTGAAGGTGATCAGGTCATCTCACTCTTCCCTGCAGATCCCACAACATTTGTGACACTGACTTTCTTAGATGAGGGAAGGGAGGTGTAAGGCAGTGCCCTGGGCCAGGGTAATGAAGATGAGAATTAGAGCCTTGGCTCCTGGGATGCTCCTCTGAGTCTTGCTCTCCCTCCCAGGCCACAGCTGCACCTAATGGTCTGTTCCTGTTTTAATGCAAAATTCACGTGGCAACACCAGCAAAAGGAAGAACATTCAAAGGATATCAAAGACAGAGCAAGGCTCATTTATATTTCACTGAATGTCCCCCCTCCTTCATAGGAAGAAAAAGATAGGAACAAAAAGGAAGGTGATGGAAGAGAAAGGGGAAAAGGAGAAACATCTAGGTTACAGCTTTGAATCAATCAAAGGTTTCTTAAAAGTCAGACTAAATGTTTTGAATTCCCCAGTCTCTGGAAGCTAAGATCTCTCTGCTGCACCAAGCTCCCAACACTTACAAGGACAGAAGGACTGGACTGGCCTCATACAAGAATGCTCCAATACAGAGGAAGGGCCAATGTCCTTTCAAAACATACCTAAGTGTGTGGAAAGATAAAAAATACTGTCTGCTACAGTTTTTCTAAAAAACTGTAGTTTGTTGCTTCTCTTCCTCCTTCTTTCCACAGAGTATTTTTCTGCATGTCTAACTGCTGGTTTTCTAACCCTACACTTTGAGTAGTTTTTTTTCTACCACATGAGAATCACAATGCACCACAGAATTCAAGCCCAAGTGACACACTTCTTTTTAGAGGTCAATAAAATAAACAAATGATTTTTAGTCTAAGATGTGCAGTTTGGGGCACTCAGAACTAGCTACAGACTGTCTTTGTCCCTTCAACCCTGAAAGATGGGGAGGAAGAGAAGCTCAACATTTGCCTGAACAAATTTATTTGTTTAGAGTTTACTGGGACCTCCAAGCTATAGCTCCTCTAGAACCTCAGTAAGGATGTAATTTGGGATAAAGCAATAGGAAGTTCCAAAGGAGGATGGGACACCGCCCCCCCTCAAGACACATCCCTGGGAGGTGCATCATGTGCATTTGCAGGGACTGCCACAGCCCATCCCAGAACATTAGAGAAGGCATCAAGAGCATCTCACAGCTTTCGAACATGAGCCACTTGCCAGAACATTAAAGCCCCAGGAGACAGCTTTAAATACGTGGTGTTGCTCCTGAAAAAACTGATAAATGGTGCCAACTTCACCTCCTGCAATGCAGTGGCTTAGCAACCAGCAAATCTTGATGGGAACCTGAGCTACACTTTGTCACCTGAGCCCCATCCACAGAACATGCATTCCTTCAAGGGGCAAAATCCACATTTGATATTCAGTGTGGGGCTGCACCATGGTCAGGTCAACCTCTATCCCTTCTTAACTTTCTATTTTCTTATGGACAGGACTCTGGACAAATGACCTCTTTTTTTTGGCTGCTGCCACGTGAGCTCACTGAGTACTCACTGTGCATGGGGAGGGAAGACAGTCCTCATCCCTCCAGTTCACCTGCCACATCTCTTGCTTGTCTCCCCATACTGCAGGGGGTTGAAAGAAAAAAATAAAACATCTCGTTTTTTGAAGTTTCTTTTCAAATGAGCAAATGCACAAAGCAGCAAAAGACAACTAGGTAAAAAACAAAAGTGCTTGGCTCCAAGCAGAATCTGTCATTGTGAATGGGGTTTAAACCAAACCACAGAGAACCCGTGTGCAAGAACAAAAACTTTTGATTTGCTTTGCTGACACAAAGCCATCCAGTACAGGAGCACACAGGTCAGAAGCAATGCCTTCTTTTAAATCTGTCTTCTCAGAAGCATGTCACAGCACTTACAAGTGAGGCCCTAACCCGTCTTCATTTAATTTCTGGAATTCGTTTAAATAATGAAATAATCCAGCCACAGTCCTCTGATCAATTGGACCCCTGTTAAAATGGCTACAGAGCATCTGACAAGAGAATGAAGTGGGATCTTAATGGCAACTCTGTGCATGACTGAGGAAATGCCAAATTTTCTATTTGGTTGCCTGGCCCCAGACTGGGGAAGCTGCAGAGCATCACACAGGGAAAATAAACCATGTTTTTGGGCCAGGCTGGCACTGGAAAACACTTGCCTGTGCAGCAATGCCACCTTCCATGAGCATCAGGTAACTGTACAGTTCAAGCTAAGGGATGGTAAAAACAAATCCAAAAGGTTTCTCTTGCTGAATACTGAAATCTTTTCACTCTCTCCCATCTTTACCTTGTGCACATAGCTAATTTTACACCCTACTTCCCCCACAACAAAAGGCAAGTATTTGGGTAGAAACTGAACTCCTTTTCTGCAGTGCTGTTCCCACAGGCTCCTCCAAGGTGGTGGCAAAGCAGGAATTTTCCATGGCACCTGAGACACAGCTCAGTTGCACAAAGCATCATTCAAAACCTTGTGAGCTGTGGCTGGGAAGTGGTAGGGCAGGGGGAAGATGCTGCCTGTTTTCACTCCTAACCCAAAACATGACTGAGTCTGGAAAAGGCTATCTAAGGACAACCAAATTTGAAGGTTTGTCTAATTGAAAAGCATGGAAAACCTTAATTTTAGCAAAAAGGAAAAAGTACATCAGAAATATCACTGCTTTAATGCTGCATCTTGCTTTCACAGCCAAAGGCTGGAGTAAACAGAGGTTTACTGAAAGAGGTTGAACCCTCCAGGCAGTGCAAATGGATCTCTACTTTTCACAGATAAACCTTGCTTTTAAAAACAAACAGAAAAAACCCAAACACTTTAGGGACACTTGTGTACTTTGAGAATAAAATATTTATTTATTTTTTCATCTTGCTGCATTGTTTGCTCTGCCCTGTACTGGCAGAGAGCAGTACCTGGCCTCATTTGAAAATGAACAGTGGAAAAACCACCAGCATGAGGATATCTGCAAATAAGCACAGAAATATAGCAGTGTTCATTTGGAAGGGCTGGCTGATGTTTGAAGAGGGCGGAAATATTTTATTGCTTTACTGCTTAGGAGCTCAGTCTCTGTGAACAGCATCCTCTCTGCTACGCAGGACAAGCAACAGCAAATTACACCCTTGTAATTTAACACCCACACCCCCCTTGTCTGAACATGACATTTAATATCACAAAGGTACAAACTCCTTACAGCTTTCCCACACCCCTTCCCCAGCTTGGGGACACAGCAGAAGCAACAGAGGAGGTACAAAGCACAGAGCTCACTAGGAAGGACTTGTTGGGTGCAAATTGTTCGGTCCCTGGGTTCTTTTGGAATACCATCCCACTTTATCTCACAGTAAGTGGATCTCAGCAAACCTCAACACAGGTGCCATGCTCTGTCCTTGCACACCAGCCAGGCCCTGCTGCTCACCGCTTTGCAAACACTGCAGGTTGCTATAAAAGGGACCCCACTTGCACCACCCTTTTTCCTGAGCTGAAGAATTTGCCACCCCTTCCGGGACATGTGACCAACCACACCATCATGGCCCTCAGTGTCTCTGCTCATTCCTGGGTATCTTCAACCATCTCCTCTCATAACCTTCCACGCCCACGGGTCCCTGACTTCCCTAGGACCCAAATGCCGTGTCCCTCTGAGCACCTTGGGTTTTAACAACTGACTCCAACCTGTGTGGCTGCCCAGAAGTCGTGCTCATAGAGTTCAGAGCAGAGCAAAAACTAACTGATATTACTTGGCAGTATCATAAGCCCCCCACGAACATCTACTCTTTGTCCATGAAGGCTGCAGCAATGCAAACACAGGAAGCACAGAACAGAGCTGTCATCCTGCTCCCCATCAGAGATGCTGAACTCACATTCATTAGAGTCATGGTAACATTTTTCTCCTACAAATACAAGGATGAGAGGGGAGATACATATTTCATAGTGCAAAAAAACGGAATATGCCTAGGGTGATGCTTTTCCTTCCTTACAACTGTTTTCAGCATGCAGCTGTTACAGTAATATCAAAAAGCACATCAGCTAGCACAGCAAAAAACATGCTGTTGCTCTTCTCTGTGATAAAACACTTAAAAACATTGCTTAATTACATACAGAAGAATAAGCGGAAGCAAACCAGGGCAAATAATTCCTGCATGATAGATTGGGACTGTAATGATTTACAAAAAAACCCCAAAACAACAACAAAAAAAAAAACCATAAAACCAAACCAACTAAAAACCCACACAGAAAGAAATGCAGGTTTTGTGAACTAGGGCAAAGCTTTTAAAACAGCATTTAAGTGAGACCAGCCCAGAGCTCCAATACTTCTACAGTTCTTTGTAAGCTGAATAAATCCCAATTAAAGGGGAGGTATACAGATTGTTACAGCAATAGTTTTTGCAGACATGTGAAAAAATAAAATTGACAGTTTGCATATGTTGATGCAGACATTTCTAATTATAAAAATGTTCCCCCATAGATGTCTGTTACAGGATGCCATGACCATGAATATGTGTCTACAGGGAAGCAGCAATTGATAATTTTTCTTTTTTTTAAGGATCAGAGACTCACACCTTTCAAATGTGATCAGCAAACCAAACTGCCTCCGGGACTCCTGACTTCTCCAGCAACACATCCTGTGAAACCGGATGTCAACACATGAACAGGGGCAGAAGCAAACCCAGTGCACATCCCACCTCTGCCCTGCATCCCCCTACAGCACAGTCACTGAAGGACTCTGCAAACACATAGATAAAACAAAAATCAGATGTTTGGTGGGCTGAGGGTAGAATGAAAGGGTTTTTAAAAGGCACCAACAGTTGTAGTAAATCCTGGACAACTGCATGATGAAATTAATCACATGAAAGCTGCCTCTTAACATTAACAGCTCAGCTGTGATGTAACCACTGTGTAGACATAGACAAACTTACTCTGAAAAACACAGGTATTTTGGGGGGAAAAAAACCTTTGTAGGCTTCACCATTATAGGTTGTGTGGCAGCACCATGCAATAGGCTTATTTCAGAGTACGCTGTTAACAGGCTGTTCTTTTGAACTAAAATGTTCTCATTCAAGCTGCTGCTAAGCTAAAGATGCAGGGGAAACGGTGGGACGAACACAAGAGGCCAAGCCCTTCCCAGAGAAGGGGAAGTTGAACATTGCGTGCTGTGAATTTTCTATTATAAGTACCAATCTGCAATCACTGGCTTGTACTTTTTTTTCCCCCGTTTTTCAAATGCAGGCTTAACTCAGTTGCTAAAAACTGGATTGGGCCTGACTAGCTTTTTTGCTTTCTGAAAAAATCTACTTGTAATTAAAACTGCACTTTACAGACTGGTTCATGCCCTGAAAAAATACTTAAATTGTAGCAATTGTCACTTATTCCATCTAAGACAGTGGCCTTAATCTCCATGTAGGCAGGAGATAGTCCTTCCTCAGGAGGGCACACACCAAAGTAGATGGGGCAACAATGGGCAGGAGGGAGAGAACTGAAGCGCCAAGGTGGGGACAAAATCCAGGTTTCCTTGCTTCCCAGCCACTGCTTTCTCCTCCAAAAAAAAGGGCTGGCAACCCACAGCTTACACACGAAATGGGACATGTGGGTAACTGTGATTGCTGCAGCTCCCACTGGTTTGTGAAGTTGGTACAGTCTGGGAACAGCTTTTTTACTTTGCAGTGCATGCTTCTGCCAGAGGCACGTGCATCCATGTCCTGCTGAACATGTGACTTAGCTGGCCCCCTCCTCTGGAGTTGCAGATGCTCAGGGACTCAAAAGGACCCCAAATCCCAGTGGCATCTGGCTGTGCACACTCAAAACCCAGAAGGTGATGCCCTGCTGAGACCTCACTCTCTCCTTTGGGAAGGAGGAATACAAACTGACCTCTTCCAAGCAAGATGACGCACGAACAACCCATGCAAGATACAGTCAGATTCATCAGCAAATGTTCTCAACACTCACAGAGGGGCTGACCCTCTGTCCAACACCCTCAGCTTCTAGGGGCAGCAAGCTCCAAAATAATAGTCATGTATCCTGCCAAAATTATCTCCGTTAATCAGTGGTGTGCTCAGTGTTTACTCCTAGGGTGGGTACTTACACGTTCAGAAGAGAGAAATAAAGACCAACAGACTTCTTATGAGAGAAATAGAAATGCTATAAAAACATTCATTCTAATTAGTTTAATTGTTTATCTGTGCAACTCATTGAGTTCTCATCACTGGACTAAATTAAAGTCACTGGATATAAGTAATTTTTCATATTTAGTTTTTATCCAGCATCATGTGGTAGGGGGACAAGAGACTCAGAGACACAAATCTGTAGACACTACCTTCAGCTTAGTGGGTTAAATGATGGATGTATCCATCTCTTATTTTATGCAGCAAAAGAATAGTTTCTCCTGTTAGAATTCAGCTTAACTTCTTTCAGACATGCTTTAAAGAGCAATTTTTTTTCTGGAAAAGGGTGGGTAGGTTAAAATAAGTATTCTTTGCTTAGAACAATTTTTAGTAACCATTTCTTATTTGCTTAGATCAAATATCTTAAGAGTGACATCTGGTCCGGTCCCCTTTCTCCTTCGTGTCATCTGCCATTCCATAACACTGCCACCTAGACAAGGAACAGCTGTACACATTTCCAATGTAACCATATATTTTATATATTATTACATATTTTCTCTCTTCAGATTTATTGTTACTATAGAGACACTCTAAGTTAAATTTCTTCCAAAGCAGAAAGAAGATGAACTGTGACAGAATCAAGGCATTTGATTTCTTTACTTTGCTTACACAACTTTAAGCAACAATGCAGAAGTTTTCCTGCTTTAGTAGTGCTTACACTACATGTATCCCTTCTCAAATTTTTCTGCTCTGGGAACCACAGCATCCTGCCTTTAGTCAGTTAAGTGTCAACGTTTTCCAAATATAATTATCAAGGCACTCAAACACTTTTACAAGTGAATTGCAAAGGGGAACAGAAAATTTTAAAAAATCACATGCATATTTGCCCCTCTTACAAGCCTGCAAGGTAGAAATGAGCTCTGAATTTCTCAAAAAAAACCCCAAAAACCCAAAACCTTTCACTTCTCAAGAAGTAGCCACTGGAGTCCTGCATGTCTTGGCTTTGACACATACATGGCACATACCACAGCAGGAAATGGGAAAAAGCACCCAGAGGACCGTGGAGGGGAAGGAGAGAAGGGTGGAGGCCACAAGACTGTTTTGGTGACCACTTCTAAGTGTTTAGATTTGAAGGAAAAACAAAGGAGAAGAAACTTCTGTCACCAGCATGTCACATCTGAACAAGACAAGCCGTATACAACACATATGGGAGGTTTGGCCAACTCTATTTGTCCAATATAGGAAGCAGCATCTCTCCATCAGCCTCATCCACTGCAACTGCAGCACTGAAAGAGTCTACAGAACTCCCAAGAGAGAAGCAGATCGATAATTAACAGAAACATTAGTAACCCGTGTGTCTATAGCTGCACAGCTCCCCATTTGACGCATTCACGAAGTTTTAGAAAAACGCAGATGGTTTGTGATTTATACAGCTGATAAATCACTGCACCTCTTTCTTCCCCCACCAAGGGCTTTTCTGTGTATCTTCACATTCCCCAATGAGAAGTGCAGATGAGAGGGTAACGTACTACAAGCAGAGCAGCATAATGTTCCCTCCCACAGGATGGTTTTACCTGTGGCCCACCAGCACTGCTGTTCTCTCCTGTCCCCATTTCCCTACCCACTTGCCTACACATTCATGAACTCAACAGCTATCGCTTCAACTCATCTTGATTGACACTGCTTACACAGTCTGAACCTCTGCTTCAGTACACAGTAATTTTGCCTTTTAAAACATCAGGTTTGGCTTATAAACTGTAACAACTAAAGATACTAATTTCCTGAATGGAAATTCAGCTACAGCAAGCTACAGTACCAGATGCTGTTGAAGGAAGAAGCCCAAAAGCTGCATCTGGGGTACGAAGCTGTGTCTTGCAGCCCACCACACTGAATACCTGCACAGTGATGAATTGGAAATGTTTCACCTCAACACTTCCAGAAGCAGGAATTTCAACACATCTCTTTCAACACAAAACCACTCCTGGAAACTGCCACATGAATTTTCACAGGACCTGAACACTCAATGACCTCCAAAATCAGCCAGGGGATACCAAACAAATCTGATGTCCAGGCACTTCAGGGCAGATCCAATTTTAAGCACAGGAAGAGTCAGCCATTGGCCTGACTCACACAGTTCAGTGATCGGCTGAACTGAGGAGGCAAACCTCAAGTGTCCCATGTCAAAATGCCATGTGCTGTTTGCACACACAAGCAGACCCCATACAAGCAGAGCTGCAGACACCCATGCTGCCTGTGCCCAGAACCAGGTCTGGGCTCCCACTCACTAGACAAATTCAGATGAATGACCTTAAAGTGCTGGCAGATCATGCACCAGTGTGCTTCCCAGCCTGGATCTCTACTTAGGAGACTCCTGTCTGATACAGATGAATCCCTATATTCCTAGGAAAAGACATCTCCTTCTTTGAAACTGAAATTTTTTTCTCTATTATAGCCAGACCCCAATCTCCTAGCCAAGACAGAGACAAAAAACAGCATGTGGGAAAGTTGTCTGCTGCTGATTAAGAGGAGTGAGATGCTTGGAAGAATTGCATAGGCAGTGCTTTGCATCAGTCTGACCTCCTCGGCTTCCTGGTGATGAGCAGATTTGGTTCAACTGAGGGGCGCTGCAAGTATCTTGGTGTAAATAATTTTCACTTACTCTCATCTCATTGCATTTTACACTATCTTTTGTTGTGCTCTACTTGCTTAAAGAAAAGGCTGTTTTATAAGTGGCCTTGTATCAGACCATGAAAAATATAAGTTCCGCATTTAGAGGCTTTTCTTCTCTAAAAGCAATGACATGACTTCACTTCCATCCACCATGTAAAACAAGTATCTTTTTTAGGTCCTTTCTCCTCATGTAGGAGTCTGCCTTAGATAGTTAATGACCCGTGGTGATCAGAGGATCCCACTGGTCCAATATCTGGAGGCTTTACAGCTGTTAAGACACCTATCCTCACAGCAGGCTTGTGAGTTAAGGCACTGCTATTATTCCCATTGCTCAAATGGGCAATTAAGGCATGAAGAGAGCATGGCAGAGGCTTTGCTAAATGACCAAGTCAATTTACAGCTTGCTGCCACCAAAACAGGGTAGCACAGTGCAAAAATCAGGCCTTACCAAGGTCTTCAGCAGAGCTGGAAACTGCTTCGAGGTCTTGGTTACTGCTCCAATCTCCAGTAAATTCAGGTTATCCTCCCAGCTCACAAGTGGAAAACATTTAACAGCCCCTGAGAAAGCAGCTGGTACTCATGGATTAGATCCCAGCAAAAAAGCACTGAAGTCACAAAACCACCACAACTGTCACCAGGAGGCTCATGGGAGGAAGCAAAAGCCTAAAGATAAAAGGTCTGAACTCTTCTGCCTGCTCTCAGAAATCACTCATTAGGTCAGGTGCACATATACAAGAAAGAAGTTTCTCTACTGAGGTTGCTAAACCTCACCCTGTCCTTACACAAAATAAAAGCTACCTTCCTCTGCAGCTGCTGCAAAGCATATCATTAGCAAAAACCACACCGATTCCTCCTCATCTTCCTTTGCTTGAATCCTACAGTGCAAGAACTCTTCCCTATTCCACTTTTTGCCAAAATTCTGGAAAAAAGTATTTTAGGGAGGGTTTCCATGTGATGGAGATCTTGTGACAATCCCATCTCACAGAAAGTCTGTGGGCACCATCAAAGCACTTGTTCTCCTCCCTCTGGAGACCCTGGATGAGCTGACCCACACCATTTTCAGTCAAGAGCACACGTGTTTTAATGCTTGTTGATGATACAAGCTGAGTGTTCCTAGCATGCATCATATTATTCCTTGGTCAGTTCCTCAGTCAGCTCAGAGATCAAATGCTGAAAAAAGTGACCATCTAAAAGATGCTTAGTTACACTGCTTTCTGTCATTTTAATCACATGCTGTGCTGGTGCTTGTTGTTTTACTACATCTGCAGTACTTCATCCCTTGCAATTCCCACTCAGATCAACCCTACACATAATTTCCCCCCTATTACCTTCAAGTTTTATCTCACTGTGTAAACAAAGTGCATTTCATTATTTATCCTTCTCTTAGTAAGCACCCAGTCCTCATACACATACAAAACAATTTGTTTTAGTGTAATCCTATAAACATCCTATAAACTGTGTCACAGAGAACCTACCACATGTTCCACAGTAGAGGATGAGAGACAATAAATAGCAAGTCCAGCAAGATCCTTTTGAAACATTTGCATGCTTTCCTTTCATTGCAGATTACAAAACACTTTCCTCAGCTTACTGAGCATTTAAGGCATCTAATACAAGACTAAGACACCAACTACTGTCTGCCATCAGAAACCAGAAGCCAGATGAAGCATCACTGATGTTCCAGATATCTACACCCTATGAAGTGTGAAATCAAAAACTGTTTGTAGCTAAAGTTATTCACCAAGTGACACTATTCTAATTTCTTCAGTCATCCAACAAATATGCTCCAAATCAAATATTTATTTTCCCTAGGGAAATCACTGATTATAAATATAAGTTTTAATGAAACCCCTTCTTCCCAAAACCAAACAAAACCCCCAGAGTTAGAAAGCCGTTCAAAACTGTGCTTACTTATGGGGAAAAGGGCTGTCTTGCCACACAGGATGCTGAGGTTTCAGGTATAGTTTAAGTGTCCCTACAGGCACCTATCAGGCAGGCACTCAAACACCATTTTCCCCCCAGAGATCACGGGATCAAATGAGCTTCCTCTTCCTCCCTGCAGCACCCGTGGCTGCTGCAATTTGTCACAGAGCAGAGCCACTGCCCTCTGTGCACAGTAACAGTTTTGCTGCCAGGAGAATTTGGCACAGCCACAAAGGACCTTTGTCCGTGCCATAAGTGGAGCACACAATGCAATCCTTCCCCCTTGTCACACAGAGTTGGGTTTCCATAGCTGGGTTAGAAACACTTCCCCAATGACTGTGACCTACAAACCCAAGCACTGTCCCCCTCCCCAGCACAATATCCTTTTTCGCGTATCAAATGCTGCAGGCCAGTGGAGACAGGGGAGTGGTTACTGCTTTTGGGAGCCTTTTATTCTGGTGACCTTCACCCAGACTTGCTGCAAGGGTGAGTCTGAGAGTGCCAGAGCTCTCCCCTCAGTCTCTGCACAACTTTTTCTACTTGGATACTACGAGACCACCTGAATGTCAGGCTCTCCAATTTCCAGGTATACTCTTGTCTTCAAGAAGCCAGAAACTTGGCAGACAGATCTGATCTCCCCTAACAACATGTCATTCCTCTCTGCAACATTTCTCTGTGTTTGATCTGCCAGCCTGTGTGCATGTATATGTAACTTTTTTTTCAATGCAGCACCTCTAAATCTAGCCTGTCCCACCTTTCCCTCAAGTGGCCCTTGAAATGAGGGTCCTTAGGCCAGGACAGGAGCTGCCAGCACCCTGGAGCTCTAGGAAAGGATGCCAACATGGGGGATGTAGGGAACAGAGGATGAGCACACCCCAACACCATGCTACTGGAAAAAAGTGGGATTTAGCAGGATGCAAATGTCTGCATTTTCATTGCACTCCGGAAATACAAAGAGGAAATGATTACTGGATCATTCACAGACTATTTAATGTTCCAGTTCAAAAGTGCTGCAATTCTTCTGGATTGTGCAGGGATTCTTCTGGAAATACACAGTGGAAGAGAGTGAAAAGGATCTTTGGAAGTAAATAAAGTCTCATAAGACCTGATATGTATTAAAAAATAGTAGGAATTGACACAGTTGTAAATACAACCAGATTAGCACAATCCATGCCTTTGGAGACTTTCTCCCCAGCATATGCCACAAAGAAGGACATGTTTTGTTTCTTCTACTTCTCATTTTAAGCATCAAGGGATGCTGATCAAACCAGTTTCTACTTTCATAACTGAGTTTGATCCGGACCATCCATAGCCTGGATACTTTGGCATGAAACACCCCAGGAACACCCCTTACAATCCCAAACCACAAAAGGGACCACGTTTTACATGGAAAAATTATTACTGTACTGAGGAATAAAATGCCAAGGAAAACAACAACAACAACAGAAGAACTGGCTAAACTTCCCATTCATTTCTTACCAGTGGAAGGGTTTACCATCAGAACACCTAAGTGTGACAAAGTACGCTTGGCAGTTGCCTCCTCCCACACATTTTAATCCCATCATACTCACTATTTCCAGCTCAGGCTCAGAGCTGGAGTCAGCGCAGGCATCAGCCTCTCTGTCTCCCTGGTGCTTGGATTTCCCCTAGGGCTACTTCATAGCTCCTCCAGATGAAGAAACTCTAACAATGATGCTTGAGCAATATTTGAGAAATGCAGAAAAGGAGGAGAACTGCTCCATAAAACTGTTTCTCACTGAAGGGTATTTGTTTAAATATTTTTTCAAATAATTTTTTAAAACTTGGTTTCTTCTCCTGTTTCTGGGATGCCAGGACCAGGCCTGCAGCAGCATGCCCTGGGCTTATGCTCACCCCCACCCCCTCTAGCAAACCCTCCTCCTTCCTGCTCTCTCCTCAGAGCTGCAAAACAGGCTCCAACCATCCAGTCATCAAAATCCAGTGTGACACTAATATTCTGTATTTGTTTGCCAAAACACATGTGCGCTCCTTCCAAGGGAAAGGACAGCAAAAAAAAAAAATCCTTAATGATATAATTTCAAGAGACACTGATTTTGTGACCAGCTTGCATTAATTTAGATGGTCACCCACTTTTAAAACGTTTGTGAAAATTCTCTCGAAAAGAAACAGCCACCAAACACTCCACCATGAACTCTGTGACGTGGCAGTTCTTTCCATGGCAATCCACCAACACCAAGCATGCTTTTCTCCACAGACTTTGCTGCATGGTGAAGGAGGGCAGGGAAAGAGCCTGCTGAAAACTCTGGCTGTCGCTGCCATCCTGGCAGTGCTGTCACCCCGGGAACCAAATACACTGGGGAAAGGCAGCACTTCCACAGCCTCGCTGCTGAAACGTGTCATAGCAACTGTTAACTGGCTGCTCTGCCATTTGCAGGTTGGTTGGTTTGCTTGCTTTGTAAAGCCCAATCAATCTATTTTGTTTCCTAAACAGCATGAAATATTATCCTTGTGGTCCGAAAATCGTTCTCCAAACCAGAAGGGAGTGGAATTAAGGCAACTGGGCCATGCTCTCAGATGGTCTCCACATGCAACAGCAGGATGCTCACTGAGGGTATCTCCTTTTGGAGGACAGACAGCCGTGCCACTGCTGTGGGCAGCCCAGCCAGCGTGGTGGGCAGGCAGGCAGGGCATCCACGAGCTCCCTGATGTTCTGCTAGTACCAGCTAGACACCAGCTAGGCTTTCAAACTTGTCTCTGCAACCACACATTCTCCTTCCAAACACGACCCCTGCCCATGCTCCTTGATGAATACTTTAGCAATTCAGCATTCCCAGAGGTGTGGATGTGAGAGCTACGACCTTGTCTTTGGCTAGTCTTCAAGCTAGCCCTGTAGCCAAATCTCTTGTGTAACTACCGGCAATCCAAAAGTGACTCACGAGCCAGCTCTCCAGGACTTCCTCCCCTCCACCTCATCTCAGAAGCATTCCTCCCTGTCTTATCACCAGCAAGGATGCCCTAAGCACTGTGATGACTGAGACTGGAGTGGTACTGGGTTACTTTTCCTGAAGATTTATGTGAAAGCTTAATTACACAGCAGATGCTGAAGTTTAAGTAAAACCATGTTCCACAGCAAGAGCTGATGCTATTATTTGATGTCACCTGACCCCAAAATCCAAATAAGAAGCGGGGAACGGGACAAAAAATAGTGCCACCAGTAAGGCTGGAGATGGCAGGGACTTGAAACCAGATCTCAGAGGAGCATTCATCAGCCATGACCTCTCATACCTAGCCTGGGTTTCAGATCTCTTTCCCAATAAAAGCACTGACAAAACACACTTATGTGGAGAGCTCCACACTTATATGGAGAGCTTCAGTTCCAGCAGATCAGCTGCCTTCTGGCAGGGAAATACTCGCCCATGAATGTTCCCTGAAGCAATTCCTACCTGAAGACTTCTGTGATATTCAGGGAACTAGGTCAAGACTTACTGCATGCTTCTCATGTGAAAGAGGAGCCCAAGAAAAAATAATTAATTATTGAGTTACTTTTGTCTTTTTTCCCCAAAGTTCCCCCCCTCTTCACGATTTCTTTGCCTTGTGGAAGTGATCTGCTGCTCCTCCAACACCTCTCTACCCTCACATTCATGGAGTGAAGGAAGCTTAGGCAGAAGAAACCAGACAAACTGTTCACACAGCTCCTGACTTGTGTGGTCTCTACAAATGCTTCGGAGAGGCATAGAAGGGCTGCTTTGGGCTTGGAGGGGAATTGGGCTGCACATGACCCAATGCATTCTGTTTCCCTGGTGTGTTCTGTGGACTCACAACAGTAAATCAGAGGGTAAAACTCAGAGGGGAGAAGAGGGAACAAACCAGAAATCCTTAATTTCCCACCCTGCTCACACAGACCATGGGCCTCTGATGCCCTTTTGAAAAAAAAGATCATTTCTAAAGCTAAGTTATCCCATGTGTGGCACTGCAAGAGGAGGAAAGAGAGCCAGGAAGCGGGAAAAGGCTGCAGAGCCTGCAATGGAAAATCCTAACTCAGTCACTGAGCAGTCCTCTTATAACACTTATTTTAATAAAGTGAGTATGATGAAACACAGCCCAACTGCACACACCACTTCTGAGAAATTGGATCTGGCTGCTGAAATCAAGTCTCTAACCCCTCCTCTCCAAATACTGGCAGTTCACATCAGTTAACTGCATCCAAACCACCTCCAGAGAAGAAGGGACAGGAGAAACAAGACAGGATGGGTCACCCCACATTTGATTCATCTTCAGAGCAGGGCCAGTGTGTAAATCTTCACTGGTCTCTTTTGTCACTTGCCAGGGTTCAAACGTGGCATCTCTGGCTGTTTCCTACTGATGAAAGGTAACATTTACTAAAAGACTTCAAGGGCAATGTCCATGGAATTTGGCCTTAGCTAGTGAATGAGCAAGTGAGAAAGCAGCCTTAATATTAGGTATAAGAAAGCAAATTTTATAAGGGCCTGTTCTTTTCTCAGCATTTGCTTTTAATTCTAGATTGTTCTTTTAAAACTGAATTAAAACAAGAATAGACAGATATTCCTTCTTTTGTGGAATAAATCAGCCCAGCTGCTGAGGTCAGTGTTTTCAGACCAACACATGAAAGCAGAAGATGTGTCTGAGGAAATTCAGTGCTAGCTGATTCATGCTTTAAAAAGGATGAAGAATAACCATCCTGGCATGTCAAGTCTGTTCCTTTGAAGGAGAAACAATTTAGTGTTGGTATCATGATGGCAGAAACTGCAGGGGAAAAAAACCCCGCAACCCTGTCCAGACTGCCCTGAAGTATCTTTTCAGGCTTTAGATGCTGAATAACAAAATATCCTCCATGATCCATCAAGTTTGCACTAAACAAAAGTGAGGTGAAAAGCATCCTTCCTCATTCACCTCTTTCATGGTGGCTCAGCATTGCTCCTTCCCCTATGTCCCCTGCCACGGACAGGCACAGAGAGACCAAGGCAGCAAAGGAACAGAACCACAAATTGTATGACCCACTGAAATGTTTCCAGATGGAATCCACACCTCATGTTTCAGAGGAAACAAAGCACAGCCTGAAACTTGTGAAAACAAAACTGCATAGCAAAAAGCAGTATGAGAGAAAGTGAAAAAAAAGTGCACTCAGATTTCATTCAGGTTTGGAGAAATCAAGAGGTGGTTTGTGAAGGAAAAAAAAAAGTCTTTTCTCCTTGGACAGCTCCATTTCAAGATGCAGGTATACATACACACAATATGTATCAAGCTATATAAAACCAGCACATGCCATTGCTATTTCCTTAGGGTGTAAATAGCATCAGGAAAGAAACACCTTTCAACCTGGCCCTCTGCTTGCTTTCAGTCCCAAGTGACTCATAAGACAGGCTGTCTGAAGATGCTCAATAGCAGGTCAATCTTTCCCAGCAGGTAGGAGAGCTATAAATCAATTGCTTTAAAACAAGGGGGGGGAAAAAAGAAAAAAAAAGTTTAAAAAAAACCCATACCAAAAGACCCCTGAGGCTTGCTGGGAAGAAGTAAAATTGGGGGAAAAAGGAGGTAAGATGAAAGGAACCTGTAATCTCTTTAATGCAGCACTGAACTTCTTCTGAAGAGAAAGCAGAGAAACGGTAAGAAAAGGAAAGAAAGGTAAAGAAGAAAGCAACCCACTGACACTAAGTACAGATTTTTTTTTTAATGGGCATTAGGTCAGCAGAGCATTTTCCATCTGCCCTTCTTAAACCAGAGGTCTGATGATGTTACATATGCAATTTTAACACAGCATTTATCCTGGTGGGACTGTAAGTTTGTTTTGTGTGTGTGCACGTGGATATTTTGATGGGTTTTCCTGAGGGGAAGGGCAATTTGTAGGCAGATGATGAAAACAGCAGGTGTTGGATTGCACCTCTACTGGTTTTGGGGTTGCTTAGAAGAGAAAGAATTGGCAGCAACACAGGGCTACAAGGGCTTGGAAAGGAAGGGAAGAGGAGGATGACGAAGGAACAACTTTGCCCTCAGCCTCCTGAAGTACTTCTGAGTTTAGCTCAAGTGGCCAAAAGGCCAGCCTTGCTGCTGTTACGAGCAGAGCCCTGGTCAGGGACCCCAGGCTTTCTTCTCCCATGCCAAATGCACAGGAACCCCAGTGCCCCTCACTCCTGTCCAGTTTTTAGCCCAACCTCCAGGCATGCTCATATCCACTCAGAACCCTGGTCAAGGCAGCAGTGATAAAACATATTTTTTCCTGTATTTTTGTTAGTCATTTGATGATTCACATAGATAAAGACAACGCAGTCTTCCTCCTTCAGAAACTCTACACAAAAAGGAAAGATCACAATTCCACATTCTGCTTTTCTTCCAAATTCCACAGTGCTTTCCAACCTAATTCAATAAGGACTGTGCAAACTAACTGGAGCCTGTGAGAGTTCCCAGGTAGCTGCTTGACTAACAACAGTAGAAGTTAAAGAAGATTAGTTAGAAGCTGAAGTCAATGTTTAAAACACAGATAGGTTTGGAAGCTAACTCAGAAAACCATATCCCTACAACCTCAGTAATCTCTTAACTTTAATTATCATGGTTTTAGGATAGGCTGCTGTTATTAGATTAAGCTATACATTCTCTAAAGGTGTAAAAGATCCCTGGAGAACATCATCATTAGTGCCAGCACCAGTTCTCTACACAATTTACATGCAATGCCTTCTAGTTGAACCCATCCTAAATAAACCCAAAACAAGCCCAGACTCTTTTTCTGTCCAATGATATGCAGCAGTGGTATTACCCAAAATGGTCACTGTTTCAGGAAACCTGAAGACTTGAGGAACAGCTAGCAGGCCTGAAGAACAAGGCAGAAAACATCCACATCTCTGTGGGGAACCTCTGCCATGTGCAACACAAGCGTGTGCTACAATGGCTGGTGCAGGGATCCACTTAGTCCTTGGCATGTGAAGCTGGGGTAGGAAAAAGCCACTTGAGACCCAACAAAAAGCTTAACCTTCACAAGCTGCTGTAACAAAAACCAAGGGGTTAACAATTTCCAGTGGTTTTACTTTACAAGGGGCAAGATAGAAATGAGGATACATTTTCAAATTTAATTTTACAATCCCTGAGGATTATATTCCAGGAAATTGCTCTCTTATGTGACTATCGTTACAGTATGACATTTTGGTCACATTATCTCAAACTCTTTTTGGCACATCTGTCAGATGTGATTCACCATATATATTTAATGACATGCAACACTGGTTCAAATATATTTTACTAATACAACAAGTTAAGAAAACCTTTTTCCTTAAGATTTAGGTCACAACTTAACTCAGAAATGCCTTTGCACCGTACTCATCCAATTTTAAGATCTCCCATGCAGATTTCTGGAACTTTAAACAAGAAAAGAACACACCTCCCCCCAAGACAGATAAAAACTGCTTTACATAAATTAGAAAAAGACAAGATACAGTTTAATAGCACTAAATCATCCCAATCCTAATACCTTCTCCAGCATTTTAAAGTTATTCATGTGAAGTAATTTCTTTGTATGATTCCTAGGCAGGGTTTCTAGGGCAAGAAGATCAGCAGTTTTTCTACAATCACAATGTCACTCACAAACCCAAAGAAGACCACTCCTTGTCCCAAAGAGTATGTCCCTGCTAACACTAGTCAGAAGGACTATTAGTTATAAATTGCTTTTAAGGTAAAAAAAAAAAGAAAGCGTTAAATATTGCTGTCTTCACCAGTCAATATACTTCAAAACTCTCTGCTAACACTATGGTAAAAATAGCAATTTTGAGCAACAAGATAGCTGTTCTACAATTGCTCAGCAGCAACCAAGCACCACCAAGCATTACTATCTCTGACAATAGCCCATGGAGGCAAATCTGTTCTAGCATAAAACCGAACAAATTTCAACTCATGCAGTCAGACATTTTGTTCAAACTCTTCAGGCAATGAGCTGAGTGTGCCCGTACCCTGCAGAGGGTGAAGAGCAAGTGGTACCCACCAGAATGACAGCAACCTTCACAAATGGGGACCACCCTCCCGAACTTCCTATGAAACACAGCTCACTTTGGGTTAATCGCTGCTGTGCTGAAGATTGTGTGCACAGAGCAATCTGGCTCCCAGCCTCTGCTGAGGAGGGTCTCAGAGGAGGGGATAAGGAGCAGAAGAGGAACACCAGGCACCTCCAGTAACCCACACAGGGAAGGATGCACAGACTGCCAGCATGCATGGATCTAGCCATGCAGGCAGCCACCTTTATGATCAAGTAAAACAAAAAAATCAAACCAAGGAAAAAAAAAAATAAACAGCTCACCAAATTCACTCACTGGAATACAAAGACCTCCCATCCCCAGCTTCCAACTGCCTGGAATAAAATCCAGCCTATGTAAATCAGACACAACCTAATTTTCCTGTGTGTTATCTGGGCCTGTGCTGCCATCCCAGCTGAGGCTCCCAACAGCAGGAAGTGCCAGGGAAAGCCCCAGGACACACAGTGAGGTCTTTACAGAATGTCCTGGCCAGCAAATGGGACAGCTGGGTCCTTGGCTCAAGCAGAATTGGGAGCATCTAAAAAGGAAAGTGCAGCTAATTACATGAACTCTTTGAACATCTCTGTTTCCTGTGGGGTGACCCAGGGTTGTCCAGCTTTTCAGAGTTCTCAGCGCTGAGTGTTTGAGGAAGAGCAGAGGCACAGAGGGCTGCCAGACAGAGCCAGCACATTTAATCCTGCTAGAGTCCTTTGAAAAGTAAACCGACTGACAGCAACCAA
Organism: Erpornis zantholeuca; assembly: GCA_013400515.1. Lineage (NCBI taxonomy): Eukaryota > Metazoa > Chordata > Aves > Passeriformes > Timaliidae > Erpornis > Erpornis zantholeuca. Next base: position 166,761 of record VZTN01022914.1, read on the forward strand.
GGATGCTGCATAGAAGAGGGTGGTTCCTCCCCCAAAAGAGACCTGGTGCTGCACAGTCGTGGCAATGGCACAGAATGTGAGCACACTCAATACACAGCCCAGGAGCCTCCACCTGAGCAGACATGACACTACAGGACCAGATGAGGCCACGAACATGCACTGCAGGGGGCAAGAGCTAATGCATTTGAAATCTCACTTCCTGCAAAATTCTGGCATTTGCAAGTAATACAAAAGCAGCAGGTGTCAAAGGACACATTCAGTCAGCAGCCAGCTTGTATGACATTACATCAATGCTCAAGATGTTGAGAAGGGGTCTTGTAAAGAAACAGCTTCCAGAACATTGCAGAGTTGTCCTGTCAATGCCGCACATTGCTCACAGCTCATTATGATGATGTTGCCACCACTAAATTTACTGATGTGTTTCAGCAGCCAGGGAAGAGGACACAACACCTGAGCCCAGGGCTCTGTCTCCCTGACATATCCCAGAGCACAGTACATAGACTGAGGAGGGGAAGCCACAGTTAACACGTCTCTATCTGTGACTAGCCTCAGAGACCTGATGGGTACAGCTATGTGTTTGCTGGCAGACAAGTGATGTGTTGCAGAAGCCAGGTGTCAGAAGCAGGGACTGATTTGCACGGGTAATTCACCAGCTATACTTACCAGTTGCTTTGTTTTTTTTTTTTTTTTTTTTTTTTTTTTTTTTTTTTTTGTAGTATTTGCTAAGTGGCAAGCCCCAGTCACTGGCAGTGGCACAATAAGCCTCCTCTCGCAGACCCAGCACCTCTGGGCAAGGAGAGCATGGATGGACAAGAAGAGGGAGGTGCTAGACAGGTATGAAACCAAGTCTCCATGAGCCTGAAGCAAACTAAGATAGTGATACAATCACATGGCTCTCTTAACCCTGAGATGCAGCATTGAAACTCCTCACCCTTAATAAATGAGATTGTTTCATGTTTATTACTTTTGCAACTAGCTTATGAAACCCTCAAAATACCTTCTACTTGTTTTGCTATTTAAATGCTCTCTGGAGTCACTTACCCTTCCACCAAGACCAGCTAAATCACTGTTTCCTTCCCCTCTGCCACAACAGCAGCTGTTTGGAGGTCACCATCTCCCTCCTCTCCATTTACTTGGTCCCCAAGTGCACAACTTGGTGTGTACCAGATATATCACAACTGCAGAGTGGTGCTAGGGCCATCTCAGGGGCTGAGCACATGTTTTTTTTCCTGATTAGCTTCAGGCTTAAAAGGACACATTGAAGCTGTTCTCTTCTGGGAAAGGAGATGAGCACCACCGTCCCCTTGTGCTTGGCCAATGCCACCACCATGGGCACATCCACATGGCAGGGGATGCAAACCTGGCCCCAGGCAACCCTGCCTCCTCCCTAAGCTCAAAACCACTCTTAGAAATTCCCAGAGGTGATGTACGTTATGGCAAGCTCTGGAAGCTTTACACTGCTGTCCTGGGTTGAAATGTATTGTTACCATCTTTGTGAGCTGTTAAAACCAAGTGAAGCAGTGTTTTTCCTTGCCTTCTCCCTCTGTACTATCTGCTGTTAATGGGCCATCAATGCCTGGTCCCATGACTCAGAGATAACTCCCCCCTGGACTACCTCCTGTTAATGGCCTATCAGTGCCTTATCTCAAGACTCACCATCCCATTGTGAGATGCTCTGCCCAGAGGGAGGAACCAACCATTCCATCCTGGATATAAACTGAGATTCTGAACACCACACCAGCGCTTGCCTACTGGACTCCCAGAGGGAAAGAGCTACAGCTGGACTTTCAGACCCTTCTTCCTACAGGATCACCGCGCCAACAGAACTGCTTTGCTTGGATTACAACCACCATAGAGTGTCAGGTTGTATTCTGACTTTGTCAGTATCCTTGTACTACTGCATTTATTTATTTCTTTTAATTTTCTCCTATTAAATTATAATTCTGACTTGTGATCTACCACTGGTTTGATTTCAAACTAGTACAACTGCTTTTAGTACACATGGTATACCTCTGATTTCACTGCCACCTCCGGCAGTCAGGGCTAGCACGAGGCTAATGTTATGCATCAGGAGTTTGTCCAAATGAAACAATTACTCATCCAGACTCAGCTGGAAAGACATCCTCAGAGATCCCCATGACACGCACAAAATGCACCCTTCAGATTTTCACAGAAAGCAAAGGAAGGTGCTTTTGGATGTTCTCTTACAAAATTCGCAGGATTTCTACAGTAACAGATCAAAACTTACTGCTGCCACAGACAGCCCTACATGTTACGCAACTGCTGCAGAAATTTCTTTCCTTTTGATAACATGCACCAAAAGAAATGTATTCATAAAGCAATACTTACTAATAAGGGTGTGCTCCCTTCCACCCCACAGGCACCCACAGGTGCTTCTCACCTACTCACAAGTGCTTTCCCCTAGTGCCTTGGGAGTATTTTTAGAGGGCTGATCCTGGCTCACTGAAGTCCTCTGAAATTTAACTACTGAGTTCAGCTACAGCAAGATCAAAGAAGAAAGCTGCTTCTTCTCTGCAGCTCCTCCAGTATCACAGGGATAGCCTGTCTGTGGCCACTCAGAGGGCTCTTTTACTGAAGGTAAACATTGGAGATGTTGAGGAATACATTCAGCGCAGGTAGTTCAGTGAGCAGCTGCAGTGAGAGCTGCAGGTTTGAGCTCTGGGTGGAGGGAGCCTGAGGAAACAACTGGCACCAACCCTTTACACAACAAAGGGCACAGAGGACCTGTGTGCAGCCAGGTGACCCAATGCTCAAGAGACAGCAGGAGCCAAAAACCCTGCAGGAAGAGCCCAGATTTTCATGCACGTAGACTGTGAGGATGTTAAAACTCCAAGCATTCCTTTGTTTGGGGTCCCACCTCCAGAGGCACCAGTTCAAGCTGTTATTCTGTTATTGCACCATGATTATTTTAAGATTCCAGACATCTGAGACTGCTATGGGAAAGCCTGGGTTGAGCTGATAAGGAAGCTTGGTCTGACTGAGTATAAGGAGTCAAGCAGGACACCCCACGGCCCACTGGAACCACCCACAGTGAAAGGGCTTTAGTCCCAGCTCAGGTAGTGTGGGTGCAACTGCCAGAGCAAATCCTGGATGGTCAGACAGGAAAACTTCCTGAACAGGAGAGTAAGGTCACATCAAGATGCGAATCCACTGAATGCTTTATAGCAGAGCTAAAAAACCCCAGCAATTCCTCTTTGTATTCACATAGTATACATTAGCTAATACATCCTCACTAGATACAATTATATCCATAAATAACATAAAACACAATCTAATCCAGTATTAATAACAAAGACAATACATGCAATTTATTGCTCCCATTCCCTGTCCTATGGGAGCTCTACAGTCTCCTCCTGTAGTAGGTGCTCTTCCCGAGCTTTGCACCCCTGCCTCACCCTTCCCTACACACACTCACAGCAGCATCTGAAATGCAGCTGCCCCAAGCACTGCGTGATTTGATTCATCTGTTGCAAGCCTGGCTGGATTTCAGAGCAAACACAGCGATAGTCTGGTTTGAGGCACACAAGCAGAAGAGTGTACTCGGAGAACTTCAGACAGGAAACATGCCAGATTGTTTATACCTGAGTCATAACTAATGTTGACAATGAAAACTGAGTCAACTCAGAGACCACTACTGTGCTCAGTGCCTCTGTGATGCTCTACCCTAATGCCACTAACAGCACAACTGGGACTAAGCACAAATTACCCATACAAATATCACAGTTGTTCTGTGTGAAACTGTTGGTGATGCAAAACATGCAGAATCCCCACTGCATTTGCTGCATTAGGAGACAAGAGCACCTTCTCCAATACACAAGCAGACTCACAGGTCCAAGCGCTCCTGCTTTCAAGACATCGGGCTCCTGATTTCCAATAGACATCTCAGTCAGTGAGCAGCCACTGAGAAGACAACACTACCAAAAACTACTGATGGCAGCAAAAAAAAAAAAAAAAAAAAGGGAATGTCTGGAACAGGTGGAGATGGGAAGCTCCAGGAAAGTTCATTGCAATTTTTGTCACTTACAACCTCTCCTCTCAATTCACCTAACTCTAGTCTATCCCTTGATGCTCTTGCTTATCGGGCAGACATGGAAGTAGCAGTGTACCTTTTAAATCTACTGTGACCAGTGAAGAGGAAAGCTAGCAAAGCCTGGTTTAGCTTTAAGAGGAGGGAATGAGGGTTTAAGTGACAAGACCCCATACTTTGTTACATGGGGATTTGAGACACATCACGGACTTGCAATGCAAGGTGTGTACAGGGATCCCAAACCACCATTAAAAAACTCTCCAAAATCCCACAATCCTTGGGCTTTGTTTTGGGGGAATCCTTGTTACTGCAGTATCTTTGAGCACTCGCTCGGGCAAGATGTGCCCTTCGCTCCCACACAGGGCTTTCTGCCAGCTTGGATCCACCCTTATCATCAGGGATGGGGAAGTCACACCTGCCTGAATGCATGTTATACCTCTCCAGACTACATGCAAGTCCCAAACTACTGCAAATTGAAAATCTGTATAGCACATTACACCCATACAGGGAGGCTGAGTAGCTGATGCTGAGCTGAGGACGTGACAGGTAAACTCTCTCACAGAAGTCTGTGTTTGCTGTGGAGCATTTATTTCCCCTTCTAAATCACATTTCAGCTTTTCCAGTACAACTCCAGTGCACATCTATGCAAACTAAGATACAGGCTCTCATCTTCTACTTTTCCTCCCTCTTGTTGAACCTAATTTCCCTCCTTGGGAACAGCTTTCCAGGGCAGATCTGACTACCCAGACCTGCCACCCATCACAACACTCAGGAGCATCATGCATCAGGGACTCCCCCAAACCACTCAGCAACAGGTCTGCTTCACCACACAGAGTCCTGGCACAGCTATCCCTCCCCAAGAGCCCACTGCTCACCTCTGCACCAACTCTGCTCAGGGACAGGGACAGCAGAACTCCTGACCTTCCCTGCTCCCCCATCTGCTGTACTGTCATAATTTTGGCTATCAGCCACATCTCTCTCACCCATAACCTGGGGCCACTTCTCTTAGCATGTAGCCTAAGCAGGATTGCTATTCTGCAGCACTTTTCTCTGTATCCTTTGCAAAATTTGGCCATATGATGAAAATTTCAGGTAGAAATGTTATTTCTGTACCTTCTTACAGCAATTCCCATTTCAGCTGCTTAACCCACTGCCTTTTAATATTCAAAAGCATCACTGCTCAAACTTCTACCTTTGCCAGTGGCCATCAACCAAACCCTTCCCACCTCCTGCCAAGGAACAGTTCCCTGTGGTCAGGGCATTTGGTTCAAACCTCTCAGCCCCCCTTGTCCCTCTGAGGTAGCCTAACATAGCAGCACTCACCTCCTCCACTCCACTGGTAATGCCAGCTTCATCCATCTGCTTGTCAGCTTCCCCCACAACAGCCCCTGCCTGTTCCCCCACCCCCCACCCATGCTGCCCCTCCAGCACTGCAGGACCTCCCACCATCACTCTGCAAAGTCTGTCCTGGCTGCTGCCTTGCAAGCCCTATGGAGACCCACATTTCCTATGAAACCAGTAAAATTTGTTTTTTGCAGTGTGTTTCAGATCCTCACTGGACGAAAATAATATGGATTCCTTCCCAGACCTCTCAGGAAACAGTTGACACAGGTGGCTGCAAGCATGTGCTGCTTGGTGGCTGTCGCTATCCACCCAAAGACCTTGCTTCCATCACAGCTCCTGCCACATCCTGGAATCACCTTTGGATTCATTGAGGTTGTCGTCAGCTAGCAGAGGGGCTTAAAAAGATATCAAATAATTTAACAACTAGTATGAGATGCAACTTAGAAGGATTTTTAAACGAACTGCCTAGCACACCCATACTGCTTGTTGTATCACTGCAGCAATAACATTATCACTTTTATTTTGGTCATGACAACACACCTTCAGTGTAAATAGGAAGGAAAGCCTTAATTCTCTTTCTGGCTTGCTAAAAGGGTTTAGACAAATCTTTAGCACCTTAGTTTGCATGGCTGGGGACCGGTTTTGCATCTCCTTCTGAGTTGTTAATCCCAGATGCCCAGCTGTGACCAGTGTGTAGCAGAGATTATCTGTGCTGCTTTGGAAGCAGCACCTAACACTGTGTGACCAGAGCAGCATGATGAGCAAGGACATCCTATAGCCTGGAACAGTGTTATGGACCACCTACAGAAATTGTATAGAAGATCTTTGGTCAGGGTGTAATTGCTGTTGGCTACTTTTTCCCCATCTAGTTTACGGCTCTGAGTTAAAAGGGGAGAGACAGACAATTCTGAAGGCTATGTCTGGGACTTGCCTCAAACATCTGTCTTAAAGCAGGGTGAAACATCTCTGGAACTGGTGCAGTCCTTCAACTGATGGTGGAAGTGGTTCGACAGCTACTACAGAACAACTGCTTAATTTAGAGGCAGCTGGGGCAAAACACATCCTAATCCATCTCTCCAGGTTTACTTTCATTCATTTACAAAATGGGGTAACAGCACCATCCCAGACTCTCTGAGAGTGAGAGGCTGAGCTGATGAATCCCCAGGTCCTGGCCAGCCACCTCACTGATACATGATAGAGGTAATATAGCCTCAGACCCATCTGCGTAAGTCAAAACCCTCAACATCCTTCCCCCCCGGAAATAAAGGCGTTACCTTTCAAATCAGGTTATTTGTACCAATAAGTACAATATTAAGGAATGTGATGTGAATAGAGACAAAGTGTGCAATATTGAAGTTCATCACAGGAAATAGGGGCTGGAAGTGAATCCCATGAGAGCGACACATTTATTTCATTATTATATCACAGACGACATTAAGCATCCACCGAGTCCCTCACGGCAGAATTCTTGCATAAAAAACATCCCCATTTACCAAGCATGATACAACCTGCAACTGTTCTATAAATAAAGGTTATTTACAAAGAGCTGTTAAATATTTATTTTTCTCTGGAGACTGAGTTCTCTGTTCATTTGTCTCCATTGCAGAATCATTTGGTATCAGGGAGCAGAGGAGCTCACCTAAAAAAAGACTAGGAATCTGTCCAGAGCCTGATCCGGACACAGCACCAGCCTCCTCCACAAGCTGGCGAGGGAAAAGCTTCCAACCTGACACAGAGGGAACACGAAGCAAACAAAACAGGAATGATCTCATTCAGGAGGCAAAGGTAGAAGAAGAAACACCAGTGACACAGCAGTGATTAATAAATGCTATCACACTGCTTCGTCCTTACAGAACTGCCTTGGCACTGTACATTGAAAGAAGTGACAACCTTCAATTGTGAAGAGTAACTGCAGATTTGCATTACATTTGCTTTGTGTCTTAGGAACAAGAATACATTTCTCACGACCAATAAATTAGTGATTTTTTACTCTTTTTTTTAAAAAAATTTTGAACCTGACATATCAGAATGGGGGACACATGACATGGGCTCAACCAAAAAAAACTGTGGCTCTGGAATACACTTCACTGCTAACCCTTTGTAGTAGTAATTGTAATAGTTCTTACTCCAGCTTGCCAAAAGCTGAGTTTTAATTAAATATTAAAAAGCTATTTGTTAAAATAACGTTTCCATAGCAACTAGAGAAAGCTAAAATACCCTGGCGCTTCTGACTCACAGCATATTAATCAACCACCAGCTATTATATAATGAGCACCTCCCTGCAAGCACCAGCAGGAACCACGGCACCGAATGTCTGAATCCGGAGCTGGACTCTGCTCTGTGTGCTTGCTGCCTGCTCCCAGCACAGGCAGGCCTGGGGAATTATCTGGGCTCAGGTCAGGAATCACATGTCCAAATATTTTGGGGAAGCCATGCTGGAGCCCTCAGGGTCAGTATGCCCCTGTGGGGGCACAAATTGGGGTGGCACTGGGCAAGAGGAAGTTGTGACAAGGGGCACATGGACGGCAGCTCCCCACGTGCCTGCAATAATGACAGGCTGAGGTGCTCCTTCCCAGCAAGCCCCAACCACCTGCCTCCCGTGCCTGTCTTGCAAGTGCAGTGCTCATACCAGATCTATTTCTGTAATTTATTTAATTTTTTTTTACATTATTGGAATTATTTTTTGCAGCAAACACCTTCCTACTATTAGGATAACTGTGCAAAACTCTGAAGGAGTGATTAAATCCTGCAGGGGCAAACAAGCTCTGCTGCTCACCCAGAAAAGCTTATTTTACAGATTCAAGAAACAAAACAAAACAACTGCAAACAACCACTCCCCCATGACATCTAATCCCCCCAAAAGATAAAAAAACTTTCCATACTCTATCTAAGCACTGCAAGAATGGCAGTCTCAGCCATCCACCACTCAAAACCGGCTGACGTGCCTGGCCCTCACTGCCAGCCTTTGGGAGGCTTTGCCCTGGGGACACAGCTTGTGTTAGAGGCAGTGGAATGTCTCCCATTGCCTTGTCCATGAGGACCTTCACCATGAGGTCTGTAGTGACGGGGACAGTTGCAGAAGGGAGCTGAGTAGTTGAGGCCAGAGCAATATTACCTCAAGGGAATAACACTGGGAGGGGGAGAAGAGCAGCTACATTAGTCAGATGGAATTGGAAACCACCTTCCTCCCCCTCAGTGACCCATTTTTTTGCTTTTAAGCCCCCTTCCTCTCTTTTTTCCAATGGAAAATAAATACCTAACCACGCAGTTATTAACCAAAAGGAATGTGATGAATATTACAGCATTTGCATGCCAGCTTCAGTTTCCTGCTGCTTTGTTTGGGTGTCACAGACTGTGGCTATGACAACCACAAGCAGTTATTGGACTGATGTCATTTGTGACATCATACTTAATGGAAAAGAAAAGGAAGAAGAGACACTATCAAGAATAAGAAGAATGGAGCAAGATCCCCAAGGACCACCACACTGGGGCTGCCAGAGAGCCGGGCAGCAGCAACCCTGTCCTCAGCAAAGCCCATGCAGCACTCAACTCTTGGGAAAACTTGCCTTGGGCTGCAATATGAACTGCAAATTTGCAGTTACAAGAAAGAAATCCAGTCACCCCTTCTCGTCTGGGAACTGTCATGGAGGCTTTTGGCTTAGCCTCATCTCTCCTGACTAAATTTCTCCTGCTCTCCAACCAATTTCTCCTCCAAATCTTTATCCTTCAGTTAGAATAGTATTTTCCCCCCTTTTTAAAAATAAAACACAGTCTGTCCAAAATTTCCAGAGAGTCACCTGATCGAGCACTGGGACAGTGAGCACTGATTTTGTGAGGACTGCACTGTTTGGAGGGTGGCTTTGCTGGTGACAAGAACAAGCAACAGTTTCAGTCTTTCCGAGCTGCCACAGCTAGAGCCCAATCTCTTGTCCCGTGTAAGAGCATGAACCACTGTTGCATTTGGCAAAGCTGTTTCTGTACATAGTGCTGGCATTCCTAAGACACACTGTTGTCATTTTCTCTGCAGAAAACGTTTGCAAATTCACTGTTCAACCTCCAAGTAACAAAAATAAACCCAAACTATTTAATCTCATCTGATAAGAAAAGAGTTTACTGCAACAAGTGTTATTTTTTTAAAGTTATACATCCAGAGCCCTTGACATAAATGAGTTAATCTTTCCACAGTACTTTTGCCTAAAGGACAGCTTCTCTGTCCTTCCTGCTCTCCCACGAGAAAGAGCTGTGCCAGACAGCTGTGCCTCTGCAGTCCAACCCTGCAGCCTGCCCTGGGCATCCTGTGATCTGCAGCCACCTAACCAACCTGTCCTGCCACAGAGCATCCTGGGGCGGGAGAGCAGCCACACAACCACACACCTGAGGATGAGCTGAGGATGTTTCTCCTCCAGCATGTATGACCTCAAGGAAATCCCCCCCTGCATCCTCCCATGGCTTGGTTCCCCACCAAGAGATGGCTCTGCCTTGCACTGCTCAGAGAACAAAACTCCATCAGGGGAATCCTATCCATAATAAAGTGGGTATTGCTTTTAAATAGCAGGACAGAGATGCTGCCTTACAAAGCGATGGTGTATTAAAGCCTAATAGGTGAAGCAACCACCACTTGCAGCTTGCTCATAAACGTCCCCAAGCCCACTGCAAGTGGCAGGAGCTTCCCAAACCAACACCTTCCCTGATGGCTCACAACACAGTATGTCAGCTCTTGGTTCAGGCCCCTCTGCAAGAGGGTCAGTCAGAGCCACCCCAAGCCACTGCTGCAACCCACACTACCAAGCCTCACAAGGGACAGGCACCTCTAGGAGCAGCCACTGGCAAGTTTCACTTCCAGGTACTGGCAGGCAAACAGAGAAATGACAAGAAAGCCTCTTTTTCCTTCTCTTCCTCAGTTCTCTTACAGAACAACTGATCCTGAAGCATTTTGCAGGGCAATACTGCAAGAGGACAGAGAGAGCAGACACACAAGAGCCAAATTCTTCCAGCTCTGCGTTTTCCTAAGCTTCTGAGCAGGAGATAATTTTCTCAGCATTGGCACACTGCAGTCATCTCATGCTCCCCAGTTCCTGTCATGCAGCCAGAGTGTGAAAAGACAGGTAAATGGGAACTTGCAGTCTCCTTTCATTGCTGAGCTGTGACTGTATCTTGCTGTAGTAATTTCAGAGCCATCTGAGACCATGCACCAGTTGCCTGGGGAGCTTCCAAGGAGGCTACTCTTGGTTTTATCTCATCCTCTTGACACAGCTATATTGTATCAGAGGCACCTGTGGATTACATGCCTGCTTCAGCACTGCTGTTTTACTTTGATTTAATGACATGGACAACATCTACCTGGGACCAGCAAGTCACCCTTTGAAGAGCAGGGGCAGCTCCCCATGTTCAATCCCTTTGTGGAACCAATCACCACAGGGGTCCATTAGGATGTAGATTCATGAGGACCTGAGAAAACGCTTCCCAGATTTCAACATTGCCTACCTAACAGAAAAGCAATCAAGTTTTGGCTTGATGAGCAGAGCTTTTCTAGCATGTGGATATACTTTGAGAGACACAACATATACACTTGGCATATTTCTGCTGAATTTTCTTCACTTAAATTGGTATCTACTCTTCTTATCACTCTGAAGCCAACACAGCTGTAAAAAAACAGAGGCCAGAGCCCACCGTGTGAAATGCTTTGTAAGTGACTCACCAAAAATAAGCCCCACAGCTCAATCAAGGAGTTAGAAGAAAACATCTGTGATTCAAAAGAAGAATATGAACCATGGACCTTACCAAGGGAGATCAATACAGAACACTGTCACCATTTCACATCCTTTTTTCTCCAGTAACTACATACATTGCCAGTATCCTTCACAAAAGTCTGAAAGAAGCTTAAGCTTTTTTGCTTATCAGTTTCTGAATGCTTGATAGCTTGTTTATTAGGGAATTCCTACCACATCTTTACCAATCATGGAGGGACTCAGTTTCCCTCCTTTAACAAAACCAGCCCTTCCTTTTTCAGGTTTATTTCAATTTGGGTTTTTATTCCGTTCTAGCCCAAATAGATTTTTGTTGCTGTAACAAAAACCAGGCTTAAGCCACTGAAATGAAAATAGAAACAAACCTCTGCTGATGTCCAAGTAACCACAGATTTTCGTCACCACAGAATAGGGTAAAAACAGGACAGGAGTTGAGCTGATTACAAAAATCTCAAAAAAACCCTTATTCACTCCCTCTGCTAATGAAATGTACTTACAGAAAGCAGCAAAAGCCCAAAGCAAGAGCATCCACATTTTCACCCTGTTATGCAGCCTCACAGCGGAGCAGAGAAGCTACTTCAGGAGCCCACACTGTGCCAGGCACACAGTCAGGGACTCCAGCCTGGACTTCCTGAGGTTCGTTTAGAAGAGCACTGGGTGTTCCACCTGGAGAGCTGCAGAGCAGCCACAGCTGATGGGACATCCCAGCTCGCACCATTTAGCAATGCATAGGAAAAGGTCATAGGGCAGCTGCTCTTTAAATATGCATTTTCATGTGGGTTTTTTTGTTTTTTTTCTTTTAAATACCTACATATATATATAATAGCTCCTAGCTAAGCTGCTTTGAAGCAAGTGTGCAGGTGCCTCTGTGATATAAAACTTCCTTTAAAGCTATTTTATTACATCAGGAATGACTCAAATATTGGATAGTTTCCTGTTTTGATGACAGGGCTGGGGTATTGTCCACATACACAAAAACAACCTCACTGCCAATCTGCATTCTTTTTCCTTTGCAAAAGACGCAAGCTCACTTCCCAAGGAATGCCTCTCACTCTTCAGCAAGATTCTGTCTTTCCTTAGCTGGTAAAGCTTGGAAACAACAAACAAGCTTCATATGGTGCTAGTGGTCCATTCTGCTGACCATATTCTCAGTTAAATGCATCCATGTGGTTTATATCTGTAGTGAGATAATTATTCAGCCTATGTGGTAATACAATGCTGACTTTATTCCGTGGGTTGCAAAGAGGTGCCAAAGGCACTCATCTGGTTCTGAAAGACTGGATTTGCTTGCTGTAAACATTTCTTGAAGTGTCTTTAATATAAAAAAAATTGGAAGATTCTCCTTCTGTTTGGGCAAGCTTGGATTTCTCACATAAAGGAAAATGGAAAGAAAAAGCTACTCACTCACCACACTTGATTTCTTACATCCTGGGAATCTCTCAGAAGGTGAGCAGTACTTCTGATACCTAAAAAAAAAGTGGGAAAAACCATGTAAGTCAGTGAGAAAAATAGAAGAGAAGAAAATAGCAGCCATCCCTTCCCCTTTATGGCTGGTAATCGAGTTTTTTCACCAGCACCAGTAATGCCAGCAGGAATTTCAGCAATTCCCTTTTCCACTGACTAACAGTAACAAGCAGAATTTGAAAGATTTGGTCCTCCAGCCCTTTTACAGTAACATGATGAACCTTGCAAGCCTCTTGGGAAAAAAAAAATCCACATTTCTTAGGCCAAGCAGACAGTGGAGAGCACTTACACACTGATATCCTGAGATACCACCACTGTGGCTTGCACTGGAAATACCCACAAAACAGCTGCTGCAGCTGACACATTCCACAACAAACTCTTTGGCTATTGGGAGCTTCTACAAAATGTCATCAAAATTGTCCTTCTCCTCCTTAAATGGACTCACCTGCTGTCTCCCAAAACTAAAGCTGCCTTTCCTTATTTTTGCCTTTTTTTTCCCTAAAAAAACAGGAGAGGAAGGTTTAGCTTCAGCAGCTGCAAGAGCAGAACCGAATAGAAAAATATTCCCCTTTGGCAGTGGCTGTATACACACCTGAAAAACACTGTGCTTGCAGGTGTGCAAGAATGGCTAAAGAGATAATAAACAGCCAAGGGACTGCTCTGAGTAAAAGAAATACAAAGAGCAAACCACCCCACAAGGCCCCCAGGAAAAGAGGCAGAAGCTTATTGATTGTTTCAGCAGGACTGTGAGCACAACTTGCACTTTCAGCTCAGGCTGAAATTTTCTGGGTTTGAAAATCCAGACTCCTGTTATTTGGCCTGAGGAGGGTCGGCTGACAAACCCAAAAGAAATCACTTGGAGTCTTTTGCTGCTTCCCAGCAGGTTAGGTTGATATTTTTTTGGATCTTTTCAAAGGAAGATATGACTTGATTTCCTGAAAGAGCACACTGGCTACTGGAGGAGCTGGAAAACCAGAAGGTATTACACAACTATAACCATATTTTAAGAGCTTAGGCTAGAAAAAGCTGCATGTTTATTCACAGATAAAAGGGAAGCTGCTTCCCGCTTTGCTCCATCTAAGAGTAAGGCAAAAAAATGCTAGTTTCACTGAATTGTAAGAGAGAAATAAAACACATGGGAGAGCTGCAGAGTTCGTGCTATTTATACCTCCAACACTTTGGGACCCAGCAGGCTACCTTCTGCAGCTCTTCATCCCTCTTTTGGGTCAAACTCTCCATTCTTATATGGTAGGTTTAGGCTGAAGCTGTTTCTGTATTTAATGGGTTTAGTCCAGTTATATTTTACTAAAACTGCTATCTGAAATCCTGCTTTTTCAGTGCTGTGTCCAACGAAGTGACCCTACAGCTTGCCAACAGAAAAAACTAAATCCAAACTTATGAATAAAACCATTTTAAAGAACAACAAAATCACCTACAATGAAACACAGCCCTGTCCTTTCCCTGGTTTCAAATCTCTGCTTAGAACTTTTAAGTAAAATAAATATATATGTGTAGGGTGCTCTTGCTTCTTGGGACTGTATAATGACCCCCACAGTTTTTGGTACTTCTCCTAAAGACCCAGCTGGTGCAGCTTTTGCAAGGATCTCCACTTTTGGAAACCTAAAGCAGAAAGAAATCTTCAGGGTTATTAAATCCAATCCCTTGCTGTTGTACTCGTACTGCACAATCCTCTTCAGAAAGTATGCAAAAAGTTTCTGCCCCTTGTAGCTATGAGGATGATTTGGGTTTAATATAACAGCTCAGAAACAAGTTGGTAATATATGTGTGTATATATATATATAAACACACATACATATTTCAGATTTCTCAAACTATTTCACAGTTCTTGGAGATCTGCTACTGGTTTTGAATGCTTGGAGTTAGGCAACAGTGAAATGAAGGAGTCACAGACACGTTTCATATAGAAACAGCAACTTTTTTCAACAGGTAGGTAAATACTGATGAAAACTCTTGCCCGAGTTTGTCTTGAGCATCCCTGCGTAGGCAGCTCTTGAGCAGCCTCCCATGGGGACATGCTTATTCCAAGTCAGAACAAGGCAGGAGAAGCAGCTTTCCTTGCCATGAAAACACCGCTCCCCTGAAATGCATCACAATGCTGGGATCAGGCAAATTCAGACCAGACCTCCCCTCTGCACAGGAGGCATTCATACAGCCACCACCGTCTCACCTACATGAGCTGTGCCTCAACAACACCTGCAGAGTAATGGACAAGAGCTGGGGAGATCTGTATCTGCTGGCTCCCATGTGGTGTCACGGTGAGAACATGTACAGAACAGTTTATGGTGGTTTATGAGTTACCACACACCTCCTGGTTCACAGGAATTGACTGTCTGTGTGTTTACGTGGCCCACAGCATGCAGTGAATAACTCCAGCTATCCCAGCCAATCTTCATTCGCTGCACACTGAGCAGGAGACTCAGCCACCAGCTGCTTCATCATTCTAGATGCTTTCCAAAAAAAGTAACATCTCATGGCAAAACAAAACAAAATAAACAAAAAGGCTTTTAAATACTTGATAAACACTAGCACTCCACATGGTTTCTGCAACCCAAACACTACAGCACAAACCACCTGAAAATGGGATTGTTTTCCTTTATTCACCATGGAGTTTTCCACAAAAAAAAAGAGAGATTATTGAGATATCTTTAGAGAGTTAAAAGGTAAATCTCAAGCTGCTGTTACGACAAGGAAGAGAAATAATGGTACTTTTTACATGCTTGACAGAAAAGTTCCTTTGAGACTCTCTCAACCTACAGAAAATATCAATTTTGCAAAAGCCTATTTTACAGAAAGAAATGGAAGCCCTGAAAGCACCTGCTTTCACAAGCCATGCTTGTGATGAAGGAAAATAAACCCCACACTCTTCCCAACATCTTCTCCTGAAAGATGCCAGCTTGGTGGTTTAAACCCTGGGGTCAGCCAAAAGCATCACCACAGAGCAGGTCGTGCCAACCCTCCACAGCTCCACCAGCTTTGGTGCTCCCCCCACAGCACTGCTGGTGACTCATCAAACACCCTGACTGCCCCAATGCCCAAAATTGCTGGTACAGGCAATAGGTCAGGAAAAACTTCCTTCACTAAGCTAATGTGCCCAGGATGTTGCTTTCCTTTGCTGCCGGCTCAGTGAGGCAGGAATAGGACAAGCCCAGGATGCAGCGTGGGGCACTGGCAGCCACCCACCATGTCCCTGCTCCTCACGCCCTGGTGTTTGTATTATACTAGGCATTTATTAACTTTTCAGTGTAGCTTACACCTATATTTCCCTAAAAACCACCATGATCAAAATTACCACCTTAGCGATCTGAATTACTTCTAACAGCAGACTAGCAATGCTTTCTATCAAATTAAATATGCACAGCTGTGTTGGAAATGGGGGGTTTGCAGCCTCTCGACTGCAGACTGTTATTACAGCATGATTAGCAGATACAAATGTTCTTGAAAGTCGTCTGTCTCCACACACTGAAATTCGCAGTTATCCCAACGGATCCCAAGAGTCCCAACAGCTCCTGGCTGCTGGTCCAGTCCTGGTAAAACATTCACCCAACCTGGTGGAATGCAGCACCATGGACTAACATGCTCATGAGCATCCTTGCCTTCAACACCTTTTCATAAAGCTATTAAAATTAACCCATCCCTGCCCTCATCCCTACAACAAACACTTAAAATACAACTGAAAGTTTACATCAAAAACCTAAATATGCAGTGAAAAAGCCACTAAAAACCCCCTAAGTGCTCTGAGGTCTCCATGTAAGCGCACATACACTGTGTGGACAGTGATGCTGGGAGAAACCCTGGGGTATCTCCCACACCACTCTATCCCCAGCAGTCTTATCTTCTTATCACCCCAGAAGCTGTGCTTCTCCAACTTTTGAAAGAAGCTTAAAAAGCAAGGGGTATTTCCACCCCACAGCAGCTGCTGCTGGCAACCCCTGAGCTCCCCAAGAAAACCACTGGTGCTGACCTGGAAAACACAGAGTAGGAGGCCCCTGCCAAGAGTCATCTTCTCCACTTTATTAGTGTGACAACCACTCGCACAAGGTCCTTATCCATGCTGCACCATTTTCACGAATCTGTGAGCAGAAGCTGTCCGAGACAGTCAATCCAAGGCTGCACCATGCTGCATCTCTCCAGCCTTAGTTTCCTCCAGGAAAATTTCTATAACCTACAGGAATGGAACAAACCCCTCTTTGCAATGCTTTCTTAGTATTACCAGCTGTTTTTTGAAATATTCAAAAGCATAAAAATAAGTGCACAGCAAATAACAGCAAAATAAAGAGTAAATAAGAGCAAAAACCAAATTAGCTGTCTTAAAAAAAAAAAAAAAAGAAAAATGTCACAGTTTTAGGCACATTTTTACTGTGTAGCACTGTACCAGAAACTATTCCCCCTCTCTCAGAGCTTTAGAAGATTTCAGGAAACATGTTCTCTATTAGGATAAAACTGATCTCATCTCCCTCTAGGAATAAGCAGGAGCATAATACTTCAGGGAAGTGGATGGCCGAGCCAGGCAGCCTGGGCAGCCACCGAGGCCACCCTCGCCTGTCACACCCAGGGGACTGCTCCAACCCCTCAGGCACAGGCTGCTCAGGGCCATGTGGTGCCCATCCATAGTTTTACCTGAAGCTGATAAGAAGTGGTTTGGCTGCTGGCAGCAGCTTGGTCTCGGCTGCAAGGTGTGACAGGGGCTGGTGAGTGTCCTGGCCTGGCTTCCCTGGCACTGGACAGACGGACAGACAGTGATCCTGCCACTTCTCATCTCCATGCTCTCTTGAAAAGTTTGCAAATGAACAACAACATTAACCCCAGAGCCACAGCATGGGGGGATGATCCCCCGCTTCTTTACTGAGGTCCTACAGCCCTCACCTCACTTTCCATCGTTACGTCTAGTTCACTGGGAACCAGAGCACTGAACCAGAATGAAAGAGAATTGGAAAGCATTGCTCAAAGCGGATTATATTTACTTTTCAACACATCCCCCAGTTGCAGATGTCAGCACAGAGAAAGGTATATTACTTTCTTTCCTATCTCCTTAACTGTTCCTAGCTTCCTTCAACAAATCAAAGTGTTTTCTTGAAGGGTGAGAAATCTCAGTCTTGTACTATTTTAAATTGGCAGCAAGGGGTTTAGAGCAAGAAGAATATTTGATCACATAAGGAAATTCAACCAGAGAGAGTGATGTCCTGTAGGGTTCTGGCTAAGAAAAAGTTATTATAAATTTATTTGGCTTTTAGTGAGGTTAAACTATTTCACATTATTCCTCTTAAACCTTGCATTTCAGACTGTCACCCTCTGGCTAGTTACATACTTGCCCACAGTAATGAACTGTTGGAAAACAGTCATCGGACCCCTCCTCTGCCAGGGCCATGACTGAGAACTGTTTTCCAACACAGTGGTTGCTACACTGCTGTTGGACACTTTCTCTGTTCAACATTTGTACAGCGATAACCTTTTATTTTTAAACAACCATGCTGTGGACTATTAACCTGCCAATTAATTTTCAACACCACGGGGTGTCCCCTTATAGAGTCACAGAATAATTTATGTTGGAAAGAACCTTAATCCAAGTCGACCACTAAACCGCTTCCCTAAGTGTCTTTCAAATCCTCCTGAGGTGGTGACTTCACTGGACAGCCTCTTTCAGTGCCTGACCACCATTTCCGTGAAAAACTGTTGGCTAATATCCAATCTAAAATGCCCCTAGTGCAACTTAAGGCCACTTCCTCTCATCCTGTCACTTGTTACCTGGGAGAAGAACCCAACCCCCACCTGGCTACAGCCTCCTTTCAGGGAGCTGCAGAGAGTGATAAGGTCTCCCCTGAGTCTCCTTTTCCTAAACACCCCCAGCTCCCTCAGCTGCTCATCAGACTTGTGCTCCAGTCCCTTCACCAGCTCTGTTGCCTTTCTTGGGACGTGCTCCAGCACCTCAGTGTCTTTCTTCAAGTTAATGGGCCCAGAACTGGACACAGGATTGGAGGTGTGGCCTCACCAATGTAAAGAGAGACAATCACTCCTCTGGTCCTGCTGACCACACTGCTTCTGATCCAGGCCAGGATGCCACTGGCCTTCTTGGCCACCTGGGCAGACACTGGCTCCTGTTCAGCATCCCCAGGTCCTTTTCCTCCAGGCAACCTTGCAGCCACTCTTCCCCATGCCCGTAGTGTTGCAGTCCTTGTGTTCAGATGCATCCAGGTGTCATACAAGTTTGGAGAGACATGGTGTAAGCTGTACAGCAAATACCCAAGCTCATAACAACAGGGGTGTTAGAGTGGAAAAACCACAAGAGAGTTCTGAAGGGAGCACAATAGAAAAACATGCTACCCCACATCAGTCCCTATGGTCTAAATGCATGGGCCAATTTGGGAAGGACACGGGTCATCACTCAAGGCAGTCTGTTAAGAGCAGGCAGGTGGGGAAAGTGTTGTGAGCAGCAACCCATCAGCATGACTTCACATATGGATGATGCTACACTGCAGCCAGAAACATCACCAGCTATTTTCACTGCTTAGATCCACTGTCAGAGTGACACAATTCAAGGCCTCACAGTATGACTGTTAGGTTTGGCCTGATCTCTCCAGTTCCAGCCTGATTTCCTCACCACATGACAGAGCCTAGCAGCAATCACTCTTTTCCCTTGCTCTTTATTCATTCCTTCTTTTGTTTCCCTCAACCCTCAAGCTGAAAAGAAAAAAAAAAGCAAACAAAAGGGAAAACAACAAGACCAATCAAGACCAGACAGAGATTACATTTTGCTGCCATAAAAATAAATACAAGAGGAAGGGGTTTCCTTTCTCTGGCTGTTTAAACCATTCCTACTTTTGGCTGTAAGCACTAATGCGTTTGCAAATTCCTGCCAAACACAGCAGCCATCGGTGCAAAAGTAGGAAATGAAATGAGCACAAGATATAAACATAAAGCAAAAAATCACTCTGCTGCTCTCAAATAATTGTGTTTGTGCTTCATTTGCTCATGAAGACCAGCACTGTTAGGTGTTAGTGAGTCTCTTGTTTTCACTAAGAGTGTCCATGTCCCTATACCTGGGAAGTTCAGTGAGATGTACCTGGGTCAGCAGCCCCATACATTTGTGCCAGATTACCTATTTTCACCTACAAGTAATCACAGAGCCACAAACAGACCCTAGGAAAGTTTGCCCAGAGTCCCTTATACGTTGCTATACGTTCTTGCTTGGTCCTGAGCTTCAGCTGCTCTCCCCACTGCAAACTCCTGGAGCTCCTGTTTGATGGGAGCATCTCCCAGGGTATGTTCCTGCCTGCTGCACTTCTCCCAGACCTGTCTCTTCAGTTTCCCCATGCTCCAGTAAATGGAGCCAAAAGGGGAAAGTCTGCATCCACTGAGCACTTAAAAAAAGCGACAGACCCCAAGAACTGGGAAGGATTACGGAAATCCCCACAAAGCAGTTGCTTTTGTGGCCTTTTCTCCCTATCCTGGGGATAGAAAACACAGCCTGGGCAGTGTGTCTGCTTATTCTGTTAAGAATCAGTAACTTTGGGCCCATCCTTCCCCTCCAGCTAGACTTTGACTTTTAAGGCCAAGAATACAAAGGCATGGAATGAAACTCTCCTCCAGCCTGTCAGTCTTGCTGTCCCACAAATTTATCCTATGAACTGCACTGATGTCTGTATTGAACAGTAATTTGTTGTATGTCCGGTTACACAGCCCTGAACAGCCCGGGATGTTTTTGGAAGCCAAAGCAACAAGAAGTTCACTGAATGTGCGATTCCTCCAGATCTAAGTGCCGTATTGGAATAAAATTAAGGTTTGGATCTGCCTTAGTAGCAGAAGTGGATCCATGAGAACTCATGAGGTTTAAGACCAAATGCTGGTGCTGCACCTGGGCTGGGGCAACCTCTGGCATCGATCCAGAATGGGGATGAACAGATCAAGAGTAGCCCTGCCCAAAGGACTTGGGGGTGCTGCTGGATGAGATACTGGACATGACCCAGCAATGTGTATTTGCAGCCCAGATAGACAAACAATCCTGGGTTGCATCAAAAGCCCTGTGGCCAGCAGGTTGAGAGGAGTGATTCTACCTTTCTACTCTACTCTGGTGAGACCCCACCTGCAGTGCTGTGTCCAGCTCTGGGGTCCTTGACACAGGAAGGACAACAACCTGCTGGAGTGAGTCCAGAAGATGCCACAAAGATCATTAGAAGGAGAGAGCACCTCCCCTATGAGGAAAGGATGAGAGAATTGGGATTGTTCAGCCTGGAGAAGAGAAGGCTTCAGGGTGACCTAATTGCAGTCTTCCAGTACCTGAAGAGAACTTATGGGCAAGATCGGTTAAGAGTGTTTACAAGGCAGTGCCAGGACAAATTCTCCTCCTCAAATCAGAGGAGAATAGGTTTAGATTAGGTATTATGAAGAAATTCTTTACTGTGAGGGTGGTGAGACATTGGCAACAGAGAAGCTGTGGATGCCCAAGCCTGGGAAGTGTTTAAGGTCAGGCTGAGCAGCCTGGTCTAGTGGGAATTGTACATGCCCACAGAAGGGGAGTTGGAACAGGATGATCTTTAAGGTCCCTTCCAACCCAAACCATTCTATGATTCTGTGATTCTAGTGGAATACATCTGGAACACCAGATACTTTTTAAGCTTTCTACCCAATTCACGATGGAAGACAACTACATTTTTGAGAGAGAACCCTGCTAACTGCTTAGATACCTTTGCCACTCACTCCAGCAGAAGCAGGTTTGAACCAAGGAAGATAAAGTATAATTCCCATCCTGCTGTGAAGACTGTTCAGGAGAAATGCACTTGCACCTTTTAAAAATCAGAAAAAATCAGATTTCATACAAAATTTATCTTATCCTTTCACATAACCGGCAACATGACATTAAATTTCTTCTTCTGTCTCATGATATATTTAATGAGGGGGAGAAAACCATACAAGTGCACACCCCTTTCTCCAGTAGTCCTTGTTATTCTTCCAGAACAATTCTTCAAAGCTGCTGAGATCACTGTATGTTACCTCCTTTTTGAAGGATCAGATACATTGCATCAAAAAGCATGCAGGAAAAGTTCTAGGGCATGAAACCAATTTTTGCGCACTTTTATCTGGGTCAGCTTTTCTATTGATTCTGCAAATACTGTTATCATTTTTTTTAAGTTAAGGGGTTTTTTTTTAGTTTAAAAAGAAGAAAAAGAGAACATCAGAACTTAAGTCAAACATCCATCTGAGCCAAGGACTGGTTTTGTTGGGTGACTCCAGATCAAAAAGGTAGATTTTAAAAATAATAAAATCCAATTAGCAGTGAAAGGGCATCTGGATAGACTTCTAAATTCAGTAAATGCCCTCCTCCCTCTTCTTGCCCTTCTTCTTTTTTCATTAATACCATTAATATCATCTTTGCTGTTAGGTGTACAAAACTTAACAATAGCTGACAACAGCTAAGAAAGGTAACATGAAACAAACACATTAAAACCACTCAGCCACATTTTAGCATTAATTCATCCCTTCCTTTCTCTGCCCTGCTGCCAAGTTTTCCTCCATGGTTATGAACTGCTTTGCACAGTCTCCAGCTTTGCTTTATATTGTTTCATCAACCCGATGTGTGTCTTGAGGTGCTCTGAAATAGAAATAAATAAGAACTGGCCTCAGTTGACATCCTGTTTTAAGAGGTGACATCCTGTTTTAAGAGATGACTTGGTGCAGACATCTTGAAGATCTTGTATCAACTTCATCTATACACATATATGGTAAATGGAGATAGGACACTTCACAGAGGATTCCCACCAACAGGTGACAGTTTGTAATATGGACAACTCAAAAAATTTGCTTACAACTTCAGGTGACAGCAGAAAAAAATAAATAAAGTAGTTGGGAATTCCAATTAGGTTGTTGAAAATAAAGAGCTCATGAACTGTCTCTCAAGTGCTTTTCCAGAATGTAATGCTGTTACTTCTGAGAGATGCTTTTTGCATATTTTGGTGGTGGTGTGATGCTGGGAACACCATGACATTGTCCCAAAGTCTAATTATCAAGTGTGCTTCTGCTGGAAGCTGGGTGCCTGCTTTGACAAGACCTCGTTTCATGGGGATCTGGGCATATGGCAAGAGAGCCTGTGTACTTCCAAGTCAGAGCTCAGGTGGGGTCTGACTAAGATGAGCATTTATTCCCTGGCTCTGGGACACTTATCTGGCATGCTTAAGATCCAGATGATTGTCTGGACAGATCCATCAACCTTTTTATATCCACTTTTCCCAGTCCGGAGAGCTGTGATGAAAAGATGAGCAATTATTTCCATCACATCTGCTGTGTGACACAAACAAAACCCCCAACCTAACTGATTTCTGATATGCAAATAATCAAACCCCAACACTTTCTTGCCATGATTTTACCCAATAAAGCCTTGTCTTCATTAGGAACACACTGTGCCAGTCCTGCACTAGGCTGCTGGATGCTGCCTCCAGCATTGCACATCTATAACCAAAGAGCTGCAGACAAGTGAGCTGCCCTCTCTGCAGCAGGGCTGAAGGTCCCTTTGCCCAAGGATGGCCCTCCTTCCAGAACCCCACCCTGCTGTTCAACTGCAGTTATTAATATACTTCTAATTGCAGGAATTATTGCTCTGTTACACTCTATCTTCTCTCTTCCCTCATGCATTAACTGGTTGCTGGGAGCTCTGCAATCTTTCAAAGAAAATGCTTTGAAAAACAAGACTGAGAAGACTCACGTTAAATTGGGAAATGAGCACGCCTTGCTGGCTACCCCGAGAAACTAGGACAGGCTTCTCTCGACCAAATCTCCAGGTATCTCTGAGGCAGTAACAGTTGGCACAATTCTTAAAATACGCACAGGCTGATTAAAGGCTGTCTTACAGCACTCACTACACTTACAAGCATTAGTGCAGACTTTTAAAATCAAACAGACATGACGATTTATCAAAGAAACCTTCTCCAAATGCAAGGCTGCTTGCTGGACCCCCTTCCTTGCTCTCCCACCTCACAATACACCAAAAGCTTCCCTTGGGAAAGCCCGAGGTACCAAACTGGGCATAAGCAGAAGTACCCACACCTTGGATGTCAGTCCAAATTCAAACTAGCAGCAGTTTCAGTGTTAAAGTCAGGTTGTAATCCACACTTTCCCAGGGCTCCTGCTCACCAGCCACCATCCTGCTTCCTCCCTTGCTGGGAGATGCGGCACAGATGTCTGAGGGGAAAGTGGAGGGCTGAGCCAGGACAGCTGGCCAATGGATCTCCAAAACGTCAGAGACAACTGCAGAGCTGACTTTAAAATATCTCTTCCCAACAGGACACTTTCCCTGAGGGAAAGGTTTTCCCCTGTGTGCCACATCCCAGGCCCTCTCACTCATTTGCATGCCTCACGTTGAAAAAGCTTTGTTAGTGGAGAGGAGCCGAGTGCTGCTTGTCCCTGTGCTCCACTCAGTGACCAGCCAGACCGAGTAACCAGCAAGTACCTTTCCCTCCTCTCCCTCACAACAGGGGGAACAAGGGCTGCTTCCCTTCTGCTGCCTTCCCTACCTTCCTCTCAAGTATCAAAGCACCCCCACACCAAAATGAACTTAATATGGTGTTTTTGTCCTCTTATTATGGGCAATGCCTTAGGTTTTAACTTTTATATTTTTCAAATCCTGCTCTGCTAGTGTAACTCTGAAGTTTTCTGTAGCTTGTTAAGTGCTGTTCTCTTATGCTAAGATAGACATAACAAAGCCTCTCTAGCTTGCTCTCCAAGGACACCCAGAATGTCCTAGGCTGAAAAACTGTAAACCATCATCTTGGGGAGAGGGGGGCAAGCCTGGGGAAATTCCATCATTGGCTGGGTTCTGGTTGGTGAATTTCTGATGATGTAGAAGTGTGAAGAACTTGTGACCTGTCCCCCATTTTGGGATCCACTGAGGCAGGACCCTCGGGAGCCCAAAGTGTACACGTGAAGGCCTTTCAAATAAATACTTCCTTTTTTCCTTTATTCCTGTCTAGTCTCTGTTTCTAGGTAGCGATTTAAAGTATCATGGGTGAGGCAAAGCAAGACTAATAGTTTGTTATGTTAATTTAAATTAAGGCAAGGTTGCAAATCTGGCCTTGTTGCACCCATTACTTGCCTGAGACCACCACACCCCAGCAGTGTAAAGTGCTGCCTGGTTATGACCCCTGGCAGACCCCAGCTGTGGCAGATGGTGCCCTGGCAGGGTATCACCCTGGCCCTCACTGCTGGCTGCCATTTCTGTGCCAGGCTCAGGGCTGTGGTGCTCCAATGCCCGTGGGAGCAGGGTGGGCTCCAGCTTCCCTTGACACCATCACCCTACACCTACACTCACCCCACAACCTCGAATGTGCATTCCAGCCAGCTTACTAACACCCCCTAATTTAAATATTTAGGCTACTTTGCCACAAATGTAGATGCTTTTGTTCCTCTGCTCTTTCTCGTGGACTTCAACGAAGAGGTTTTGCCCACCTGTCCCACAGGTTGTAATACAGGGGACAGTTTAGCATCCTGAATAGAGCTATCAGGCCAACAGGTTAGTGTATGAGTTAATGTACAAATATCCTGAACCTAAATGGACTCTCTCAAATGCAATTCAGAAATGACGACAGGAAATAAAATAAGAGGTCATCAGATAAAGCTACAGGTAATGGTCAAATTTATACAGAATCATAGAATAGTTTGGGTTGAAAAGGATCTTTAATTATGTATTAATTACAATTAAAAGGGACCTTAGTCCAATCCTCTGCATATACACAACTGCTCAGTAAAGGAAACACCGGCTCTAAAGAATCTCCTATAAAGCATATTAAGTAAACACCTTTAAACAAAGCTCAGCAACCCTCCAAATCCAGGCAGGGTAGTTACAGCTCCCTTTAGCCTGTCCTTCATGGATCTTCAAAGCAGTCTGTGGAATCAGTAGTAACTTTCCCATTCATCCTTTGCAACATTATGGCAACTTCTGAATAACTGGGAAGCAGCACAGCAGCATCAACTGGAACATCCTCCACAGTCCAAAGGCAAATTGCACAGTTTGGATTTATTTTGTATTTATATGGCTGTGTTTTCCAGATGAAATGTGTGGTCTAAGCAAAAAACACTTCCAGAGTCTTCACTGACTTCATCCAAACTCAGCCATATGCTCTCACATGTCTCTCTCAAACAACCAGGGCCCCACCTGTGCCCCAAAATCCCTTAGAGCACTCTGCTCTACAGGGAACTCTGTTATGCTCTGTTGAGAGATGAGGAGTGCTCAAAAATTTTATTCTTGAGGGAGGCTGTATTTAAAAAGTTTTTCTACTGTCCCCAGAGAGCGTGGAGTTTCACATTTTGGATGTGTGAGAAAGCAGACATTATCTGCAAGGAATTATAAATTCTGACTGCACAAAACTACCCTAAAGCTAAAACTTCAGGATTGGATACGGACCGAACATGACCCCTTGAATCAAATTGCTCAGATCTTCTCTGCTGCTAAAATAAAGGCAGAATTTTGTCCTAAAAACTTCCTGTCACTCCTCAGTTTGCAGCAGAGTTTAGCTAGAGACCTGTCCAGTTTCTAGTCTGCACCTCAAATAGCCTTGTCAAGTCATACAATCACTAAGAAGCACCCATGGCAGGGTTTTATTGTCAGGGAATGTAAACAAATATCAGGCAGTGCTGTTCATCTATCTCAGGTTGGTGCATATAATTTTAATTAAAGCATTTATGTAAATACAGATGCAAATGAGGTTCAGTATAGCATCTGGCAAATTACTATCAAAGACCTGAGGCTACTGGCAAATTATCAGCATGAGCTCTCATGATGGGAAGGTATGAAATCCAGTCTTAGTCCAGACACTGTACATTTTACTTGGCTTAAATTGGCCGTAAAACATCACACTGATACATACAAAAGAAGTTAAATAGTCTTCAATTTGAAAAAAGAGCAATGAGGAGGTAAAACAACATCCTTAAAATTTGTCCTTTGGACAGCCTGTGTCTAGCAAGCAAAAAACCTTTTTTGCATTTCTGCAACACCTATCAAAAAAACTCAAAGCATCTCTGAAATGTTAATTAATCCATACTCTCCCCAAGGGATATCTAATTTAAAGATGGTTATATGGAGCCTGCATTCATCTCTCATTTGCCAAAGGCTCACAGGGGGAAAAGCCACAGAGATTGAATCTGGACCTTGGCCCTGCTCCTCCACATTCTCATCACAAGACTTCCCTACACAAAAATCACAAGAACTCACACCAAAGAGGTGTGAACCTCTTTGGCCTAGATATCACTGCCTCAAAGTAGTGTTAGCTTCAAAACCTTGATAACCTCACAAAGGCGATTACAGGACAAGAAAAATATAGGAAAACAAATCACAAGAAGAAAAAAAACACACACACAACATTTGAAAACTGAAGGAATCTTTAGATCACACTGAAAGGATCTTATCTTTGGAAAATGAAAAGGTATGACCAAGGTAATGTTCACAGCAATATCAGCATCAACTTCTGCTATTTCTTCCATCCAGGTTCAATTCCATCCTTAGGGCCTTGCCAGGGGAGAGCAATTTTCCTTCTTTCAGAACCTCCCAGAAAGACCAATGCTTGGAAAGAGGCAATAGCTCATAAGATTTCAAAGCAGACTTAACTTGATCAACATCAATGATGCTTAAGTACATGCTTAACATTTTCCCTTCAATACCCTTGCATGTTTCCCAGGGTATGAAATTCCCACTGGGACTGACAGAAATGAAATCACATTTCCAATTTATTTGGAACAGACACATTAAGTTCCTTAGAAACAATTGTCATTATTGGTGATGAAGAAAAGGAGGAAGAAACACAGTAAGGTTTAGAGTTACAGGTACATTCACAGTGTGACAAAATGTGACATATACATGTCATATCATTACTATGACAACAGTGTTTGGAAGATGTGTAACCAGCATTTTGTAAGCATATGGTCATATACTGGCTCCTTCCTGTGCTCAAAATGAAAAACAAAACAGAGGGACAGGAGCTAAAGGCATGAAGCCACAGACTGGCCAGTTTGCATTCCTTTGCCCTGATATCAGTTATAATGACTGCGCATTCATTCAAATGCTTTGCTTATTGACTTGTCTTTGGCATCCTGCTTTCAAAAAACCCCAAAAAACTCCAAGAAACATACAGAAATAGCAAGTGTTGGTTTTGAACATCAGGACACCAGTGTGAATTCCTACAGTAACTGTGATTTCGTGGCTGCAGGGAGAGTGTGGAAGAGAGGAACAAGAAATGGTGATGTAATTAAGGAAATTATACTGAGGTCGCACCTCCTATTATCTGTTGGAACAGGCTAAATGCAAGAGCTTTATCCTCTTGGAAATTGGATAACCCTGCTTTCCACAGCTATTAAGGGAACTGGCGCATATATATATA
This sequence comes from Erpornis zantholeuca, assembly GCA_013400515.1. Taxonomy (NCBI): domain Eukaryota; kingdom Metazoa; phylum Chordata; class Aves; order Passeriformes; family Timaliidae; genus Erpornis; species Erpornis zantholeuca. The sequence goes on from VZTN01022914.1 coordinate 194,738, forward strand.
TATATATATAATGTGCATATATGTAGATGAAACTTGCTGGAGAGCAGTTAACACTTCAAGCTCTGCTTCTCCATAGCATATCTGCATTTTAACAGGAGTACCTGCTCTAGAAAAATTATTTTCTGGGTCCCCTTTGCAGGGAAAAAACTTTGCCAAGTTTCATTGGAGGGAGGAAGAGGTCAAGACTGTTAAGAAGGGTAAGACACCTCCCATACTTATTTTGGAAGAACACCAAGCCAAAATCACAGCCTTACCATGTACTGGTTTCAAGTCAGAACCCACATTCCTAAAGGAGGCCAAGTTGGACATCTTGACAATTTCTTGTTGATAACCACATCTCAGTAGACTTTTACCTTATCTGGTGATTTAATGAGGCAATTTAAATAGACTGAATGATTGCACTAGTTTTGCCAAAAGCAGTAAGTGACTTACAATATACAAGCAAACAGACAAATAAGAGACTTGCAGCTCGGATGTGGCCTCAGCTGGCACATCCTCAGGGATTCTTTTGGAAGTCAGTGGTCCTTCCTATACTGTATTGACAAGCTGAGGTGCTCAGGCTCATTACCCAGGGACATGGGTGCACCAGAGAAAAAGGAGAGGGCAAGTGGGTATGGTTCCAGTCAAGCTATGGGAGAGGTTTTAATTCTCTGCCTGATCTTGTATATATCATTTTTATTCCTCAGAGCTTCTTCATGTAATTCTTGTAACAAAACTTTTCTGTATCACAAACACTGGTATGGAAAATACCCAAGAGGATACAAGGTGCTTGTATTTTAAGAAATATGAGATCAAATAAGCACCAACAAACCACTCTCCCCTCTGCTTCCCCAGCAAGACTGGGGATAACCTTGAACTGCTCCTCTTGACCAAAGAAACGTGTAGCTCTAAAATGCTGGGGAGGAAGAGAAGAGCAGTATTTCATCAAAGAACCTGTACTAGCAGTGTAACAACATAATCTCTTGAAGGAAATCAAGGATTCCACAAGTCGGTGTGGAAAGACAGTGTAGGTAGTAAAAATACAACAGTATCCATCTTTCAAGACTCAAGGAGTGAAGCTGTGCTAGGAAGAGGGAAGGAAGTTGCTCTGCCCAAGTTGTGGGAGTTGTGTAAAGTTGTGCCTTGTTTCCTCTGTCTGCAAATTTTTCCACCTTTTATTTTTGGATCTCGCAACATAATCCAGCACTAGATGGCACATAGCTAGAATAACAGCCACCGTGTCCTGCTCTGAAGCACAGCAGCAACACTGGAACCACCCTGCAAAGAAGGAGGTAAGAGAGAGCACGGAACATTGAAACGCATCTCTCACCTCTGTTTTACTCAGGAGGATTTGAAAACACACCTTTAAAAATTTACAGCAACTAATTTCCCAGAAGAACTCCAGCAGCAGAGCACCTGTATAACCTCACCAGAACGCTGCACAAGGGACAGGGCTATTAGGGCAGAGCTGGGTCCCCAGGAGCCCAGCACGAGTCCCTCCCAGGCTGGAGGAAGGGCGGCTTCCCCAGCACAGGCACGCTGTGCCTCGGGGCTGTGCCAGCACCGCCGCGTCACTCAGGAATCGCACCTCTCCACGCGTTTGGCCAGGACAGCGCTGCTGGCAGGAGTCTGTAGTGTAGGCACGGCTTAACCCCGAGCTATTTTCAGCAGAAGGCAGGATGCGAGTTAACTCCCCAGCATACAGTGCAGCCTGTGTCAAAACACAAAATCCAGCCTTCGTGCCTTGCCACACAGAGCTGCTCAGTCCACTGGAGGTAGGGACCATCAGATGCTGTCAAGTAAGAGCCAAGATACTGATGCCATGAAATAAATGGTTTTATAAAGCCCCCAACAGCACAGTTTTCACTGATACACAAACTCTAGATGAGCGCTGTTTCGGGCCCAGTCTCACAACGTTAGTGCAGAAGGACCCACCTATACAGTGAGGCAGTCAAAAGGATAATTCATAGTCCTTAAGTCAAGGCAAGCACAATGCATAAACGGCATCAGTGGAAAAAATGAGGAATTAACACATCTCAAAGGAGATTAAAACTCTTCTGAAAATGCCAGGTTTAGCAGGTGTCCCAGGAGAACCTCATTCCAGACTCAACCAGGAGCCATTTTATTTGGCTATCTGACCTGTGCCCCCATTTCTGCCCATGAACTGGTTTTGCCCTTTCTTGTCTTAATTTTAAGCCTGGATAAAATGTTCCTGTGTCAGAATTTACTATGACCCAAAGAGGCTGCTGGCTGGAGAATCCACCAATCTAAACATACATGAAAACTTAAACTAACACTTCCTGTCTATCACCCCTGAGGACACAGGGAAACACAGATATAGCTAATCAATGGCTGGTTTCTACCAAAAATGCTAGAGACTCACTAGTCCCAATGAACTCCTGGTACTTCATGGATCACTTAGATGCCAAGACATCACTTCAAAGGCTAGACTTTAGAAACCACTTTTCATAAATCTGAACAATCATTTTTATCTTGACGTGACTACACTGCCAGAAAAGGAAAATGAATAATTAGTTGTAGCATCCTCTAAAACACAGTCCAGTTCTCAGTCCAAAAGTGCCGAAATCAGGAATTTGCCCAAGACTGCAAACACATGCTTTCTCCTTGGAAACACAGCTCACAGCTGACCAGCAGGCAGAAGATACATCTGGAATTTCTCTGCTGCCAGCCACTGTTTTAGTTCATGTTATGATACCAGGAACTGAAAGTTGTTGTTTCTACAGAGAACCGCCCCTTCTTCCAGCTATTTCATAGGATACAAGAAGTTTCTACTTACTGGAAGTGTTAACTATCACTGTTTTATCACATAATTGATACTTGATAATTGATGCCTTTGGCAGTGATAAGACATGGCCCCCAACATTTTGAATTACACTGATCTTCCCTCTGTATAGGAAGAGAGATTTTACATCATCTCTCATCTGTGATTCAGCCTCAAACTCAAGAGAGGGATGAATGGTGTCTGTTCTGGATGGCAGACTCCTCCTAAATACCAAGGAAAACGTGAGGAAAGGGCTCCCAAATCTTGCTGGAGCTTTGTGCCCTTGCTGAGAGGTGTATCTTCCTTGAGGAAGGGAGCAACTTTACAAACGGAGAGGTAATGGCATCCACTGGTAACCAAAAATCACCAACAATCTGCTCTGCAGTGTCCACTGCAGCTGTCTCTAGAAGAGCTGCACCAGTCAACAGACAGGGACTCAATTCCTCCATCTACCCATTTTCCAGCTTTTGGAGGAATTGCCTCAGTAAAGAGTCACATAAGTAGCTTAAGATCTGGGTGTTATTCTTGATGCAGCAGAATCCCAGAAGTCTTCCCCAGAGACACTTATGCTAGTTTTGAGGGCAAAAGCAGATGGCCATCAGTACGCTGCTGGAATATTCCTGGAGATCAGCCTGACAAGGGAGTCCCATCAGTGCCTACTGAAATCATACAGGGCACAGCAGGACAGTTATGTCTACCACATTCACCTTGTCATAGCAGTGAGAAATAAATATTAACTTAAACATTGTTTCAGTGTAGGGCTTTGAATTTCTACCCTGGGTCTGCCCTAACTTTCTTCCAGCAATTAAAAGGAATGACTCCTTTTAATGACTTCCAGGAGAGAAAACAAGCATCCATTGAAATTTGATATATTATGGGATAAAATATTCACTCCATAAGAAATAATGAGTAAGTTGTACCAGAGAATGCTTCTGATATGGATTTATTTTGCCACCTGGCTCCACTTCAGCACTGCCTGCACCCCAGAAACTCAAAGAGTATTAAAGGCTGGTCATTCCTGACACACCCTACATCTTCCAAACACAGAGGATCTTTTTTACTCTGAAGGCCAGCTGCATATGGAAAAGATGTTAAACATTGTACAGACCAGTCCTCATTCCTGGAGTCATACCTGTTCTCTTTAAAGCATATCTCCCTACTTTACCAAAAAATGCCTCCCACGTGTATTTACACCAGTGTTTGCTCTGCAGATGGCTGTGGGAAAGAAACAGAGATTTTCATCTGTCTGATGCATAACCAGCTGAGTTGCAGTTGGGATTCAGTGGACAGACTCTTTATTGCTGGTAGACTTAAGCATGAGACAAACACAGTTTTATCTCCAAAATCTGAATGGAGGGGTAAAATAGCTTCACTGCTCTTTCTTGGTACCAGAGAGAACTAAGACAACTGGCTCCTTCCCAGGGAAAGCACTACTCAGTGCTCCTCTCTGCGATCATGTAGCAGCTCTCATGTTTGGAATGGGACGGGAATGACTTGGAGCAACGGCTTCAGATGAGGCTTAGCAAGGGTCCCCCTCTTTGACACCAACCAGACTTCAATCAAAAGTAGCATAACAGTTTTGGGCAAAACATTTCCATCCTCTGCTGGCTTTCTATTGCTTTGTTCCCGGCAAATTGTTCAACTTTTGTGCCTCATTTTCCCCACCTCTTAAGAGTAATAAAATCTCCCCTGGAGGTATCAATTACACCTTGGTGCTTGTATAGGAGGATGCAAGGAAAGCACTACAGGAACTAGAAATCATCAATAAAGCACCCATGACTCTGCCACCAATGCTTAAGCAAACCACCAGCCCACTGGACCCCTAGAGCCACATGTGCAGCACTAGCTCAGAAAGCCAAAAAACACAAAGAAATTGCCAGCTTCTTCATATTCATGAGCTCTTTAATAAAGCTCAACAAAACTTGGAGGCATGTTCTCTGCTGTTGCTCTTGCCCTTCTGCACAGTGAGAAAGTCATAAATATTTCACGGAAAGAGTCCAGAAAATTTGCAAGATTGGTCCTAGCCTTTTACAGCATTAATGAGCAGGTGATTAATAGTTAATGAAGCAGCTGCTGGTGATCTCAGAGGTAAAGGCAAGATGAGAACAGTAGTGTTTGCCCATTCACTACAATGGGATAACGTGAAGGAATCGCTTGATCCTTCTATCAAATTCTTCCCTTCACAGCAAGACCCAGAAGCTGATCACAGGACTTCCAGCAGAACCACATGCAACCCCCTGCCCTACTGCTGTCACTCAGCAGGGATGGAGGCTGCTGGAAGTGGTCTGAACCGAACATCCTGATACTCTGGGCACATCTGTGGGACTGAAAAGGCCTCAGTGCTCTGTCTTAAATACAGGAGTAATGTTCCAAATGCTTAATCAAGTAGGACCATGCCATGCCTATGTGCAGGTGTGTGTGTGCACTCCACAGCAATGCAAACGTAAAAATGCCAATAAAAGGAGTGGGGTTGAGGCCTTTTAAAGGTCTCAACTGTTTGTTCAAAGCTGCATTTTGAAAGCCAAATTCACAATACAACTGGGCAGCCAACTTCAAAGAACAGTTTCTGTGACTGCAGCCTCAGATGCAGCGAGGACTTTGGTGAAAAGGTATCTTTGCTGTACTTACACTTTTGTGTGTCTGAACTGACGTCGCTTGGCTGTATATTCGCAGACAGGAAAGCACGTCACCTTATGGCATTATCCCTACCAGTATCACTGATTTTTAAAAGATCTGTAAGGTTTGTTTCTGTCTTCCTCCACATTCACGTGTATGTGGGTCTATCAGTCCCAGCACAGTAACTTCCTACTTTTTTTAATGAAAACAGAGAGGGTGTGGAGAGACCCCCAACACCCGAGCTCTGTAGAGTGGTTAGTCTGACCCAGTACACACAGGAACTCAACATCACAAATCAAACTGAAAGCAGTTTGCATTGGTCCTGCTAGCCCCAGGAATAATCAGTCTCCTGGATTTCAGCTCACATCACATCTGGCTTGTCACAGATTAAGCCTTTTCTGTGGTTTTCTAATAGTGGTCTGCACAAAAAGCAAGAATTGGTAGCAGAGAGGCTCCCTGAAGACCCCCAGGTAGATAGGGACAGCACGGACCCACCTTCTTCAAGAGCAAACTGAGCAGGGCTTGAGCAGGATGCAATGTGAATACCTCCCTTTTATGTAAGTGTGCTCTCTTAGCACAGAGTGCAAAAGTTCATCTGTTCCAGGACTGGCAGTCAAGAGCCTTGCATTCAAAGGGAAGAGAATAAGGAAAAGAAAAGCTTAATCTCAAAGTTACAGTCTTAATTCCACCCTCTAAACCAGAGATGTTTTAGTAATGCAGGATTCAAAGGCAACTGCAGCACCAGGCCCTTTGTTAACTACGATTTGCCTAATCTATCTGCAGGTTCTCACTAAAGAGACAAAAAATTTCCCCATCAACACCCCACTCTCACCTAAGCAATGAGCTTCCTACAGCACCTCCCGGGATAATCCTCTAGTTTTTAACAAAACTGGTCCTTGACTCTTCTCACCCTCAAACATGATTCTGCCTGATACTTTCAATGCAGATCAAAGGCAACCTTAGTAGATCCTTACTGTGCTAAGACATAAAATAAATTTATTAAGTTAAATTTCAAGTAATTACTTTACTCTGTAATTTTATTAAAAACTATCATTTACCAAGCATGCTCTGGAAAAAAATTACTACTCAGACTCTAATAATAAAGTACATAATTAGCAATGAATGTATAGTGCCTCTTTTTAAAACCCATAGCATGTAACACTCCTTCACGCTTTGAATGGGGAGTATCTCAAAGTCATTATAAACACTGATTTAAAGACTAATACCTTGAACTACTTAAATCACATTAAGGATGAAACTTCATGTAGTTTGAAACTTCAAACCCTGCCAAATCCAGACATGTGTTTGGCTGTTCCTCACTCTCACACCATCTATTCTACATAATTTAAGAACAGATATTTTAAAACAGTGGACAAGCAAAAAAAACCTTTAATGACCAAAAAAACCTACCCAAACTCAAATGTTTCTTAATCAACTTCCTATTAGCTGCCTGCTTCATTTAAAAAAGAAGAAGAAAAAAGTTGGTGTTTTACCTTCTCCAGCTACACTGCAAAACTTTCAGTGCTAACTGCATGTTGAATTTTCTTTCCAATTCTTTGATAACGTATTTTTACTGATTTTACAACACAGCAAAAGGACATGGGCCATTCGTGCACTAGCCAAAGATTAATCAAGCTGCAACCCCAAACAAGCCAAGTGGCCACAGCACAAGTTGAAGAGTGTTCCAAAAGGAGTATCTGTAGGCTGCAAAGACCAATAATAAAGGGTTGCAAATCACAGTCCTTTTCCACTTCTGTGCAGACCAGCAATCATGAATTTGAGCAGAAGAAGGGTCTGTCAGCCAATATGTGCCAGAAGCTCAGCATGGGAACTCTTCTGGAAGATGATACAGCAAGGCCTAGATACACAAACCAAACCTCGCAACACACAGTAGCAGCCTCCACCCTGAGACTCAGTAAAAGGGTCAGGATAAGAAAAAAGGAACAAATAAAACCCCTACCTACATAGAAATGAACAAAATACAGATTAAAAAAATAAAATAACTAAAGCATGTTAGATGAAAACATGAACCAGTGTAAGACGTCCTACTGCTTGTGACAGTGAGAGGCAAATAGGAAATAGGAAAGGATGCCTTGAGTGCAAGGCAGATAACTGAAAAATACGATCAAATTCCAACCTTGGCTGCAGAAATCAATACAGAGGAAACTCAGGTATGAATGAAACTTTCCTGTGCAAATACACCATTCAAAATGCATCAAACTACATCTCACATCACTCCACACAACATATCTAAAAGCTAAAAGCATGGCAGAGCCCAGGTGGTAATTCCCATCCCTCTTGCTGTCTGCTACCATTTGTAAGTAAAGCAACTTGCAAACAGCGACAAATCCTTTGCCATACAGTACTGCACACCATTAACATCATCCCCAATTTGGGATGCAGCTTGTGTTAAATACTCAGTATCTCCTTGCAAAGTACCTTGCACACTTTTCCGGGAGTGCTTCCCATTCAATAGCGCATTTCAAAGCAGATCCCTCGATCCATCAAGCACCACAACAGTGCTCCCCACAGATGGAAAAGTGCTTTCCTTGTCCTGCCACAACAGCAATGCTGTTGGGATTCAGATGAAGCCCTCCACAAAAAATGTCAGGGCGGGAATAGGCTGGTAGGGGAAGAGGTGAAGGAAGAGGGTACCACAAAGAAATTAAAAATGCAAACCATGTGTTCAACAATGATCTTCCTCCTAAACTGGGCATAGGGTGCAGACAGGGATTTGTGGACTTTTAAAAATTTTTTTTATTTAGAAGAACCCCATATTAAAGTGCCCCAGAACTTTTGTGGGAGAGTTGCAGAGGGCTTAGCATGAAATTGAAGCCAGCTGTCAAAGGGTGTCTTGTGCCTGCTCACCCCTTGCACCCTAAGGCTGTAGACCCTGATGTTGAAAGCGCTCACCCTTGAGCACTTTGTGGTGAGAACAAGAGCGTTCACTGCTCACCAAGAAGCAAGAACAGAGCAAGCAAAAATGAGTTCAGATTTCAGGAGATTAACTTTAAATCCACTAATTCAGTGCTCCGATTTGCTGCTGGAGAAGAGAGGGAGGTGGAACTAAGATCATTCCTATGTACAAGTTCTTTTCAGCATAAATAATATATTGTGACACTCCTCTCCTGACTTGGACACATACTGAGGGTTTGCACGCTCTCCTGGACCATCACACAGAGGGTAAACACATAAAAATAAGGTCGATAAGACTAAGATCCAGGACAACAGGACAAGCAAACAATCTAAGGAACACAAGTATATTTAGGCTTGAAAGGAAAATCCTTCAGAGAGCTAAGATTTTTTCCTTTATCTGATTAAGCATGGATCTTGAAACTTGTGTTTGCCTTGAGCAGTATTTCCCAAACCACCTCACCCCCTTGACATCACTGAGGCACACAGACAAGATGGTAACAGATAGAGAGAGGAGGGGCATCCTGTGAAAACTATTTTAGCGACTGTAAAACTGAGGATGTTCTAACTCTAAAGAAAGACATGCCAATTTAAAAGTAGTTAAGAAAACAGGTCCCTCCAAACACATCATTCTTTCTTGTCACTCCAATTGTTTTAAAACACACATGGAGCTGACTCCTCTCTTATGCTGAAGAATCCCGGACAGGCAGAGGGAAGTAAAGGCTTTAGGCAGCACTTTACTCTCAATTTATTCATCACCATTTGTACCTGGAAATTTCCTACCTGCTGTAGTTGGGCAAATCCTGCAGGTTCTCAGTGGCTACCAGCCCCTGCCCTTGGCAGCCTGACATGGGCATGCCGGGGACTGACATATTTGCCAATTTTTTCATGTGGCAACCCCTGGCACTGTCCCTGGTTGGAAAACCCCACGTGAAGCTTTTTCGGCATCATCAGTCAGCTTTTTCAGCTGGTTTCCCAAAGAAGGCTAAACCTAGGCCTCGCAGTGGTCACCCAGTGGAGTTGGTACCTTCCTGGCAAGATGCTTGTACCTGAGCACAGGTTGGGAGGACCTGTGCCTTAGGTTAAAGCCCAGGTAAAAAGGCTACTGTCTCAAAAAAAAAAAAAAAAGGATGCCAAGTCCTCAAATGCGAGGAACAGATCCCAAAAGTCTGCAACTGCAAGGTCATGACTCCAGGTACTAAATATCACTTGGTAGTGAAAAGCAGCATCATAAGGGCGACAAGCTGCGAGAGATGACATGGGGATGCCAGATAGTAAATACATGAGCAATAAAGGACTCTGTAACTACCTTTGGCTGAACAAAATGAGGGCACTGGTGTGCTGGTCCCATGGGTGGGAGCAGAGACAGTCATGTGGACTTCCAGCCAGGCAGCCAAGTGCTCTCCCCAGGAGGGAGCTGAGCACTCAAACAACTTCCTCGCCTTTCAATCACTTGAAAATAAACAACACTCTTCACAGAAGACCAGAAAGGGGGATGTCTTTGGGAAAATGCAGGAAAAAACAGCTTCAGGGGAAGCTGTGATTCTTTGGGATAACCCCATCTTTCACAATTATCAAGAAAACTGTACCAAAGCCCAGAAGACAACAAGCACCAGAGCCTTTAACAGCAGTGTGCTCCCAGCATATCATTTAAATTAATCAGTTTCTGGAGAGACAAAAAAAAAAGGAAAAACTCCCTGTGGTGCCTGACAGTTTGTGCTCAAGAGGATGCTGAAAAAAAAAACCCATAAGAAGACATATTTGCCTTTGAGGTGGGCGGTAGGAATAGGGGCAGGGAAGGCACATCCCCAGAAACACTTGAGGCCGGAACCATCAGGACTTTCCTTCATTTTGTGTGAAAGTGAATCAGCAGTGCTCTGCAAGCCTGGCAGCAAAGCCTGGAGATGCTGCCGCTGTCTGCTTCGTACTGGCTTTCACTGGCATGAGAGGAGGCAAAAATCCTCCTGCACCACTTCCCAGGCTACCACCCCAGCACACTTTGAAACTACTAAACTTAACTGCTTCCAACTGGTATCCTTTTGGCTTTCTGTCTTGCTAATAAGATTTAAGAAAAAGAACAAGTATTTTCCCATTTCTGCTATCGAAATGAAGTGCAACATAAAGTAACTGAAACTAATAAGCATGAAATTAGCTTAAGAAAAATGTAAAAAATAGATGTCCAAAACTTGGAGTGGGAAAAGGGAACACACACATCAGAGGCAAGTGAAGGGGCACAGAGTTCTTGAGACATACTGGTATTTTATTAAATCCCTCTGAGGGTGCCTTCAACAGCAGCTCAGAACCTGCTTTTTTTGGGTGGTATTTAAAAAACCCCCAAACTACAAATAACAAGATTCTGCTTAAAAACAAAGGAACCACATTCTTCCCCATGTAGTCTTGCTCACAGGACTTCTTCCTCCACTCATCAAACTGGACAAGAGGTTAAGTAACACTGAATCTGAGGCTTCCTTCGTTATGGTCACTAACTCAAAAAAAGCAAGAAAATACCTTTCCTTTTTTTTTTTTTTTTTTTTTTTGTTGGTTGGGGTTTTTTTGTTTGTTTTAAGCTCCAGCGACTGAAACATGCAGTTTTAACACTTATTAGAAAAATGTGGGAACAACATACAATCAACTACGAGAGAAGCCAAAATAAACAGGTAATTTGAGGCTGCAAGTTTGAAAAAATATTTAAGATGGGAAATAAGGTTAGGACAGGAAGAATGGGGGGAAGAAAGGGAAGGGCCTCAAGATTTCGGGCCTCTAATAGGACATCAAAAGCAGTGTAAAACATTCCCCTCCACCAGTGCCAACTGGGACCACACTAAATCACAGCATCAAAATGCTACAGGTTAAAAGCAAATACTAAAGATTTAAGTGCCTTACATGGCACTTAAGAAAGGAGGGAGAGAAGAGGGCTGTTTTCTGTGCAAAGCCAAAGTTAAGGGTTTGCTAAGTGGAGTAACACAAGGCAAGTAATTTTGCTTTTCATCTTGTAACATTTTTCCAGGAAAGAAGATGACTTTCAGGCTGCAGATGAGTTTACCAAGTGAACTGAATTACACTGTGGGCAGGTAATACCGGTCTTGAGGAAACTCTGTGACTTGCACAGAGCCATTTGCATTTGTCAGGATGCGCCCATTCCTGTGATCCCAAGCCTCCAGCGCCTGTACCTGCAGGAGGGCCAGCGCTTCACTCGTGCTTAACTCCAGCAGTTTCTTAGAGGGGAGGGTTGATGTGCAGACATCAGGGGCTGAATGAGCACATGACAGCAGGAATGTCTGCACAGGCACATCTCATGTCAGGTCTGTACCACTAATGCTTGCCATGCATTGTATCAGCCCAGGGCAGGACGTGTCACTGAAGCAGCTGTGCTGGCAAAACCCATCAGCAAATGGGCTGTTACTCCAGCAAAGGGACATTTTTGCCAATGTCACATACTGAGACAGGGTTGGGATGATAAACTCACTATCAGCACATTCACCCAAGGAGAAAGTTCCTGATGTGCTCATGGGATGCTGACCAGACCAAAGTGCTTGACTGCTCCAAGACTCTGGGTACTTTGCCTTATGAGATATTAAATACACACATTCTCACTTCTTACAAAAGTCTGTAGCGATGGGACAAGGAACAATGGTTTTAACCTGAAAGAGTGTAGTTTAGATTGGACGTAAGGAAAAAATTTAAAGGTCCCTTTCCACCCTCAGACTGGGCAGTCCCAGACAAAGGCAGCATGAGACAGAGACGTCCATGATTTCAGAGCTTTTGAACCATGCAGCTGGAAACTGAATCCAAGGGTGAGCCTGGACCATGCTACTGTTTAACCTGTAGTCTGTGTGGGTGGGAGGTGTGGAGATCTGCAAATTCCTCCCAGTAAGTCTGTACAAGTTAATTTGAGAGGCAAGCAAGTGGTGAGCAGGGTCCACTTTGCAAGATCAGGTCCTCACTGGACAACAATGTGGAGAAGTTATAAACTGCAGATGTTGGGGGGGATGCTTGTTCTCGGAGCAAAGCTGAATTCCCTGCCTGTGCCCTGCTTTTGGCACCCAGCATGTGCCCGCACCCCTGGCCAAAGTGCAAAAGGTTGTCAAAACTTGCTGCAAGCTCACCCCCTCCACTCCTGATGTGCAATTTCTAACCATGCAGGGGTTCCAAATCACATTCTTCCCCATTTGCTACCCAACTCTCCTCCCCAGTCACCCCTCCCCCCTGTCAAGCACTGACAGGAGCCTTCCCACCACCAGCCCCACTCAGGGCATTGCCCACTGCAGTCCAGGCACATGCAGTCTCATCCATGAATTCGAGGAGATGTTGCACCATAATCCACTTTCTCAGCTATCAGAACCTCCCAGGATGACTTTTCTGAAGACCCCTCCTGGCTGCCAACATCTAAACCTTCTCTCCTTGCCTGTGTCGTTCTCTCTCTGTTCACTAACAAAACCCAGCCAACTGAGCCTTCTGCAGTGCTAAATACATAAAATCATTTCACACCTCTCCCTCAGTTTCACCAGCAGACTCACAATACTGGTCATTCTACATAACTCAGCTTGCAGAAAATTCAGCTTTCACTTTAGAAACTGGTTTGGGGCCTCATGGTTCTGAAAAAAGCTTGCCAAATACATCACCTTATTTTCAAGCTCACAACATTTTTGCAAGAACCCCAAGTGCTAGTTTTTAAAAACAAAACAACCAACTAAACAACCTTTCTGCCTTGCAAAGGCATGGCAGTTTTGGAGAGAGGGATGGCTTGGTGATTTCTGAACTGTCTTTGGAAGACAAGGCTGGAATTGAATGCTCTTCCCTTCATCTTCCAAGCGCCCAACTTATTTTATTTCCATTTTGCTACATCTTCACAAATGAGACTCTCAAATACTACCATGTATGAAAAGTATTTGAAACGTTCCGGATATCAACAGCTCTTTCAGCTTTTTAGGAAAAAACCCAACTTACTGTTACTCTGGGACTGAAATGTATCATTACATCCCATAAACTCCTGATCTATTTTTGAAGGGATGATAAATAAACTAACCATAAATATTAGTTCCAGATGATGTGACACATGTAAACACACCTTGACAGAAGATCAGCAATTATTTTAATGTCTTTAAGTTAAAGCCTTCATAGATTATTTTAATGCCAACTTTTGTTTATTAACTTACTTTCAGTATGAACAGATACCATCATGCATACATGCAGTAACCTTTAAGGAAAGAACACACTTGCTGAATTACCCTCACACTTCAAAGAAAGTCAAACTACAATTACACTCCACGTGAAATGTAAATGCAGCTTTACCTGACAGCCACGCTGAAATCTCAGGGAATTCAGCTGTGACACTGCATGTTTCTGAACAAATTCTAATTAAAATACTCTTCTGATTTATTTTCAGTGAATGTTTCCATTCCTTAAGTGGACACAAAGAAAAATAATTTAGATGTGGATCAAAACATCCCAACCAGAAGAGACTCCAAATAGTATTTCTGAGGATCATCCAAGTTAGGGCAAAGCAGAAAGGAACAAAACCTGAAGATGTCGCACATGCAAATACTGTGATGTCATGCCTGGCATTAAAATCTTTGTCTTTTACAAGGATGAGCAAAACCTGCTGTGTTCTCATTCCAGCCTGGAGCAGTTTGAAAATGCAAAAAGAAGCTAGTAACTTAACTATATTTAATGTTGGCTATTTTTGACTTTTAATAAAAACACAATAAAACATCCCCCCCACAACAAGAATGAACCCAAATGTGACTCTACAAACTTGGGCTGTTTCATATAATGGATTATTCATTTTACTGACACTGTGTAGAAATTAGAGTGCAAAGGAAAAAAAAAAAACAAGTGGTACTTTGAGAGAAGGCTATTGGAAAGAGTGTGCTACTTTCAAACATTGACAGCAGGAAATGTCCTGTGTGACGAAACTGTGACAGGTGAACTCTTGGGGGGGACAGGCAGGAAAAACGTCATTTTACAAAGGTGAGTAATCACAAGGTCTTTGGGCTGAGAACTGAGCTATACAAACCTATCCATGCTTTCTGGCACTCAGTTTATCACAGATACAAGAAGAGAGGACAAACATGGGAGAGCTCTTGGCCATTGCTTTCTGCAGAAGCCTGAGGGGATAAACACGCATATGGGGGCAAAGTAAAAAAAGGACCAGCCAGTTCTTAGCATTTATATTTTTCCCAATTGCTGGACAATACCTTGCTTTCCCTGATCTGGAGATCAATTCACAATTCTTTTTCAAAGAGCTGCTGAGTTCACACAACGTACTGAAGCCACATCTACATTAGAAAGGGTTCACCGGGACAGAAATGTATTACACTGGCAAAGCACTTCGGTCACAGATACCTCTTAAATGATAATATTACTCATCTGCTGGTCTAAGAAAACCACAGCAGCACACACCACTCTTAATTCACATGCCATTTCTCAGTAAGGCTGCATGCACGAGGTTTCTGCTACAGACATCAGACCTCCTCTAGTCATGTCTGTGCCTGCATGACCACCCCAGTCCCGGCCAGGAGGGACAAACCCCGCACGAAGTTTAATCTGTAGTTTAAAAAAAATAAGGCACCTCATTGACAGCCTCGTGCTGTGACCCTGCTATTGCAGCAGAAGGAGCCTTATGCTGCCAGAGGTGCAGCTTCCCAAGGCGCTGCACACTCTACCACTACCATCCGCAGCTCCCCGCGCTGCTGCTGAGGGACCCGGTGGGTAGGAGCTGCTGATGCCAGCAGGTCCCCTTCCCAACCCGGCCAAGAGCCCTCCTCTTCCCTCCTATTCCTAATTCTTCGGATGTTTTCTCCCTTTTTGCTCTCCACCTTCCAATCTAAAACTTTTGCTGTGTTCCCCTGCACGGCAGGGACTCTAAAGTTCACAGGGCTTCCAAGGAGCACCTGCCTCAAGACAGGACGGGGAGCCGCCATCGGAGAGGTGCTTGGGCAGCCAAGGGGGGAGGAAATCAGAGCCACGCCCCGCCCCCCGACCGTCTCCCTCAGGACGGATTCCCAGGCTCTGAGCGAACAAAAGTGCTCAGGAAAGAGCTGGGCATACGGATACCCCAAAGTCAGACAGGTACATCCCTGTATCATGTCCAAGTTCTATTTCTAGCAAAGGGGGGCGGGGGGGGAATCAGTGTCCTCCCTGTCGCGTTCATCCCAGAGGGAAAGGGAGAAGGGGGAGAAAAAAAGGAGACTCTTCTGTGATGTCTTTGGAAACCGGCTAAAACAAACGGGAAAGTCACCCCTTATTAA
>VZTN01022914.1:211393-273773 GCA_013400515.1 Erpornis zantholeuca
CCCCGCCCCCTGCCCCGAGCGTGGGCTCCGCCGGGCTCTCCGCTGCCCCGGTCGTGACATCGCCGGCCCGTACCCGGCCTGGCCGGTGGCATCGCCGGTCCCCGCCGCTCCCCGTTCCGCTCCACGGGCGGAACCATACGGACCCTCCCGATCATCCAGGTGGAGCCGGGGCTCGCAGCGGGGGATCCCCCTCCCTGCCCCGGCCCCGGGCGGTGCGAGCGGTGACGGCGCCGAGGGGGACATGGATCCTTGGTAGAAGGGCTGGGAGTGAGAACCCTCGGTCCAGTATCCCGTGGGCTGAACCTCCCCGTGTGGGGATGGCAGCGGCTGGACCCTCGTTCTAGGACGTGGGGACGGGACCACCATCTCTGCATCGCATCCCTGCTGTAGAGACGGCGGGGGCTGGCCCCCGCTGTAGGCACGGCGACGGGATCCTGAGGGTCTGGATGAGGCTGTGCCGTTGCCCAGAGACTGCCTCTTGGAAGCGGGGCAGATTACCTGGGGAGGTGGGAGCACTTCTACATCTCCGGCTTGTGATAGTGTGTTCCAAGCCACGGTCTTTTGGGTGGGCTTCAGGCGGTGTTTTTTTAATACTTTGAAGAAGGTGGTGTTTATTTCCAAGGGATGCTACTGCAATCTCTGCTGCAACACAGGAATCCTTTCTCCAGTTTAAAACTGTCGTTGAACTCTTTGCCTTTCTTCCAAAGAGATGTAGACAGAATAGGACCCAGGCTTTTTTTTCCGTTTACTTCAATGAATTAATTAAAAGAAATAATTTACTGATTCTATCTTGCTACTAGATAACAGATTTTCCAACAAGTCCAGGCTAATAGGATTTAAGAGTAGCATAATCTCACTGTAACTTCAGGGGTGTGCTATCTAGATGCGGTATCTTTGATTAGATCGCATTAGATTAATCTTTTAATTGTATACTTAGTGCTCTACAGGCTTTAATTCTCGACTTACTTCGGCTCTCACCCTGCCCCATGTCACCAGCGGGGTGGCCAGGCTGCAGCCCTTAACCCAACTGAGGAACTCTCTAGGCATCGTTTTGTTTCCCTTCCCCGTGTATGGCTGAGGACTGGGGACTGGCTCGTGTTTGAGTGTCAGACGAGGAACTCTAAGTTATTGCAACTGAATAATCGCAGAAGAACGTAAATATGTCAAAGCAGTGTCAAGAGATTTCTTTGCAGGGATACCCTTATCTGAGTAGGCGTGTTTTTGACTGCCTGACTGAGTATAGTCTCTCTCTGTAAGTATTTGATAACAGGATGGATTCCTTCCTTGCTGCCACCAGCCCCGAGATTCCTGCTAACTTTTCCTCTTCTTTGCAGACGGAAGCTGTTAGGCAGGGACAAGCTTGGGCATCCTCTCTGCGCTTGTTGGGAGCACAGAAGATGTCCCTCAGCTCACTGATGCTCATCAAAGTCTGGTGTTCGTCCCTAGAGCTGTTGGTGTTTTTGATTTTTTTTAATGGAAATTTCTTTGTCTTTTAAATATTACTGAATATATTTTCTTTTATTCTTTGGTAGCTGTCCAGCCCTGAAAAAGTTTCTGATTTTTGAATACTCGGGCGCTAAAAAAATTTATTTGAGGGCACAAAGATTTTCTGCCAGGATACACTTTTTTCTTACTATCTTATATTCTTAAATTCCTCTTCTCCGATCTGGAAAAAGGGACAGGCCTAAGTGTTTTAATAAGACTACTATACTTTTGAGTATAAAATATTCTTGAAAGGGCGGATCAATGTAAAAGCAAGTGAAAAATCATCTGCTCGCTGTTTTCCTAATTGACACATACTTTAAGGCCTGTTTAGCTTTTTTTTCAGTTTCCAAATGCAGAAGGCTGTTTGACTGATTAGGTGATATGGCAGCTAATGCTGCCTTTCAAGTGCAAAAAAGGGCCGTCACTGGGAGCCGGGTGCGGGATTTCAGACATTAAACCCGGATTGTAACAAAGACAATTCTAACCTGAGGCCAAAGAGATCCCTGCACCAAGTAAGGCCCACTGTGAGGCTTAGCCGCCTTCCCCAAAATCGTGGATGGTTCCACACAAATTAAGAGCTGGAATGTCGTTAAAAATAAGGCATGATTCGGTGTATTTAAGATGAAGAGGATGTGGGTTTAAAACTGGAGCAATTGTTTTACAATCCTAAAAGAATAAACTAAGGAGAACTTTTTGAGCACTTGAGTATTCAATGTTACTGCTAGAGAGAAGCTGCTCACACTGTGTAATCTAACTAAGACTTGGCATTTTCCCACATGGAGGTGCAAGATATAGTGCACAGAGATTGGTTTTGTGAATGTTTTTTGACTTGGTCATCAAATTCCTCCTCTGAATCTTGAGCAGTGGGACAAATAGGCTGTGTGGCATCTCTACCTGGATGCTGTCTTTTAGGAAATTGTAGTTGGTCGGTTATCTCTGATTCTGTCAAATTTAATTGAAGTTAAGTGAAACGATCAAAGGTTTACTGAGGGATGGGAGAAATGTGGTTAAGATTATAGTTTATAATTACAAAAGCCTTCATTCCTTGGGAAATCACGCAAGGAAAAAAGAACCAGTGATGAATGCAATTCAAATACTCTTACTAACTCTCAGTATGTAATTCATTTATAAAAACCTAACATTAGCATGATGCAAGGTAACATAACAAAATGGAAATTGCTTTTGCAGAATATGCAAAAGGAAATTTGCAATTTTAGATTTCTTTTGCATAAGGCCTCTCTTTTTAATTAATAACACAATGAAAGCCATACTGATTACAAAGCACAGTGAACATGCATGCACAATTTCCCAGGAAAGTGAGGGCAGACTACTTGCTTGCTTTAAATCTAGTGCCCTCTCTGTTCCTTCTGTGCACTGTCTCTGGATTTAAAGTGACATCTGCTCCATAAAGCCCTAAGATGAAGTTGCAGTCTTGCCTGTGAAATAATGCCTTGGTCAGACATAATGAACTGTGTACTATATATGTATATATGTGTATATATATGTGTATATATATGTATATATACTTTTCTTACAGTGTGGAGATGAGTGTCTGACATATGTATTGTCACATACATTTCAGTCTTTTTTAGCTTAATGGTTTCTTTCTGACTATTTAATCCTGTGAAAGTGAAGGCTGAGTCAGCATTACAGATCTAATTCCCTGTCTTGGAGGTGCAGCTCCAAAATTTGCTCTGAAGATACTGCATGAACACCCTAAAAGGGAATGTACATCCTCTAAGAGCCACAACAGAGGCATGCAAATAAAAGGAGTGTTTTCTGTTGAAAACACATGGCTACATGTTGCTCATTGTTATGCTGTCCTAATTCTGTGAGATCAAGTGGAGTTTTGCCTACAAGACGTAGCAGCAAATGGGTAGTCTGGGAGCTTTGGAATGGATGTGTTTGCTTCTCCCAGGGCAGGTGAACCAGCCCTTGGCTGGTGGGCCAAGCTACTGCCTTAGAGCTGGTTTTGGGAAGAACCAAGCTCAGCTTCTATTGCTAATTTTACACCTTGCTCCTATCTCCTCTTCCACCACATTCTTCTAACCCTACATGGGTATAGCGATGCACTGGCTCTCTGTTTTTAATGCCATCTCAGTAGTGGAATCAGGTCTCCTATACAGTCAGAAGGAGGAATTAAGGTAAAAACAAATTAAAAAGAAGTCAGCAGACAAACACTGCTACCTTTTTTCCCTCTCCTGTGGAGACCTTGATCTCTATGCTGAGGGCAGGAAGTGGTGCTTGACTGGTGGTGTGCACATCAATGGCTGAGAAACAAAGCCCTTTAGCTTGTTTTTTTTTCCCATGCCAGCAAAACACCTTCCTAAAGCAAGCTTTCTCGTTTGCTAAAATGCTCTGTTGCCCCTATCAGTATTCTCAATCACCAGGGTGTGCAAGTACGAGCTGAAGTAGTAAGCCCTGATCAGATGTGCTGTCTGCAAAATGAGATGTTAATATAAATGCACAGAAAAGGAAAACAATATCAAAGTCTGATTCAATTATAAGGGGTGATCTTATGATTTGTAGTGCCCTTAAGCTGGGGGAAGCAGTGAAACGAAAGATGCCTCCCCTCCTGGATGAAAGGCTGATGGGGAAGATTAGTTGCTAAGTCTGGATGGAGAGAATCCCCTGAACACAACTTCCCTAAGCATTTGCACTCATTGCCTGCGCTTAAGATGGGTCCTGGCAAGAGGCACGCAGGCATCTGTCTTTTTCTGTTTCAAAAACTCCAGGAGAGCTGATCACTTATCACGGGAACCATCTGGCTTATTCTTAGAGAGATCAACAGTTAGTCACTGAATGAACAAGGAACAAGCTGCATTGAAGTCTGCTCTCCCCATTAAATATGAGGACTCAGCCCAAGGTCCCTGAAACACCACGTGCTTTGCCTGCTGCAGGCGGAAGGGAGAAAGAATTAATTCTGCCTTGAGGTTGCTGAGCTGCTGTCATGTGGAAGAGAGCTTCTGTGGTGAGCCGGGGGACGTCGGCGTCTCTGCAGTGAGCTGTGGTGGCCATGGGGATGGGGACCTGAGGCTTTGCTTCCTCAAGGTCACCTCTGCCAGGGATTGAGAAACCTGAGGAGGGAGCAGGGCTGTACCATGGCTATCTGGAAAGCTTGACACCTTCTGCTCTTCCTCCATTGTTTACTGTCAATCTCAGTTCCCAAGTGCCAGGGCAATAGGTGGGAATGGGTTGTCATTCTGTGAGAGTTGCTAAGGATGCAGGACAAGGCCTGTGTAGGCTGCTGTGGGTCAGTGCTGCTGGGCTGTGAAAGTTAGGGAGCCAAGGTGTTTCACTCTTACCTTTGAGAAGTAAAACTCCACCTTGTCCCTGAAGGGATGCAACCACACCTGTGTAACTCTGTGCTCTTCATGCTTTATTAAGAAGGACTGTAGAAATAACCGAGCCAGCTCCTTGCTGAAAACTTCTGAAGTCAGGCCACTGTATCTCCCCTTGTGTCAGGCAGTTAGTGTTTTAATAAAGCATTTGGCAGCCTCTGCCTGCCCTCTGCCATTCCTATCAGGTCCCTGCGAAGGGCAGCTGGCTTTGAAATGCACTGATGGGCCAGGGGGGCTTTGCTTACCCACTGCTGCCCTGGGCCTCCGGTAACCGAGCAGGCTCCAGACTTTTTTGGACCTATCAGTGACCTGACAAGTTCAGTGAACTTGGAGCAGCAGCTTGGCCTTTCTTGTGGATGGCCCGCAGATCTCACGTGAATCCTATAACCTTTGTTGAGAGTGACAGTTTGGGGATTTTTCTTCTCTTTTCAATGTTTTTTTTTCTATTGCTCTTGCTAATTACTAAAGCAATTTTTAAAATTTAAATGAGGGCTTCCTCCCTCACAGCCCATCTGCTCTGAAATCACAGCGCACATCCTTTGTGACAGTTCAAGCATTGCCATGGCAACGTGCTGTGATGTGATCAGCCCTGAGTTATGACCTCACTGAGGGACCAGGCAGGCCAGGTTGCTTTAGCAGAAGGAATAAAAAGCAACTTCTGTATTAACAAAGGTGGTATCTCAGCTACAAGCTGATGGGATTTGTCCTGGCATAAAAGCCAGGCTAAATCCCTTTCTGGAGCTTTTTACAGGACTTCAGTGCTAGGGCTTGGGGGGGAGGGGGGGCCCTCCACTTGAGAAATCATATATTTGTTTCCATAGAGAGAGTTACTTTCTTTGAGAAGTCTTTCCCACCAGTTTATGGCACTATTTCAGTAGAAATTCTTTGAATTTTTAAGACTTTTTTGTCCTGTTTTTTTTCCTCCCTGTTTATAGTGCTGGAGACTGAACTCTCTTTTTCCTGTTTGGAGGCAGGTGCTGCATGGCCAGTGGCAATGCATACTTCACCTATGCTCCCCCATGGCTTTGCCCCGACCCCATCCAGAAGATAACAGGGCTGGGGTGAGTGGTTTGACTTTCTCAGGCATTCATCTCTCACCTCCCTGCTGAGCCTGGTGTGAAGGGTGACAACAGTTGCAAGCCTTTGTGGACAACTGGAGCGGATTAGTGACCAAAGACTGCCCAGCAGGTGTCATATCCAATGTTATCCATTTCCAATTAACGAAAGACCTGGATCAGAGCCTCTGGTTCAAAGTAGGGGAGGGGTTGGTGTTTTTTTTTTTTGTTTGTTTGTTTTTTTGTTTTTGTTTGTTTGTTTGTTTGTTTGTTTTGTGACTCCTGCTGCTTTTGGATCAGATTTTAACCATCGAACTGAGCCTGCTCTTCAGGAAGCTATTTGCACGTGTAACTTATTCACCAAGACAGCTTGTATATTTATCTGTACTGTAGAATGTGTTTCAGAATGTGTCTTTATCTGTCCCTTAGAGTAGGATACAGCATCTTTAGAATGATGGTGCAAATAGAATTGATGGGGATATCTGGCAACTCTTCAGGGATTGGTGATACAATTTGCCACCTCTCTGGTGAGACCTGGAAAGTTCACAGGCAGCCTAGTTTCTCTATTTTATTTCATGCTGTTTATCAGAATTTAAACAATACATGGCTATTAAATTATATGCATTAGCTGAGAGTTGTTTTGGGAAGGGGAGAAGGAATCTGGGGAAAATGATGTAGTTCCAAGTGGCACACTCTGCAGAGGGGAAGTATTAGACTTTCACAGTATTAGACTTTCAAGTATTAAGACTTTGTGGGCAGTTCTATATGATGATATTATCCAGGGGACCACAGTGGGTCTGCTGTGCCAAGGTCTGTATGCTTATGGAAAAGCACACAGCCCTTGGTTGCTGTGGGTTCCCCGTCTCTTATGGCAGAGCTGGTGCATAAAGGCTTATGGTCCTCACACACCTGTTCCTCTGTCCCTTTCTGAACATACACAATCAATATAGCCCCAGTGCATTACTGATCAGGCCATTTAACTTTGCAGTGGTGACTCTGCTTTACCTGTTGAGTCAGAGAGCTAGCATATGGTTGCTGTAGTTTTTTGTCTTGAAGCCATTTGGAAAGACAGCCTTGAAGATCTACATAATTTTTAGGCTCACAACCAAAAGGGGAACAGAGGGGGAAGGACTCAAGTATAATAATTTTCTCCCTCCAAAAATGTCTTTAAAAATTCTCCCTGACTTAGCCTCTTTATGCCATTTTACAGCCTCCAGCAAGTTTTTACAGCTGAGCTACTTTCCAGCCCCAGAAATTGCAGTACAGGCCCCTAAATATTGAAGTGCAAATTACTTGACTGTAATCTAGGAAGATTGGAGAGAAATTGGTCAAATGTTACACTAAACACTTATGGCAACATATTTCAACAGCAGGAGGACAGAAGCATGTTTATCCTGGTCAGGTTTAACGTGAGAAGATAAAAATCTCTTTTCTGAAGGTGAGTGTTATCAGTTTACTGGTCTTTGGCTGTGCAGGCTCAAAATTAGCAATCCTTCTGTAGCTCTGTCTAAACCAGGGTCTTAAGGTACTTATAATATTAACTTCATAAGCTTCACAGCACATTCATAGTCTCAGCCCATATGGTTATCCCAATTTATTGTTGGGAAACTAGAGCTTGAGAAAACTGGAGACGAGGTCTCCAACGGCTTTGACTGTGGCCAAGCATTCATATAAATCAGCACCAACATTGGAGCTCTTGGGACTTTTGGCAACCCCATGCAAGGTACTCATGGCACAGCCAGATCCCTGGAGTCTAAACCCACTGGCTTGGTTACGTCGTTTACCCCGTTTCTGGCACCAGGAGGAAGGCTTAGCTGGGCTTGCTGCATGTTGAGGTAAATATTTATAAGATTGACCTGGATCTCAGCAGTGGGAGTAGGAATTTTCCTGCTTTCACAGAAAAGTGTATCTATACCACTCTCAGAAATATATAAGCAGCATCACAGTGCTACAGAAACAATTTGGAGTATTTATCCTACCGGGGCTCAGGCAAGAGTTTGTATCGTCTTCTTAGTAAGACACCTGCCCTTAAGTCCTCAGTGCATAGATTTTCTCTGCATGCTGGGTTAGCTCCAGGATTTTGTTTTGCTGCAAGGCCATGCTAGTAATAGCCTCTCTAAGTTTTGGAAAGGTGGATTTGCAAGGCCAGCTCCTGGATAACATGGTAAATTACAGGTTAGGCTATGTGTATTTACTACAACTAAAGGGGAATGTTTTTTTCTGATCTTGAAAATCCCAGAAAGGCAGCTTTCTCAGTGAAAAATATTTTGTCACAGTAGCCATCTTAAATGTCACCCTAGACCAGTGACAAATTTATGGTGACATTTTTCAACAGAGATGGTTAAACTCAACTCATGTGCCCAGTAAAATACTGATTTTCCTGACACTCTGAGAGTTCTGGAGGAAAAAAGATACTGTATTTAAAACGTGATTTATAAAAACAATGTGCCTATTGCTTCAATCTCTGGGTGCATTTACATTACAAGACACAAATTATATTTAACATCATGCTGCCAACAACTGTGTTTTATCCAGGACTGAGCAGACAGGATACGATTTAGCTTTTCAATAAATGGGTGGCAATTTAGGGGGAAGCTTGGAAAATGTGCAGGGGAGACACTAAGAGAGTAAGAGATAAAGGTGTATACCTTTATAAAGGCACAGACATCCATTTTGCTGCCTATGAACTGTAAATTACCATCTGGTTTCAGAATGACTCTTTCCAATATTAAAAGATAGGAAGATAAGGGAACCATCTTCTCCAAGACATGGAATTTATTCACAAGAGTTTTTGGAAGTCAGTAATACAAGGAAAAATAAATGTTGAATTTCTATATGTTTTCCTTAATGCTCTGATACTGGTGCAGACCTTTCAGAGAAGTGCTGGGATCTACTCTCTGGAGGGGAGGTGGGAGATAAGTCAATTCCTGTCCAGATCCTATTCACTTAGGACTTATGTCTTAACACATTAATGAAATACATTTAAAAATAATTAGTATGCTAAGGATGGTGTGATGGATACCAAATTTGATGCATAGTGATACAAATGAAGATTAATATTAGTCATATCTGTATGATTTAATGAAGGATATAATGCCACCTGCTGTGTGGTGGAATCAAATTACTGCTTCTTTAGTTGTTTTTGACTAGTTCTGGAAAGAAAATTAATTTGAACTAAGCTAATTTCCCTTTAATGTCTTAGATTTATAATTAAAGATTCACGTGTTGCAGTTAAGCATAAATACTCTGTAAAATCACACATAGGAGAGGCCTACGATGTTAACCCACCATTCCCCAGAGGTACAGCACCCTCAATCTTCTAGCTGAAAGTAGTAGTGGTTTCCCTTTCTTCTTCTCTGGGAACTTGGAACACATCCTCATACATTTCTCTGCTTTTTTACAGGTCCAGGAGGGCATGCCTTGGAGGCCATCCCTTGGCCTTTTATTCACAGAGCATTGCCAGAAGGAGATGTATATGCATACACTTCGTGTATGGCACCCTTCAGCTCCAGTGCAGGGCCATGCTGTGTTGGGACATCTCTTTGGTGTCTCCTGCCCCACCGTCTCCCAAGCCACATATGAATCACCAGAGGGAGCAAAGATGCTTGGAGCAGGAATCTCTGCTGGATGCAGACCACAAGTGACATCAATAGAAGCCATTAAAACCCAAGCAGTGGCTTGGATCTGTTGCCACCCAGGACCTTTCTGAAGACTTGGAGATTTTGGTTAATGGGCTGCTTTGCAGCTCAGGATGGCCAATCCAGCCAGAGCTGCTGTGCTGGAGTGTGCTGTGCCTCCTTGCTGTATCTAAAAGCTGCTGGATGGCATATTGTATATGGCAGACAGGCAAACAGCAGTAACAAAATGATTTTGTCCCCCAACAAAGTTAATTGAATGAGATTTAATGTTGCTAAGAGATTTGGACTGCATCCCTCGAACTTCAAGAGATTAGGCTGCCAAGCAGGAGGCACTGCAGAGAGGCTGGCGCCATGCCAGTAAACAAAGCTTTATCAGGATGATATGTTAATATTTGTGTGTACTGTAAAATTAAAAAAAATTAAAAGGGGGGGGCAGAGTGGTGGACTGCCTCATCTGCTACTCTGGCATAGAAATTCCCATTGAAGCTGATGGTAACACAGTAATGCTTCCACAAAAAATGTGATTTCAAAACAGTTTGGTTGCAATGGAAAACAGATGCCTAATTGCAGTCCACCTTCATCTGTGGTCCCAGCAGATCTTACATGGGGAAATATTTGTCATACAAGAAGGCCCAGAGGCCCCAGGTGACATCACAATTGAGCTTGGTGAGGGGCTTCTTTGGGATGCAGCAAAGCTGACTCAGCAGGATGGATACAGGGTCTCACTGCCTGGGCACCAAGCTGGCCACGCTTGGTTTCACCATCATTCAAAAAGTGTGTGACTGTGTGAGTGTAGGACTGCATTTGAGGTAGCAAACCATGGTGAAAATCTTAACCTATAGGAAAAAAAAAGTGAACCAGCTGATAAGAAATGCAGCCAGTGGCGAGACTCTTTGTTTCTTTCATCTGACACAATATGGATGGGGAAAATGCCAGGGGTACAGCAGTGGATCTTGCAGGCTGAGAAGGTGCTCCTGAATTTCATCTTTGGACTATTAAAACATCAAAGCTGGTGCCAAAGTGGATTTTTGTGGATTAATTGCTGGAGAGAAGTAATGGGAGAAGATGATGGAGTAGATGCCGAAGGTAAGAAACAACAGGATGGTCAGGAGGGAATTCCCTGTTGGCTTAGCTAGTGATGTGTGCCAAGGTTAGAAGAAATGTTTTCTGGATGGGGATGTGTGCGAGAGGTTTGAGAACGGCCCCTGGCAGTGCTCCTGTGTGGTTCTGACTCGTTTACTGCTAATAGATTTTCACTTTGGGGATTTGGGAAAAGTGGATCTGAGTGTGCTGCATGCTGGAAACACATGGGGATGAGTGTAAAGATTGTCACCATCCCAGTGACAGCTGACCTGAGTATTACAAGAAACTTTAGTGATGTTATCATCTAAGGACCACCGCAAATGTGGCACATCTGGTGACCATATCATCACAGTGTAGCATGGACTTTTTTCACCATATGGAATCTGCAGGATCTTAGGAAAAAGGGGGAAACCCTGAGGTGTCACGAGATAAAGGACAGCACAGTTTCTGCCCACAGAGCTTAGCAGTTTTAGCTATGGTTGTAACAGAAGAGCTACAGCTTCCCTTTATTGCCAATGGACAGGTAAAGCCTGGGCTATCCAGATCACATCTTTCCCTCTCTTCCAACTTACTGCCTACTTTCATAAGCTCTTTGCCTGAAATCCTGGTCCCAGTGAAGCAAAATGGCAAATATCTCATTCACTCCAGTGAAACAGGAGCTAATTCTCAGCTAGAATGATATGCTAGCCCTTTGCACTGGCTCAACTCTGAACCTACTGTCCTGGGTTGAAGTATATTCTGTTACCATCTTCATGAGCTGTTGGAACAGGTGTTGTTTTCCTTGCCTACTCCCCCTGGGCTATCTGCTGTTAATGGGCCATCAGTGCCTGGTCCCATGACTCAGGGATAACACCCCCCCTGGACTACCTCCTGTTCATGGCCCATCAGTGCCTTATCTCATGACTCACCATCCCATTGTGAGATGCTCCACCCAGAGGGAGGAACCAACTATTCCATCATGGATATAAGGTGAAATCCTGAACACCACAGCAGCACTTGGCTACTGGACTCCCAGAGGGAAAGAGCTACTGCTGGATTTCCAGACCTTTCTTTCTACAGGATCCCCGTGTCAACAGAACTGCTTCGCTTGGACTGCCTCCACCATTAGAGTGTCAGGTTGTATTTCTGACTTTTGTCAGTATCCTTGTATTTCTGCATTTATTTATTTATTTCTTTTTCTTCCATTAAATTATAATTCTGACTTGTGATCTCCCACTGGTTTGATTTCAAACTAGTACACCTACACACCCAGAAGTCACATAAAGACAACACCAAGGTCATGGGAAATCCACATTTTTGATATAAAGCACAGTCTATAGGCTGACACAGCTTATCTCTAGATCACTGAGGGGATGAGTAAGGTTTGGGAGCCTTGTCTAGCTCAGCCCAGATACAGATTCAAGTCCAGCCTGATTAAATGCTGTCTTCTGTCTCTACAACATAGTTCAGGTGTGTCTGCCTGGTTTTTAGTAGACAAGTTTGACACCTACAAGATGTTTCCTCTTTGCCACCCCTCCACCTGCCAGCGCTGGGGTGAGGTACAAGTGTGACATTTGTGCTGTTGCTATAGCTGAGCTACAAACCTGCCCAATCCCTAAAAGACCCAGACTCCAGGAAAGGGGATGAGGAATACATCAAGAATTTATTGGCTTTGTTGTTTATAACTGAGTGAAGATAGATACTTGTGTATATGTCCCGTTATCTGGCTCTGGGAATAAGGTGATGATTCACTCTAAGTGCTTTATCACAGCTCCACATCAGAAGGGAACTATACAGAAAACTTATCTCTGGACTCTCTTGGCTTTTTCAGATCTGAATAATTATGTGGATCCAATTGGTTGTAGGTTTTAAATTCCTTTAATGAGGCTTTTCCATCTCAATAGTCAGTTGTTTGCAGAGAAAAACTCCCACTTCACATTATTTTTTATTGCCCTAGGCTGCATGTGTCTAATTTTTTCTGTATCCCAGAAAAGGTCTCTCCAATATTTTGGGAGGATTCAGCTTGAGTGCTCACCTGCCTTCTTGAGTGCTCAGGAAACACAGAGGTTTGAACAGAGCAGCACTCTTGTGCTGGCATGCAACAACAAGAACTAGGAAGCCTAAAGCTAAAATCAAATTCATTCTGGTGGAAACTTTATTATAATGGATGAACTATATCACTGAAGAAAAGCTGGTTTTATCAGGGAAAGAAAAGTTTGGTTTATCTCCAAACACCACATCTCCCAACTCCATAGGAGTTCAAATGAGCTAATCCTAGCAACTTTAAATGATGTAAGGCAACTTTCACTCCAAAAGCATTTTCTCCTGTTGATTTTCTCCTGTCAATTTTCTCCATTTGTTAGTCTTTCCATGCTCAAATGGTGTCAGCAGCAGAGAGGGGGGAAAATAATAACTAGAGCAGTCACTGCCAGAGCAAAAAAGGAAGTGTGAAATTTTTTTTTGTAATGTCCAGAGAAGCAAAAACTATGAGCACAAACTTGTGTGCTGAGTTTAATCTTAACATTCCTTCTAGTAAGCACTGATGTTGTATTAAAAAAGTTATCTTAATTGGTGAAAACAGGCCTTATATTAAAAATATTAAAAGTATATTGAAAGTATTGTCTCTGGTTTAAGAAACACCAGAAGAAAGTTCTTTGTTCATATTTTTCTATCTCTCTGAGTTGCAAGGATTGATTTATCTGTTCAAGTAAAATGCTGGTACTGAGACCATCACCAGGGCCGGCCCCTTGAAATAACAGCTCTTCATTTCTCTCCTCTGTATTTAGCTGGAAAGGGGCTTGCTGGCCCCATGGGGAGCTCCTCACTGACAGCCTCCTTCTGACAGGAGCTGATGGAATGAGGGGAGATGGAGAAGTTAAACCTCCTTCTCCTCTGGTTTTAATGTCATTTACAAAGAAAGTATCGGAAGTTCTTAGTTTCACATTTTGATCTCATTTCCCATTCGGCAGCTCAGTACAGATGTGGATTTTCCAAGCCATCTGATATGTTTGGATAATAAAAGCTTGTTAGGTCTTTTGGGAAAAAGCTGATATACATTTGCCAACATTTTTGTAGATGTTTTCCAAGCACAATTTTCCAACTGAACCCCAGAGGGTGGGCAGGCTGGGAGCTGCTGGAGGACTGTGTGCTTATTTTCATCCATTTTTAATGTGCATAAAAAAAGAAAGAAAGAAAACAATGCCCTTTTCTTGTGACCAACATCTCTAAAATGATACAGTTCTGGGGATTTTTGTACTGAAGGCTTTCTAATAAAATCTTAATTCCCATGTTTTAACCTAGCTTTCTGTTTTTCTGCCAAAACATTGTAAAAGTTGCACTTTCTTGCCCATCCATGAAATGATGAGAGATTCTCATATGCTCTGAATCAGGAAAAGCAAATTAAAATCCTATACTATGTTCTTCAGAAAGTCCTTAGAGCTGTCAGTTCCCTTTGAACTCTGGGAGTGGTGGTAAATGTGTAGCACTTCTAGAAATAATGGCATGGATGCTAATCCATGAGCTCCCAACATAACTTTCCTCTCCTGTGTTTAATGGACTTCTCCCAGTGAACCAGGCTGGGAACCAGGTAGTGTTGCACCCACCACCTTCATAGTAGTCCTGGTGTATGTTACATTCGCCTTGTGGGACTTGGGAGTGGTGAGAAGCTCTGACACCTTCTCTGGCATGTCTGGATATACTCACAAGGTGGAAAAGAGCAAGCATTGATAATAAGTGATTCTGGACTCTCTACTTCTGGGATGCTCTTGGCACCGGCTCTTGGGAGACCCAGCTGGTATCCATGGGGATCACCCAGGACATGCTCTACAGTGTGTTTTGGGCCACCTTGCAGGCCTGCTGTGCGATGGTCATTTGTCCAAGGAGATGTACCCTGGTCCTCTGTACTGCATGGTTGTTTCTCACTCCCTTCTGCCATTCTGAGTACCTCTACTCTTTCTCTGAGAAATATCCTTTCCTTCTGAAATGGATCCTTGTCCTTTCAAGTTTCTTCTCTTCCTTTGTTTTCAGTGGTTCTACAGAATAAAATAGAGGAATGTAAATTCCTCCTTCATCTTTTCTACCTTCTTTCTTATGATGTGTTCTCCCACTGAAAGGGCAAGTACAGGCTTTATAACTGCTCTTCATGAGCTGGAGAACTTGCACACAAGGCTTTGCATGGATCCAGTGCATGTGGATCTAGAAATCCGTGCATCAAAGTGAATCCAGGATTCAGCACACACAGATTTTTCTTCAAGACTAAGACTGAAGACACCATTGCTTTATACAGCTGTGTGCAGTAAGACCCACTAGAGAGCTCTCATTGGCCTCAGATGTCAAATGCAAACTTCAGCCTTGTTACACTAGAGCAAATGACATAAAAGCAGGTATCTGTTTGCCAAAAACCTGCTTTGTTTAGCTGTTATGTGTGAGCTGAAAAGAGTCTGAAGAAGGAAGAACCTACTGAAGAAGGAAGCCTCTGAAGAAGGAAGATTGTTTTTCTTAGAACTCTAATATCATTAGAAGATTATTCTCTTAGAACCTAAAAACAGTAAAGAAACTTTAGACAGCAGGCCAGAAGACTGTTACAGGTGACACACCGGTAATTTGCAGACACTTTAATCAGCATAGTAACACTGAAGATCACTGATGCTCTGGCCTGTTTATTCTTTCCTTAGCTGTTCAGTTAATGGATGGATTAATTGGTACCTGTGAACTTGCACTGAATATACTGAAGGTTTTTGCAACACTGCTCTGTCTACTCGAAGGCAAGCAGTGTGGTTGGTTTCAGAAAAATGTCAATTAGAAAGTAATTTCCATGCATTCACAGCTTACTCAAAGCATTATTATTTTAGCTGCTGCTTTCTATGCTGCTTGCTCTTTCAGTGTTCATCTATTTATTTCTGTTACCTACTTTTTTGTAAACTCCAAGAGAACAGACTGTCTCCTTTATTGTATACATGCAAAGTACCCACTGCAGTCTGGCTGTCCTTGCAGGGACTCACTCCAAGGTGCTGCTGTGATTAATGTGAGGATGGAAAGTTTGAATAACCTCCTTGTAGCTGCTCTGAGTGGATGGATGTGTGTGAGGAAGTCTCCAAGGATTTTTCCTATAATAAAGTATTATTTTTCACATTAAAAATTCCAAAATAACTGAACTTTGACTTGGACTTTTCAGTCCGTGTTTCCCAGTGTATGCATTCACTAAACTGTTCTGCTGCTGAGAGTGAAAATCTGGTCCCTACTGATCTGTGCACAGTCCCAGGAAGCAGAGGCTAACCCAAATTGTCTTTTGCTGCTTGATTTTGAGGAGCAGATTTTTTTTTCTGTTTGCGCCTCTATAAACTTTCAGATCACACTGTATCTTGAGCACATCTCTTCAGAAAGCATGTAAAAATATTTTAGATAAATGAAGATACACTTTACAAATGGATATTTTAGTTGGTCAAGGAGAAAACTGCTAATTAAAGGACAATATTCTTCTTACAGGTATATCATAGTGGTGGGGGTGTAGTGATGGACCTGGTGAAGGTTGGTGGCTTTTTAGCTTAATTTCCAGTCTAACAGTTAAGATAAAGTGTTGGGACAGGACCTTGGAGAATAGGACTCCAAAAATAATAGCCCTACCCTGTAGGTAGGGTATTGGTTTTGCTAAGTCACTCATCTCTTGCTACATGAAAATCTTGTCTGTAAAGTGGGAACTGCAGACAGGAGTGGGAGAGGTCTTTGCCATCCTGACTGCCACTGCTGCTTCTGGAACTGCTGTGCCACTCTTGCCCTGGGTGCTACCTCTCTGGAGGAGGGGGAAGTTGTGAACATCTGTCAAGCAGTTTCTAAGGCAGAGCTTGTTATCTAATAGGCAGGGCTATGTCATGTATCTGGCGAGGTCTCTGCTAAATCTCTGCTTGTTTTGCAACTTGTCTTACATGCACAGTGAAGCAGCTGATTTTACCAGGTTTTGATGCTCCATTAAAACATTAACAGTGCAGTCTCACAGTGCAATATGTTGGATAACTCTTGCAATGATAATTCTCTCAGAACTTCTTTCTGAAAGCATTCAACAAGGGCAGAAGAGCATGGTGGAAACAGTGACATTTAAGAGCTGTGGTTGCCCGTAGGATTTGGTATTGGCACCCAATTATTGTTTCCTAAACTGTGCTTGGATCCCTCTGTAAGACCACTGTCAGGCATCCAGCTAATCTGCAGAACTACATCACTTTTTGCCATTTACTGTTGAAAGGCTGAGAAAGCTGAGATGAGAAAGCCCATGGCAGTGCAAGCAGTGAGTGTGGTTGAGTGAAGCCCACTTGGATGTCCAGTAGTACAGAAAGTTTGAAAAACTTTGGATTAGGCTGTCACAGGGATATGGCCTAAATCACCAAATGTGAGGAAAACCAAGTGATATGTTGCCCCCAGTGAGGGCTTTCTTGGTGTTTGACTTACCCCAGAGAATTTCAAAGCTGTGGATGGTCGTGCAAACTGTATGTCTTGCAGAGAGGGTAAATATGAGTTGCTGGAGAAAGGGATTTGCTGTTCCTGGGGCCTGGAGTCAGGGCTCTTCACCCAGATTAGCCCAGAGGGTTTTTTTTTTTTTTTTTTTTTTTTTTTTTTTTTTTTTTTTTTTTGGTATAGAATAAAGATTATCCTATAAAAAAATTCAACAGATGCTTAATTGTCATGAGTGGCATCACTGTACTTAAATGCCTCAGTTTCTTGCCTTAAACAAGTATTTTCTTTGAGAATTCATGACTGAAAAAAATTAAAAAAAAAAAAAAAGAATGCCTTTCCTTCCTCCTAATCTTGATTCAGCACCTAAAGCTCCCCCTAGCAGGACCTGCTGCTTCCTCTGTGGGGATGATGTGGGCAGCTTTCCCTGGTTTCAAGTCCCATGTTCTCTCAGGAGCTTTATGGAGGAGTGTGAATACCTTAGTTTCACTTTGCAGATAGATGCATCAAGACAGAAATCTTAGGCTTCAGTGCCAAGACTCAAATGCTGCATCACTGTGTACCTATGAGCATTGTGTTTAGGTGTCCTGCTGTCCTGTGAACTCAGACCTCCCACTTGGGAATTCCCAGTGGGACTGGGAGCCTAAGGCTGGGATTTGCAGACATCTGCCCAGGCAGGGGGAAACGCCCAGGTGTCAAGTCATGTTCTTGTTTGAAGCGTCTTTCTTCTAGTAGCTCCTAGCTGTGAGTGGGGAAAGGCT
Organism: Erpornis zantholeuca; assembly: GCA_013400515.1. Lineage (NCBI taxonomy): Eukaryota > Metazoa > Chordata > Aves > Passeriformes > Timaliidae > Erpornis > Erpornis zantholeuca. Next base: position 229,177 of record VZTN01022914.1, read on the forward strand.
CAGCTCTTTCTTCTGACATGCATAGGGTTCTCTTTGAAGGTGCAAAGACTCTGGTCCCTGTTTATTCTTGTCTGCCCAACCACATCTCCGAGGTAGGCACTGATCAGTGGGTCTTCAGGGCAGCCTTCGTTTCCCTGCTGAAGCTGGATGTCCCCATGTCCTCCATCTGCTTGCACATGGTGTCTTGTCTCGCTGAAACACACTCTGAAAATACAAAAAGTGGGGGCAACTTCTGGTCTGAAAGTCTCCTATGGAGCTACATCCCCACTTTGGGACTATTTCAGGGCTGAATGTTACAGCTGAGGCAAAATATGGGTGTCAGGAATACCTGAACGTTAGACACTGCTGTTAGGAAAAGTAGGTTAGAAGCTCTCATTTCCTAAAAATCTATACCTAAAATGACTTTCCAAGGTGAGGAAAAAAATAATGAGGCTCAGGGTTTCCTGCAGGTGCAGAACAGCCTCTTGATTTCCCTCTTCACAGTGTTTTTTTCATTCCTTTCTTTCTGTCACTATTCAGTCCAGGCCAAATTCTTCCAGCTGCCCCAAAGAGGGCTGTCCCAGATCTAACACTCATGCCTCCTTTGCTTCAGTTAAAACCAAAGGGCCTCAGGCCCAGCATTTCAGCTTGAGACTCTCAAAGCTGTTTAGATTCCCAATGCCCAAGATGAAGGATGGCTTCTTATCACTGATGCTGTGCTTAGGAGGGAAAGGCTTTGGCACTCAAGACAGTTAAAACTTCAGGTGGGAGTTGTTTTAACACTTGGGCAGGATCTTTGGGGATCATGTGCAAACTTGCAACTTGGGCAAAGGCCCCTAACCTGTAAATCCAAAATTTCAGCCCAATTTCCAGCCCCTCCAGGTCCTTCTGAAGAGCAGCCTGCCCTCCAGTGTATCCCTATCCCTGGTTTGGTGACTGCCTCCTTGCAGAGAATGCCCCAGTCCTATCAGGCAGCTCATTAGGTGGGAGAGAAGAAGCAATACTGGTCCCAACACTGGTCTGAGGGATGTGTCTAGTTCCTGGCTAACAGCTGAACTTTTCAGTGCTGGTTACACCTCCCTCAGCCTGGTGGCACAGCCCATTTTCCACCCGCCTTATTGTTCTCTTATCCAACCCATATTCCACCACTCTGATGATGAAGACAGTGGGAGACAGTGTCAAAAGTTAAGGGGTGCAACATCAACACCCTCTCCTTCCCCAGGGTGCTGGTTGCCTCATCACAGAAAGCAGATCTATACTAGGTTAGGCATGGTTTGGCTTATACCTGAATTCAGTCAGCTTTGCACTACACTCCCTCCACCTTCCAGGATGTGGTTCCATCTCCTTGTCTTCCCTGGAGCTGACATCCCTCCAACATTTTCTCATGCTGCCGTAAAAGCAATTGAACCTGGTACTGAGCAACTGACTCCGAAAAATTCCCTACAATTATCCAAACCACTTGTTTTCTGGGAGAAATACAGATGATGACATTCAAGATGGAATAATTACGTAGTGGAGTCTTGCAGTATTTATGTGAAAGGTTATTACACCAGAGCTCCAAATGTTAGCAAAATCACCTCAGGAAAACAGCATGCAGGATTTGCATGTCTGTCTCCTGCTCTCATAATGCTCACTCATGTTTATGAGTAGACTTATATGGGGTTTTATTGCTAATATCATTCTCATTAATAGCCCACTCGAGTTTTATGGTATATCTTTTTGGCACTAAATCAATTGAGAGTTTCCAATTAAGTTTACAGAGAGAAGATGCTGTTTACATCATGTTGCTGTATAAATGTTGGACAAAGAGATCTATGTGGGATTATCAGGCATGGTGCTGGGTCAGAGACACCAGAGGGTTATTTGCAGGACTTCTGTGGCCAAGAGTACAGAGTTTGCTGACAGTTACATCATCTTTTCTCAATGGGATGCAACAGCATGACTGAAGTGGTGGGAGGGACTGGAACTTCAAGCATAGTTTGCCCTGAGGCACTGTAGGCTGGGAAATGCAGGAACTCATGTCCAGTTTTTAGCTGAAGAAGGGGAAGAGCACTTTGGGCAGAGGTGTGGGTCCTGTCCTTGGTGAGGTGGGACCTACCTCAGTGCAGAGCTCTCCCTGTGCACTTGTGAGACCTCATACAGGCACATAGTGCATTGTTAGGCAACATGCCACGTGAGTCACTTTGCAGAGGCTGGAAAAATGTAACAATATATGGAGCTGAGTTTGAGGAAGGAATTGAAAACAAACATCGTAACTTGAGTGTTTTCCTTCCATTACAGCTATTCACATGTGCCACTGATGCTTGATATGGGCCTCCCTGCTCACTGGGGAGATATCTGGAAGTTGTCAGTGGAGCACTTGCTCTCCAGAAGCCTTTCACCAACTCTGTTTGCAGCTGCTTTGGATGAGGAGTGAATTCTGTGCTGACCTGAGTAAAACACAGTATCTGCTTCCCTTCACAAGCTTCATGAACTTCTCACACATCTCCACAGCCTCTGAGTTAGATTACATCTAAACCCAGCAGCTATTAAATAATCTGCACTGAGGGTGTTCAGCATGACTTGATAAAGAACCAGGCAGGGACCCTCTAGAAACCAGGTTCTAGTGGTCACAGCATAGACACATACACATCTGGTTAAAACACCATAGTGACTCCAAAGTAGTCCAAGCTGGCAACACAGCTCCAACCAGGAGATTCTGTTCTTTCCCCCAGGCAGCACAAAATCTTGCAAGCCAAGTAGAAACCAAGTGTGTGGCAGCCTTTGCTCTGGTTAGGATACCAAAGGATACAGGTCAGGGTGAATATGTTTTGCCTGCTGGTACAGACTTCACATGTGACACTGGTCTCTTTGAACTTTGGGTCTCTAGCTGTAAGAAGAGAAAGGAATTTTTCCCTCTGCCTTAGCTGTTTGCACTTTGACTTTTGCAACGGGCCTGTTACCATACATGAGGGTATTCAAGCCTTACTCTGGGAACAGAAGCTGCAAGCAAGTTAAATCATCTTAGAAAAAAAACAACTTCAATACAGAAAGGTAAAACACAAGAGATAGAATAGAATAGAATAGAATAGAATAGAATAGAATAGAATAGAATAGAATAGAATAGAACAGAACAGAATAAGCTCACCTGAAAGCAGAAGCTCAGCAAGAGGTTTGATGGACTAAACCCACAGCATTGTCAGCATTAAAGATATGCCTGTTTAGGGCTATCAAACAACTTCTGTTGGGGCATCTCCATTGGTCAAGCTGCCACCCAAGCTGTGAATATGCACATCTGACTCACTGGTCTCCAGCATGGAGCCCTGGCAGTCATAGAAGCAATCCTTGTGATGTAGGAAGACCATGGCTAAACACTTCATTTCCTGGCTGTTTTTTGCATCCTCTCTCAGGCCATTGTCCTTGCATTCAGACTGCATCCCACTAATGAATGGGGCTGGTCGGGGGGCCATTGACCTCTCTCAGGGGTTGGTTTTAGGTGTGGGAGTCCTGGGGAGTAACTCACTAATTTCACCATTAAAATTGTGCTCAGTGCTCTTACGATGTCCATTCTCTGTGTCCTGAATGTGAAGTTGGTTATACAATGCCAGCTGAGCACCTCCTCAGGATGTGGACCTCAAAAGGCAGCACCGTTACACATGGGACCAGTGGAGACAGTTTCTGGGACTGCCACAGGGCCGAGGGCTGGGGAAGGGAAACAGGAGAGGCTTCCCCAGCTTAGCACTGTGTGGGCAGTACAGGGGGCAGAGGTGTCTCCCAGGCTCTGCTGTTGCCTGGGGGCCCTCTTGTGGAGCAGTTGCCTCGGTCATCCGGGGACGGGATTATCTCCTGTTTGGAACAGGGCTCGCTGTCTTCTTTTGAACTTCAGAGCGGTTGTTGGTGAGAGGCAGGGATTTTTGCTTAGGTTGCTTCTCAGAATGTGGAGCGGCAGCCCCAGTATTACTGGTCAGGGCCAGGGTTCCTCATTGACCCTCACAACTGGGATGTGTCTCAGCTACTCTGAGGGACCTGAGGGGATGGACAGTCCCTGCCTTTTTGCAGATAGGTGGAAGGATTCATTCCCCAAAGAGAATGTATCTATCCGGAGCTGGCCCTTTTATGGTCAACTGAAGGCTACTCAGCAGGTGTATGATGAGTCCCCTGGAGAGATCCTACAGTGATCAGATGAAGAACAAGAACACATTGCTTCTCTCCACTTCCTATAGGAGTTGGAGGTGATGAGTGGATGTCAACACCTATATTGGAACTATCTCCACTGGTTGAACTGAATCCCACCATTGTGCCTGAGAGCTTGGTGAGTCTGAACAAACTCTGTGTCTGGTCTCACTCTGAAGAAGAGCCCTTCATGCTAGAGGCCCTGCTGCAAAGAATTAGGTGTTGATTCTTTTAACTACTGCTATATCCATGAGTATTCTTACTCACTATGGGCTCTCAGCCAACAAAACTTGAATGTTAGTTTAATGCCTAAATGGGAGTGGGATGTACTTAAAGTTATTTTGTAAATGCTCTGATGGAGCGAGGGGTGCACAAGAATTAGCTGCATAGTTGGTTGCAGTAAACAGAAGCCAAGGTGGAATCTGGCCAGGGATTCTCTCACTCATTTCCTTATCCCAGAGCACTTCACTGAGCTTAATGGGCAAAATATGGCCAAGATTATTCTTTCCATAGTCTAAGTTTTCAACTAAAAATATCTGTAATCCAAGCACATTTTCCTTTAACGTAGATAGGCTTTAGCTTCTGCCATCTGGGACACATTCAGACCTGGTAACTCTGATCATGGTTGTTGCGTATTTTCCTTTGTTTCCCAATAAAAATCTCTGAATTTTTCCCCCCAGTCACTTTTTGTGTCTGAAATTTGAATTTTTGCAGGAAGATGTATCATCTTGGCTTTTTGCAATAGGGCAACATTGGCCCTTTTGGTGTCCAGCTTATTTTCAAGCAGCTGGAAAGACTCCCAACAGTTTTTGCAGGGATGGCTCAGCCATCCATGCAGCAGCAGCTGAACTGCCATGAATTACAGCCTGATATAGTAGAAGATTCCTGAAATTTAAGCCATTTTATTCTAGTACCCTGTGTTGCAAATGGTGGTAATTCATGCTCAACAACTTGTGAAGCAGCTGCTGGAGCTTCATGTTTGGGCTGTGGTTTGCCATCAGGAGAGGTGGTCCCGCTTCTTCCTCACCTCCCCAGTGCAGCTGCTGGCATGTGCCAGAGCTGCAGGAGGGAAAAAGCTGACTGACACAGCAGAGCCCTGGCCCACCAGAACTGCAGGAAGCATTTTCCTGATGAGTGGACAAACATCTCATATACAACAAGGGGATCCTGTCAGATAAACAGGGGGCTCTGGTTTAATTCTCGTGAGAGCAAACATGGCTTTCACAGGGCTGTTCTGCTCTTTGCAGGGCTATGTTGGCCTCAGGTGTCAAGGCTCTGCTGGTATAAAATGAATGGTTATTGCACCAAAGGCCTTCAATCTGCAAGTGCAAATGTGACATAAATGGGTCTAATGAGCATGGGGCTTGTAATGAGTGACAGCTTAAGAGCTGCACTATGAAAATATGGTCCTCTGTATCCCATTTTCTTACTTGGCTTTCCTTTACTTTCTTGTGCACGTGGGGGAGATTAAGAACAGAGTACTCACTACTCTCCAGCATTTGTGCGTGGCAGATGCCTTCCTTTTCTACACTAAAAAGAAAGCAGGGGCTACCTCAGAGCTCCACTGTGGATTAGATGTTAGGCTACAAGAATGGCAAGGAGATTCCTGGTTTTCTGTGGTGCTGCAAGTCAAATCAGATGATTTTTATCATCATCTGAAGTCTCAAATCTGGGCATCTGCAAAACAACCAAGGCAGACTGAGAACAGTTTTGAATGGTGCTTTGCATATACATTTTGTCTCCCTTCCAAATGACTTGTGAGCATCAATGAGGAGAGCACTGAGTCAAAAGGGCCAGATACAAAAATGTAAGATTTTCTGAACTCTGGAAACTGTCTTTGCTCTCCACTCCACATCATGCAGAAGGCAGATGAGAATGTTGTGCTTTTATGTGCATGTGGAGACATTTCACATGAGGAAGGGGAAAGAGTGAGGTGTATTTCTCTGAGCACTTTGTAGGTGTGCATGAGGCAAGAACAGTGTTTAATTGTTCTCATGCTGCATACTTGCAGTTACTTTTCCCTTTCAAAGACATAATTTCAAGCTGTCAGTTGGTACACTTTCCTAGAAAGGTCAATTTAGTGAAAAGGCTGAAGTTATGTGGTGCCCTCCCACTGATGCCAGAGCAGCTGTTTCTGTGATTGCCAGTCCTTCCCCTGCCTTTTCTTCCAGAAAAACACAAACAGAAATATTACAAGCTTGTATTACTTGCAACGGTTGAGACAAATGACTTAAGAGGAGTGGTATTGCTTTGACCTCTATGTATGCTAGTTTAGGGAGGCTGTTGATGCAGGGTTGCTACCGTCTTTTCCAGTAATGCGGGAAACCTGGATCTATCCATGGAGGTTATTCTTTCAGATATCCTACTACTCCTGGTCCCATCCCCCTGGGTCCCAGTCAACCTATGAGGTGGGCAGAGTTTCAGACTGGAAGAATGGTCTGGCTGTGCAGCCACAGAAGCAGGGGATCCCAGAAAACTTGATGGCATGAAGTTCTGCAAGTCTGTAGCCCAAGCTCCTGCACAAAGCAGGACAACTTTAGTCCAGGTCTGCTGTGGTTTTGCCTGTCTGAGTATTGAAAGCATCAAAGTATGAAACCTTTCTGGTCAGTATTCTCCACTCTGCCTACATAGTCCAGTCTGAGCCTCCCAAGCCTGTCACCCTTGTAACTACCCATTCAGGTAGCTGTTGACCTCTGTTAGATAGTCCCTCAAACTCCTTTTGCTCAAACTGAACAAGCTCATCTCCTCCTGGATTTTTCTTTACCAGGCAATTGTCTGGCTTAATTTGGTGTGATAAGTCTTCCTTCTTTCTGGTTTAGAAGTTTAAAAATAATCCCTCTCTCTATATTCCTTTGTTATTCTGCTCAGTAAAATTAATGTTATTCATTAAATTTAAACAAGCTTAATTTATCATTCTCCTTGGTAAATTTGGTAATTTATGTTATGACCCCTAGGAGTACACAAAAATACACATTTGCAGTATATAAAGACCCATGCCAAATTTATGTAAGCAAGTAAGAGAAGCATAGTATGAACTGCTTTTGTGATACCCTTAATGACCAAAAGACTTTTCCTCTTAAAACACCTCCCTCTTGCAAAAACATTGAAAGTTGGTCTTGCAATAAGAGTTAGGTACTTATATTGAATTCATTTCCTGGGAGGTAGAATTTGTTAAAGTGTTTTAAATTTTTTCTTTACAGATTTCAGTTCAACGTTGAGATACCCATTTTAATGAGTTACTAATGAGAAGTCATTAGTTGTTCCACTGCCAACCTTCCATTCAATAATTAGCCACCCCACTCATAACATCTTTACTTGATCCTATCAAGCTTGTATTCACTTTGATTGGATAGAATATTCATTGGCAGAGGCTATGAGGAGGCCCATAATTCTATTTATGTTAATCCCTTAAACTATTTCTGCTGTTTAAGAGATGTAATAATTCCAATTCTCCTTCACCCATGATTCTAGCTTAATTTAGTCGATTCTTAGCTATATTTTGTGAAAAAAATTGAAGACTTTCACTCCTGAAATGAGCTGCTCTATTCTTTACTGTTAAGAAAACATTCTGCAGATTGAAAGGTATTCACAGCTTTTTTATGATTAAGAATACTAAAGTTTAAACCAGCCATGCAAAAATAACCATTTTTTGTTTTACACCCAAGAACAAAATCTCCCAGGAAACCTCTGCGATATGAGGAACTAAGCTCCTTGGAGTGTTTCTCATCTGATCAGGTGAAGATGTGCATCGCATTAATATCATTATCTGAGCTCATCATCTAGAGCCTCTTTATACCCAACAAATAGCAACAGACATGTCCATGATGCTATTCTTGTCATCACAAGGAACCTGTCTGAAGCAGTTGGTGTGAACTGTTCTCTCCAGTGACATAAAGGGATATCTTTTGTCCATGTGAATGCACCAAGTGCCATTTGAGATGCTGTGGTGCATTTGAAAACACCTCCAGGGGGCTGGCAGATATGGTGTAGGACCAAAAGGAAACCTGTAACCTTTTGGAACTGTAGCGGCAGACAGGCACCTTAGGTGGCACTAGGTGCCTGTGTTAGGGGACTGGATCAGGACTGCCTGCATCAATGTGGTTCAAGGTGCTCTGGGATATCAGCTTAGGAGATCATGCTTGACCTCTTGACACTGCTCACAGAGGAACTGGACATCTCATGGGTGCAGTGCCATGTCATCCAGCCCTGTGTAGATCTCCTGGGTACCCTGGAACACATCAAACACTCACAGTCATATTTGGTCAATAAAATCAAGTCCTGGAGCTGACTGCTAGGTGAGTGCAGTACTAGTGCATACGTGGACATCTAAACTTACGCCAGTGAATCTGGAGGTGAATTCCACTTCAAAAGTTAGGCACCTCTAAATTCCAGTCTTTGTCGCAGATGGTTATTATTTCAGGACAGGTACGATTGACATCCTCACACTGATCTTGCTTCAGAAGGTGCCTGTTTGCTAGTAGAGCCCAGCACAATGTAGCAGTGCTGACATATCCGTTCCACTGGAGAGATGCCTGCAGTCATTTTTCAGTGGTGACTCACTGAAAAACTCCCACAGTCGAGACTATTTGTCCGTTCTAAATTAAACGTCTTACAGTAAGAACAGAAATACTCCCTCAGGACCCACTGGAGGCTCTTACACGGAAAGGTATGCATGACAAGTTAGCTTCATACCTGGAAAGTACCCTCAGTGAAGACAGAGGGACTATTTGTAGCCCTGGCTGAGCAGGAGTGTGGGACGGATGACCCTCAGAGGTCCCTGACCTCAGCTGTCCTGTGATTCTGGGATCCAGTCATTATACAGAACTGGACTCTGCCAGCCTGCAGTGGGGTCGGTACAGCTGAGGTTTAAAGTTGGGTACCTACACTAATAATTTCTGAATCAGGATTCATAAAAGCCCAAGTGGAACATAAGGCTTCCATGAACAGGTATAGAAGGAGCAACACTGTGCTGGCTTCCACTTGGGTTCTGATATCCTGCTGATTTCACTGAGACTTCCATACCTACAGAGCAGTTAGTAATGCAAATGTTTCTTCGGATCTGGATCTGAGATCAGAAAAGATGACAGCTGGAGCCTACCTATCTCTTGCTAATACTGTTTTATCCATCACTACTAAATTAGTTTCTATATTAAAGCTGTTTTTACTTTTTTTTCTCTCTCAGATTTTAGCAGTTTATTACTAAATCTTGCGCTTGGGGGATAATCCAGTCATTAAAATTAGGTTTAAAACTGAGATTTAGCACAGAGCTTAGTCGAAAATCCATGTCTGACTATTGTGTGATATTTTAAAAGGTTTCTTCTGAAGTGCATGGGACTTGCTGTGCTAAAAAAGCCAGGACACTGAGTGTAGAATCCTGGAAGATAAGGGAGCTAATGTGTATATCTCAAACACTGATAGTGGAATGGCTGTGGGCCCAACCAAGAATTGTAAGTAATAATAAACAGGGGTTGCAGGTAATACCACACTGCGAGAAAAGAACAGGATGTGGCTGGAGATAGGGCAGCACTTTTCTGGGACAAAAGTCCTTGATCTGTCTCCTAGAGATAAGCACAACACAGTACAGCACAAGTGCAGGAATGAGGTTGAGAAGTGGGTGTGGACTTTAGGGGGGGATGGAGACCTCCAAAGATCCCAAAGCCTGCCAACCCATTTCCAGAAAGGTCTGGAAGAACAGACTGCAGGCGGTAACTATTTTGCATAAAAAGCAAAAATCCTATTTCTAAGGTAGGGAAAACTTGTCTATACAAAGGTAGCCCCAGAAAGCCCAGTGCAGTTTCTCCATATGTGTGCCTGGACACTCCAGCTGGATTGTGCTGGAGCCACAACTGGTGATCTCTTTTTTTTCTCTTTCATTTCTTTCTCCCCCTTTTTACTCCATCTTTTTCTCCCTCCCTCTCTCTCTCTTCCCTTTCATCCTACCCTGATATCAGAAATCCACTGCTGTGTGCTTAGATAGGAGGTCACAGATTAACATATCCATGCCGAGTGTATAATTTACTGATGGAACTTTGTACGCTTTTGTGGATCCTCTGAGTTTTGCTGTTTCTTTTGACCATGAGCATCTATGAATCTTGCATGCTCCCTTCCCCTTAGAAGTGGGATGTCACAGTGAGCTAATGGATCACTGCTCTGAGCCAGGACATTAGCCCTGTGATTTGTGTATGGCTCTGTAGTCTGTTTGTCCCTTTGCTTGCACACAGCAGAGAGAAAATACCAATATAATCTGAATTTGAGTCACAGCAAATTTCATGAGGTCTAACACTGGTCTGAAACCCTGGAAGTAAGGTGTGGGTTAGTGGAGAGACTCCAATGGAACAGACACTGCAGACACAGAAGCAATAAAACAAGTTAATAAATTAATTCTGGCTCTCCAGACAAACCTTCGAAATTAACAGGTACCAGTATTAATATACAAATAAACAGTGACTTCTTTAATAAAAGCGTGTGCAAAACAAAACTAATGCAATTGGAATATTTACACAGTTTCACCCAATAAGTTTTTCATGCTAACTTTTATAACATTAATAATAAAATCTTTAGCCAAAATCCATATTTAATCAAGTCATGACACACTGCAACTGATGTGGGATGCTGCAAACCTGCAGTATCAGTTGGTTTGGATGAAACACCCCTGTATGAACAGTGAAACTGTCTGCCTGGGGAGCTTCCTTCATTGGGGAATTTTCACAAATAGGTCAGAGAAAAATGAGCTGGGAGGCTTCTTATGCAGGATTGCTTCTACTTCAGTGTTGAGTCTCCCGGGCTCCTGAATGCTCCCTGGGAAAGTCACTCTCTGCAGTCTGCAAGAGTTTTTGAGCTGTGGTATTTCTTTGAATTGCGGTATTCGGTGGTGGTGGAGCCCCCACACTCATAACCCAGTGAAGGCCAACACAGTCTAAGTCCTGTCACAGTCTTGATATTTAATGAAAAATAATTGAATGAAACATTGAATTTCTTTATTTTTACTGCCATTAGACTTGAAGATTTACAGTAGCATGCTGTTTTCATATTTTTTTCCAGTAGCTCCTTGTTTAAAGTATACTTCAGCCTACTTTTCCAGTTCTCCTTTCTTACACCACTTTCTCCTTCACATTATACTTCTGTAATCATAATACAGATGATACAGATCCTAATAACACTGATGATATTGGTTTTGATTATTCAGATTAAGATATGAGCATGCAACATCCAGGGGAGTTGTGAGCAAGAGAAACATGTGAGCAGACCCATTGAATTCAGCAGGGCTCTTTCATATTAAGCACCCTGGAAACTGTTAGGAATCTCATGCAGAGCCTGAAAACACTTTGACCTCATGGTCTGAGCTTTGCCTAAGGATTCTACTGACACACTGGATTCAGGGGACCTGCCTGGACATGGGGATCTCCAGGCAAGTGCTGGGCAGTACCTGTGGGCTCTTGTGACGAGGAGAAAATGAGAAAGGAGTGCAATCCTCTGCTCAGACAGGGATGCTTACTTTTAAGTAACACACACAATGCATTTGTCTGAGCTTTGAAGACTTGGGATTGTCTTCAAGGCAAGGGGGTTGCAACTAGGTGATCTTTAAGGTCCCTTCCAAGCCATTCTGTGATTCATTCTGATTCATTTTATGATTTTGTGATTAGATGACAAGAGGCTGTGACTTTTTCTGCAAGCTGTGTACCCTTTCCCTGGTGTCCTGGTTTGAGACAAATTAAGGGAAATGCTCTGGAAGGAATGTCTCCTCCAAAGAAGGCAGGTTACAGCCGCCCCTCCCCCACAGGTTTGGGAAGAAATTCCTTGGAGGAAAGTGAAAAAAAGTTATTTATTTAACAAGCAGGGTGCATGCAGGCACGGAAAAAATAATAATGCTAAAGAATAAAACCTCTTGCTGTGGAGAGAACACGGTAAAATTCGAAGTCCTTTGTAGGCGTGGCTTTGCTTTTTTCTGGAGCTGGGTTTCGGTGTGGGCCTCTCTGGGCCGTGGTGTAGGGCCTCCCAGTGATGTTCTGATAGTCTGGTGTTCCGAGCAGTTCCAGAAGAGTTCTGGCCTCAGCTAGCAGACCACCAAAAAAAGCAAAGAATTTTGACTCTCTATCTCTCTCCTGAGAAAAGGAACTGAGATCTGGGAAAAGCCGGAAAGTTCTTTCCTCCACTCTGTTGCAGTGGTGAGAGAATGCAGGGGAGCGTATGTGTCCTTGAACACAAAACTGCTCAGCTCTTTTATTTCCCATTTCTCTCAGACCCAGCTTAAAGACACAGAAATGCACAGGATTCATGTCTGGCATAGAGCAGGCAATAGGGGATACAGCATCGTAAAGTCCCCCCGAGACACCTGGAAATTCTGCTTTCTCTTTTACCTTGTCATGCTGGTGATATTTTTTTCAAGTTGCATTTACTGCATTTCTGTTTCCTTTGATCTCTCTGTTTGTTGCTTAAATATGCATGTTTACAGAAGAATAGCAAGTAAAACCCTTTTGATTTTTGTATGTGCTTCTCTTTTGGGCAATGGCATATGCAATTATTGGGCAGGCAGTTATTTATTTATTAGTGGCAGTTATTTCAGCTATCCCTTCATATAGAAGAGTCTAGTTTTTTTTATTACAACTCCTAGAAGATCATGAAATCGTTTCCACAGACCTTTAATCTAACATATAATACCAAGGGTAAAAGAATCAATATTGGCTGTTTTATTGAAATATAAAACAATAAAAAAAGTATTAAGTTTTTTCTTTTATAAATTCTTTACTGGATTACAGCTCTTATGGAAGTTGATATATACCTAATAGGCCTATTATGCCATATAAATTCTAAAGCTTGTTAAAGTAGTATAATAAAATATAATAATACTGAGAATATCTTGGGATTTGCAACAAAACCCCTTCAGTTTTGTTCAGTTTAAGAAGTGATCACAACTCTTGTAGGTATTGTAGGTATTTATAACTCTTTGTGAGTTTGTGTGGAGGGAAGGATGGTTATTCCTGCTTTTCTGATACTATAAAATGCAAAACTTTCTTAGGGTTTTTAGAGGTTCCACTTAATTTTTTACATAATTCCTACTTTGTGCTGGATGTAAGAATATTACCAAGAATATTCCTTGGTAGTCTCTGTTTGCTCTGATTGACATTGCTGGGATTTCCAAAGTTCAAATTACAGAGTAAAGAGAAATATGCATAGTGCTGAAGGGATGATGGATTTTGCTCTGACTCATTTAAAACAATTTTCTTTGCCGTGAAATCTCAGACAGATTAAAAATGGTGATCTAGCTAATTCTCTTCAGGAACTGAAATCAGTGAGTTGTCCTGAAATATGCCTGTGAAAGAGCTTCCTTGAGCCCTTGCGATGGGTGAAAGTCCCACCATCCAGGATCAGTACTAAAGCAGACTGCAGTAGCAAGGGAATTTGTTAACATGTAGCTCCAGAGACCTTTTGGAAGTCTTCCCAAGTACATTAATTTTAATCTATTAAAATTCTAGGATAGGGAAATTATTCTGGAAATTATCGAGAGAGAAAGTCACTGTCCCTCCAGTCTAATCACAGAAATCACCAACTGCAGAAGGAGGATCCAACAGTCAGTGATAGCAATAAGCTTTTGACTATGTCAGGACTGGTTCTTCCTCTGTTAATATTGATTATTTGATAGTCATTGTCACCTTCAATCAGGATACCCTGTCTCACTTTGTCATCCTTGATCCCAACCCCTGTTCAAGAATGGGTTTGACTTTCTTGTTCATTTTTTTAGGAAACACAATCAGTAACGATCCTTTCTGTCAATAAAACATGTTGTATAACAGGCACTCATTCTGCTTTGCCTCTTGTACCTTGTGTGGTCATGTATTCACTGTCACCTCATTGGTTACCTTTATTTTATTGTGGGCATAAATCAACTTCTTTAACTGGTTTAGCTTCTTAGTTGTCTGCTGTTCAGATCTTACCTGGTAATGTGTATGTCACCCAAAATGGACCATATATATCCCGCTGACATGTGCACCATGCAGTTGTCAGCTGGCAGCTAGAACAGAGACTTTGCATTTCATCAATACACAACTTCACAGTTTTAGACTTGTCTCTACTACTGCAATGCAAATGGGTCACTTCAGGCTGGAAAGAGTTTATACTGACATTTTAGTCAATGGTGAAATTCTCATTGACTTTCCTTCTGTGAGGTCAGTGTATAAGCAGAGAGTTGACCCTCAGCAGGCTTTGGTTGATATTCGTTATTTTTGTTCCTAGTGAGATCTTCTACCTTTTCCTCATCAGGATAGCATGACCGATTTTCTTCTCTTGACATGTGTGGTGGTTTCTGTCTTGTGTTGCCTCCTGTTTCCCTCCTGTTCCTGTTCTCCTTCAGAAAAGGAGAGAGCTGGAGGCTGCTGCGTCTGGTTCCTTCTTTCTGGGCACCATTTTCCCCAGTATGGTGAGTAACTAGAAGAGACCTTTGATACGGCAGCTTTCTGCTTCTTGGTAGTTTGTATACTCCTGGGAAAGATTAATGAAGGCAAAGCATACTCGAACTGTGTACTGTCTGTGGGCTGTTCATGTGAAAACATGCTCAGCTGGGCATGGCAAAACGCAATCTGCCATCAGGTGGAATGTAGTCTCAAGTCTTGGGAAGGTGAAGATCTGTCCTCAGGAGACCACAGGAGGTTGTTTCTTTATCATGGCATGGTGGTGGGACAGAAGGTCCTGGCTCAGTGCTAGTCTGAATGGTCTGGGTGGCCTAGACCCCTGTACCAATGACAGTCTGCAACGTGAGCTGCTGGGATGGGGTCTTGAGGTCTTGTCTCTGAGGGATTCACAACCCAGCTCCATTTCACCCACCAGGGAGCTGAATGATGTCAGATGATTTGTGTGAGCTAAAAAATGGGTGTCAGCTTACTCCTTGGCCAGTGGCTAAGTTTTCACATGTCCCTGGAGGGAAAAAGCTATTAAGTAGATGAAAGGGGACTCTTTCATGGGATGTCTGTGTCTCCATCCATATTGCTTCCCTTTGGTTTTGTTGGCAAACTGCTTTCTCTCCAGTGTTGGTTCTATTTCTCCATTTATAATTTTATGCTTGACTCAATATATATTGGTCTTTCAGAATGAACACTATCTGTTTGTTCCTTACTTTTCTTTCAAAATGCAGTTGGAGGCCTGAGGGACAGTTGCAGTGGGCTTGTAAAGCTCTGGAGGAGGAGCAGTCCAGAGCTAAGGAAACGGTTGCCACAGAGAGCCCTCAAGTCCTTGTGGGGATAGAAACTGCTCCATCTCACTGGAACTACCAAGGGAGAATTACTGTGCTCATTTTTCAGTGAAAAGCTGGCATACTTTAGGATTTCTTTGTATATCAAACCACAAGAGGTCCTGGTTGGTCTATATTTTTAATTGCTGGAGTAGAAATAAACTTCCCTCTTAGGGGTTTAGGAGGATCCACAGCAGGATAGATGCCCCACTCTCCCAGGCAAAGAACCCACCAATGACCTTTCCTCATTGAGCCCCTCTACCAGGGTTGGGAGCAGGCAAACATTTACACACCTGGTTAGCATAATTCTGCAAAAAGCTCCTTTTTTTCAGACTGCTGTTTAGTTTTGTTAGTCCCAGACTTGGCTGTCTGCAGTAATGCATTATCGATCTTCCCCATGCATGCAGTTAAAATTTATTATCGCAACTATTACCTTGCTGACTTGTCCATTTGTAGTGTCACACATGACAAGGATTTTGAAGGACAGCAACAGCGCAGCTAGGAACACATGAGAGCTGCATTTGCAGCAGTACAGCTGACATAGTGGTAGTGACACTGCCAAGATTAAATCACCACTCCAGGAATACTTGGCAGCACAAGCCCAGACTGGAAGTACCCAACAAGTCTGCTGACATCACAGGTTTTTGTTGTGTTAAATAACTCCAGAATGATGTGGGAATCCGACGTCATAAAATGTGATGTTCTTCAAAGTGTTGTCCTGTGATTCATTTTTATTTGGGTGTGGTAACATCTCTCTCAGTGTACTACACACTTATTAATCTTCTCCCAGTCAAGAATTTCCATCTTCTTTGTAGTTATTCAGAGATGGAAAAAAATATTCCAGTGATGTCACTTAGTAGGACAAATATTAGGGAAGACTGAGACCACAGGGTTTTGGCACTGTATGATCTGAAGGCTATCAGTGTCAGTGAGTTCACTGACTTATTTGTGCAACAAATTCAACCTCTTATCCTATTTAGTTTTAGAAGTGATATCACTAGTAATTATACTTCCAGGATTATGGTAAAAGTGACTTTCAGAAGTGTGTCCTTCTGAGACAGGTTAAAGTTTCATCACACAAAAAATGTGCGAACTGCTACCCTCTTCTGCAGTATTGGATGTGATCAATCTTTTCATGCCTGACTCTGTGAAAGCTGGGTGTTATTTTCTGACTTGTTGGTTAATCTTGGACTCTTCTAATGGAGCAAGGCACTGGGAGAGACCTCCTGTTTAGATCCATGTGCTCCACTGTGGGACTCTGCCTGATCACAGTGACCACAACACTGTTTCCTCTGTGTAACACGAGTGAACTTCTGAGCATTTATCGTTTGTTTCTATCATTTGAAAATCCTTTCTGGCATTTATAAGCACATTTAATGGCAAGTAGTATGGGTGGAGATTAGGTCTTCTGTTACAAGGAAACTCTGATTTTTCTTTCCGAACTGGAAAGGAAAAGCTACCTTTTCCAAATGAAATTCCAGGAGAGCAGATAAATAAGACAAAATGTCTGGTTTTAATTTCAGTACTTTGTAACTTTTGTAACTGAATTTTGTTCAGAAGTCCATTTCAGGAGAAAGAAAATAAAACCTGCCATTCCAAAAGGACCAAATAAGATACATGAACTTCACAATGTGTTGTTCAATTTCTTCCTAGGGCAAATGCTAACAGAATAAACAGATTTTTTAAAATGCATAAATTATGACAAACCCAGATTTTTTTTGGCTCCCAAAATACTTTAGTGAGATCTTATTAACCAGCTACTACTGTAAGTATACCCTTGGGCTCAATATCCTGGCAGACCTTCTGGAATGTGCTTGCCAAATGCACCTGTAGAGCCTAATCCTGAAGTCACAGCAAGAAAACAGAAGCAGAGTTATATCAGACTGGTATACTTTGGAAAAAAAGCCTGTTCACTGTCTTAAAGGAGGGGTTAAAGCTGTTTTCCTGAAGAATGGTGATGGAAAATTTAAGTAAGAGAATGAATAATTCCATTTCTAATTGAGTATCCTGTGTCTATTATTTTGGTGTTGCATGTGATACACAATGTTCTCTCTGTACAACTTTATACAGGGATATTAGTACCAGGTACCTCAAGCTGCCTGTCAGATGCCAGTATGAGTCTGAGAGACAGGAAAATGGGGTTTAAGTCAGCTGGATGAACATGGTCAGGACTATGTCATATATGATGTTTTGGGTAGGTTGAAGTTGTGATGTGGAAGAGTGCAACTTGACTGCTTCTTTTTGTGAAAAGAGTGAATTTCTACTGCTTCATATTTGAACATAGCTTTAGGAGTATGTAAAATTCAAGAGTATAGGTCCTGAAATCCCATGAGTTTTGTATTTTAGTGTCAGACTTTTCCTAATTTTCTTAATGTTTGTGCATGTGTGTGTATGTGAACTAAAAGTAGAACGTCAGCAGCAGCAAGCCCAGATTTTAGCTTTGGTGATCAATTTAGAAAATTATTATTTATTTTATAGCACCTGAAAATAAATTAGATTCTTGAAAGGAAATTGTGTGGAAAAGGAGATTACAGTGCAATGAAGGATTTGACAGATCATCGAGAAGAGAGTGTGGGGAAGAAAATGGGTTATGGAAATTGGACTATGTGGTTACTGAAGCTAGTGTGGGTGGCTAGAAATAATTTTGCATGTGAAGTGTATGTACATCCCTTTTCTGAAAAGCATGTGAAAAGAGTGAATTTTTATTTTAAGGATAAAGGCTTCTCTTAGAAATAGTGTTTGAGATCTGTAGAGGAACAAGAACCCAGGATTATTTACTGAGGAACAGATTCTTGGAAAAAGTGAAGCAAAATGCACTCCTCATGATCAGTCAGCTCCTGACTCTGGAGCTTTTGTGTTTTGCAGTGACTTTTCTCCTTTTCTTTATTGGGCAAATATGTGAGTTGCTGAAGCCAGTTGGAATATTCCTTTGGAAATAGTGCTTGAAAAGAAATCACTTCATTTTCAAAATAAAAGCTGATGAGAAAAATTCCGGGTTTTATTGAAACAAACAAACAAACGGAACCGTGTAAAGACCAAATCATTATTTCTGTTTGGTTCATGAGAACTGTAGGTCCAAATGCATTTGTTTGTCAATTGGGTTGAGAGGTAAAGATTTCCTTCACTTCAGTGGATGAAACCTGAATCTTTTTGTGCAAAACAAAAAAAAAAATAAAATCTTTATCTGGACTCTTTTTCACAGTACAAATATTTGGATTTCCTAATAATGCAAATTCTTATGCATTCTCTACAGAAATGGGTGGACATGGTCACATAAACAGAAAATCTAGCAACAACTGTGAGATGTTGAGTTTGACATAAATAATTAACTGCTAATCAGACAAATTCCTTTACTTTACTGAAGGATTTGCCTTGGATGCCATAAAGACCATAAAACATGGTGCAAAAACTCTCAGCTGTTTCTTTTTCCTTTTGGACATGCTGAGATGGCTTTTGAATTTCAGTGGGCCAAAGTAAGGGGGAGCTTTATGTGCAGAGAACTTAGGTATCTCTGGTCTGCCTAAGCCAGACAATATTAATTGTATGGGAGGAAATTTAGATTCTTTGTCCATTTAGAGATCATCTATCATTTTCAGAATTAAGCATACAAGCAGTTCTCACATGAAAGTTAAGGGAGGGAAGGAGAGTCAGCATAATAGTATGTGATTGCAAGATAATGAAAGGTACTGGGGCTCACTACTTAATTACTAGAAGTTTATCTGCCTGCCTGGTAAGGAGATGTCTGCCATCCAAAGGGCTGAGACAGATGGCCTGGCAGTCTGCTGGGGGTGCAGTGCCATTCCCCCGGGAATGCTGGACTGGTGGTGATGCCTTAAATGGCTACGTAGAAACAGAGACTAGACAGGAATAAAGGAAAAAGGTGGTATTTATTTGAAAGGCGTTCAGATGTACACTTTTGGACTCCAGAGGGTCCTGCCTCAGTGGATCCCAAAATGGACGACAGGTCATGACCTCTTCACACTTTTATAACAGCAGAAATTCACCTACCAGAACCCAGCCAATGATGGAATTTCCCCAAGCTTGCCCCCCTCTCCCCAAGATGATGGTTTACAGTTCTTGGTCTGGGTGTCCTTGGAGAGCGAGCTGGAGAGGTTTTCTTGTGTCTATCTTAGCATAAGAGAACAGCATTTAACAGGTTACAGGAAACTTCAGAGTTACACTAGCAGTAGAGGCTTTGAAAAATCTAAAAGTTAAAACCTAAGGCATCAGTGGAGCTTACTAATGCAAAGAGCAGGGCTGTGTGTGCCTGGGGATGGGGTTTGCAGGTTTGAGTCAGTCTGGGCAGCAGGCTAGATGTGCATGCCCCATGCAGAGGTGGAGCTCATGAGTCCTGGAAGCTCTGCTGTGGCTCTCCCTGTGTGCACTCCAGTGCATCCAGAGGATGAGTCAGGACCAGGTGCAGGGTCACCAGCACCATTTGAAGTAGGAAGGCAGAGCTGAGGTGCAGGGACAGCCAGGCTATCTCAGCTTGGAGAGGTGCACTTCACTTTTCGGGTGCCAGGTAAGTCTCTGCTCTGTCTGAGGGGTAGGTCCAAGGCTGAGATCACCTTCACACCCTTGAGGCAGTGCCTGTGACTTAGCTGCCCTGAAAGAAGAAAAATTTTACTTCTATGACTATTATACCTCAACACATGTACAGCTGAAAGGCTGAAGCTTCTGTTTCAGATGTTTGCACTTCACTTGATTAATTATATGGCTTTGTAATGACTGATTAAGCAACAGAGCCATTTAGCACATCTGGCCAGACTGAGACAATTGTGGAGGTGCAGCTCTTAGCCGTGTCTGCAGTGCATCTGTCCCTTGTTTGAAGGTGCAAGGGCCACATTTCCTCTTAAGAGACTTTCAGCACTTGGGGACTATCCTTCACCTGTGTGCCCTGGGTGTGCATAGCAGCCATCCTGCTTCAGGAGTGGAGGTGGAAGTCAAAGTGCCTTTTCAGGATCCTCTGTTTAGAGCTCTCCCTCTTGGTAGTGTGAGCTCCGTTTTGCTCCTTACAATCAGGCTCGTGCCCATTAAATTTTGATGGCAAACAGTGTCCTTGCTATCACTTAATAAATATTGTTTTGAGGATATGATAGGTGAAGGGAATCTGCACAATTACTCCAAACCACAGTGTGCTCTGTGTTGCACTGTGGGAAAGGGAAATGCTAGGATGAAACCAAATCAGAACCTTTCTTGTTACTGTTATCCACAGTGAAGAGCTTTTGTTACTTCTTGATGCATGTTGCTGACAACGTTTTAACATTGTATGATCCAACTCTGTTTGGCTGGATTTGAAAAACGCACATTGGTGCTGCAGGTAATGGGGTGTAAATCTTAGATGTTGATGGTCTTTGTACTACATTCACATCTCATATCAGGGTGAATCTTCCTAGCCCACTGCAAAGTGTGAAACACAGATTTCTACAGCCAGCTGCTGGAAGGACCAGAAACGTGCAATTACATCAGGGCCAGGTAAGGCCTCTCTTCAGGAGCTTGAGAACTGCCTTTCTTCCTGACTGATGCTATAATCAAAAGGATATCCAATCTGTTAAAACCTTTTGATGGATGCAAGGGAACTAAATTAAGTATTTCAATTTTTCAGGCATAGACAGGTGAAATTACTCCTGTAGACAATGTAGAACTAATAGGGGCAGGCAAGAAGTCCTGAGTTCTTGAACTTTTATGCTGTGCTTAATCCTCCATATGACAAACCCATGCTTTTTAATCCAAACAAGAACAAATTTTATAAGGAGGTGGCCGTGAACCTCATCTCTGTGTTGCAAACAAGCTGTGCCTATTCGCTGTGAGCTACAGTTTTATTATTGATTTGGGACTGGTATTACTGGCATTTGACATGACCACATAGCAATACTGGGTGCCAGGCCCTGTTCTGATTTGCTTTTGCAGCACATATTCCAGATTCACTCTGGTTAGCTCAGGCCCAGTTTGTGGAAGTTTCCAGTCCTGTAGTCCTGTCAAAGTATTATCACTGCAACAAACAGTTTCTCACTGGCACTTAGCAGTGGAGCACATGCCAGAGATTCATGTGAATCATGAGGAAATGGTTCCCACTACCGAGTACATTAAGTTAAAGGAGAAAGCCATTTCCATAGTAACCACATATGGTAGGTCAGATGGTGACTTTCCAGATTTACCACCACTGGTTTTGATCCTGAATTATTTATACAATGAATTTAGCTTCTTCGGTCTTCTTGGCATGTTGCCTGTGAATCTCCATGTTAACATGTGGGAGAAAATGGAAGTGTTATATGTAGTGCCAGAAAGGCTTAGACTTGATGTTTTTATTCACAGATGAAACATTACTATTCTCATGGCAAATATCAATTCAAATAACAGTGGAAACTCTTCGGCTAACTAATCTACTTTTTACTAGGGCCTCTGTGGTACACACTTAGTTGAACATGTTGTAGGTGGAGCTGGTAGCAGTGGTATGCCCATATTGCCGAACAGTTTTCTACTCTAAGACCCATTTTTCTTACTTGAAACTCCTTGAAACTTAAAACTCTTTGGCTGAAATTCAACAGTTCTTCTGTCTCTGTGGACTGTGATTTTTGGAAGGAAATTTTATTCAGTTGCAATCTAAATTTTGGGGTTAAATATTGCTTTGTTCACATCAAAGTTTTTATAAAACTGTTTTCCTGAAACTTGGCTATTTGTAATATTGGGAACAAACACCCAAAAGCACAGTAAAGTCATTTTAAGATCATCATTTGCCTTAATTCGTTCTCAGAAATTATAGCCAAATTTGGTGAAACTATATTTTTTTTCTTAATTTGATTATTTGCTGCTTTACCAGCCCTCTGAGGTTGTTATGTATGTATGTATGAGGTTATGTATGTTATGTATGTATATATTAGTATTTTACTAATAGCAGACCTGGAGTAATGAGGTATGTATATTTTATAAGCTTGTGGACATCCCTTGTAGAATCTGGTGTAAAAGAGTCCTGAAAACCCTAATGTTGGTAATTATTTGCAAAACTCGCTGTAGTAGACAGTCCTGTATGGAAGTTTCCTGCTAATGTGATTGAAGTCACAGCCTAGCTAAGACATTTCTAAAGCTCCCCAGTCTAGCATTTTGGTTTTTGCTAGCTGGGAGGTGGTGTTTTGGTCAGTAAGGGGTAGCTGAGCACAGTTCAAGGTGCTTAGCCTATCATCAGCACCCTGGAATGAGAGTTCCTTTGGCAGAATTTGGCACAGTTAAACACGAATATCCTTCATACTTTGTCATATCAGATACCACCCCTGGGCCATAAGGACTTATTGCACAGCTCCAGCATGACAGTTGTCTCCTTTGCCCAGGGGCTTTTTGCCAGGGTCACTCCCAGCCAGACTCTTGTACATGGGGAAGAGCAGATAAGTCATTCCCTCAAAGGAGCAGAGGCTGCTGAGCTTTTCTCGATCACTCACCATCGTAGGAAAAAGCAGTGCCACAGTGGAGATCTGTCAGAGATGGGCAGTGGCAGAGGTTGAGGGATGGACCAGTATCTGCCAGACAGCAAAACCTGGGCTGGGAAGTCCTGCCAAGGAAGATTCCCAGTATGAGAATGCAAAGTTGTCCCTACCACTGTTAACCTGGGGTATGTTGTGGGCAGGAGGTAAGCAAGAAGACAGCCACTGTGGAATAGGTGTGCTGGGACCCAATTGTGCGGAACTATCACAAGGGCAAACAGGTGCTGAGAAATCAGAGATGGACATCATGTAATTGTGCCTTTCTCTTTAACTGAGGCTCATAACAGTGTTTGAAGCCAATAAACAACATGTACGGTTACCAGCAAGGCCCATATGCTGCCTTCTACCTCTTATCATGGAGCTGAAGGAATCAGGGCCACATGACAAATTTTTAGTGAGCAGAAGTAGTTTAAAATACAAATTAGATGATCTTTAAGGTCTCTTCCTACCCAACCCATTCTGTGTATCTAAAGAGAGGTTCGAAGCACATAAGAATTGTTCTCCAGAGCTGCTGAATTGCTGATGAAAATGTGCCACTGAATTCTTCTGTGTTTTAGCTTCTCTCTTTAGTGATGGAGAGACAGAAGGTGATTCAGAATGGATTGAGACTGGATGGCCATTCTCCTAATGTAGATGTCTGAGATTGGGTGGGACTAATGCAGACTGACAGTTGTCTTTCAGATATCAGTTCTGTACCACAATCTCATATGCTGGGTTACTCTGGCTATTTTCTCTTATAGTCACCAGTCCTTTTCAAAATCATCTTCACCAAAGCCGGGGTTCAGATGAGTTATTCAGTGGGTGAGAGAATAATTTGGATTGGGAGAAACCTCTAGACCTCACCTGGCCAAGACTCTTCTTTCAAGCAGAGTTGACTTTGAAATCAGAGCATGTTGCTCAGGGCCTTGTCCAAACAAATCTTGAATATCTCTAGCGCTGGAGATTCCCCACCCTTTCTGGATACTTTCTCCACTGCTGAACTGTGCTCATAGTGAAACATTTTTTCCTCGTGTCTCTTTAGAATTTCTCTTGTTCTGGCTTGTGTCCATTGTTGCCTTGTGTCTCTTCACTGTCCACCTCTGTGGAGAGATGGACTTCACCTTCTGTTCATTAGATAGTTGTGGGTGGCAGTAACATCTTCTCCGAGCTGCTGCTTCTGGCTGAACAAGGTTGTCTCACTCAGTTTTTCCTCCTGTGAGGAGAGAGTAGTGTGCTGTAGTCCCCAGCCATCTTGGTGACCCTCTGTGGGACTTCATCTGGTCTGTCAATATCTGCATCCTTATGGAAGCCCAAAGCTGGCCACTGTTTTCTAGCTGTGACCACACCAGTGCTGAAGAGAGGGGAAGGATCTCTCCCTTAACCTGCAGGCTTCAGCCTTGCAGCAGCTCTGAGTGAAGTTGGGAAGGGTGCACAGCGACTCAAGTTCACTTGGTGTTCACCAGGATCCTGTGTCCTTTTCTCTCCAGAGCTGCTCCAGGGGCAGCTGTCCCCCAGTCTGTAGAGCTGTGTAGGGCTGCTCCATCCCAGCACACCTGACTGGTTGAAGAGAAATGGAATAAATATTCTGGTATGTCCTGGAGACTGGGAGGAGTAATGGCCCTCAGAGCATGGAAGGCTGATATTTGGCTTCTATCACCACAACAACTTAATCTGCACGAAGCCTCGGTGTGACCTTGTGTTAAATGGTGAAGCAAAGGTGCAGAAACTCTGCCTGTTGAAGACTGTGAGGGTCTGTAATGCAGCGCGTCCCATCCAAGTTTTACAGCCGTCCTCAGGCTTCTTCCTTTTTCCACTAGAGGGACCCAAATGCAAATAAAAGCTCTAATTTATCAGCTGGAGAGAAGTGTCTGGGGTCAAGTATACCAGCATTGAATGAAAGGCTATTTTCTCCTTGCTAGTATTTGTATTAAGGACTTGATTCACCATTCATTGTGTCTGAGCTGGAAGTGCTCAGAGAATTCCAGCTAACACCTGGGATCCCATTCCAGAACCGGTTTTTAAGGCTTGACTATCTCAAATATTAATAGCTAAAGTAGTTGTGAGCCAAAGAAAAGCCTTGACCATTACTTAGAGTGTGTCCTTTTCTGGGCAGTGAATGTTTCATTTTCCAGGTCCATTTTATCAGTGATGCCTCTGCTGTGGCTCCCTGCTCCTTTCTGCCAGATGACAGCAGAACATGGTTTCTCATTCAGCTGACTGAGAGGACTGGAATAAAAAAATCACTACTCTTCACTGAGTGTTTGCAACTTATGAGAAACAAAAGCTCAGAGGGATGGGGATATGGATCTTCTATCTCAGACCTTTGGAAAAAAAAGGCAAAGGGAAAAAAAAAGCTGAAGGAAAAAAGACAGTATCTGATGTTTTTTGGTCTATAGTAGAAAAAACATGGGATTAACTCTTCATCCCCCCTACCCAAACAAGATTGACTAAAAAAGGCTGCTTTAACTTCAAACTACTGGTGATTATCTTCAAGTCAGCTGAATAAATTTTCTTCCTGGAGAACTACATACTAAGGAAGGATGAGACAAAACCTATATTGAAAAGCTGAATTTCCCTTTTTTTTTCCTCAATTGGAAAGAAAAAAAAGCTAAACACGTGAGTGGCTTAACTTCACGCACCCACTGGCTCTACTAAAACCCAGCCTTGAAGGCCTTCTAACTACACTAATGTTTAGGAGAGAAACAAAATTTTATCACTGCCTGGGGTGCACAACCAGTTCAGCTGCAGAAAGCTGTGACCATTTGTCCTGGTCCCACAGGACTGCTCAGGGTTTTCCCTTAGCACATGATCCTGTTTGGAAACATTTTCACTGGAGGAGGCTAGGAACAAAACACTCTGGGTTTAATGACCAGCCACCTGAGCAAGCAGGATGGGAGGGGAACAGACAGCTGGACTTTAAAGCAGTGGCTGTTTGCCCTGGTGGTTTATTGTGTCTCTCTTGATGTGCTTTTCTGAATTGCCAGGCTCATATATGTCCCTTTCTCACTCTTCTGTCACTGACAGGTTTCCTCTGGCACTTCTCCAGCAAAGGCTTCTCTACCCAGCCACCTACTCCCCGTCTTGTCACCACTTATCAAGGTTAAAAGGGGAAGGTGTCAAAGGTTACTGGAAATACATCCTCTGGGCAATGTCCTTCCTGTCTGCCATGTTATTAAAACCAAACCTCCTTTCTGTCCCTCTTGGCAGGTCAGAGAAATTACCTCAGGTGGGAACTACAACTGAAGAGGAAGAGGGTGCTCTGGTTAGTGGTACAGAGGCTGTAAAGGGAGAGAGGGAGGGAGGGGGGCTCGAGCATATCTACCCTATGGTAAGGCACAGGTCCACCATGCCCATTTTCACCTGCCATGTCCTCACCCACAGACAAACTCAGGCTGAAAATGCGGGAGCATTCTGAAGGAAGGACAATGGGCAGTGCCTTCACACAGTTCTTGCTCTTCTCTCTGCTGACATTCAGGCCCCATTCCTGCAACAGTAAAAGACTGGTGGGGTGGCTGATTTAATAAACTCCGGATTTAGAGGCAGATTCAATCAACAAAACAGGCGTTTAGGGCTTGTGCAGTTTTTCTAAGTTTCTGGAACAAAGAAATATATAATATTTTAATGCTGGTAAGATTGCTTTTGCCAAAAGAAAAATGCTGTAAAAGTGTGATATCCAGTTATGTGATTAAGCTGGCAAAAATGCAAGGCCTCAGTCCCCAGACTCACTGCTTCTTCTTTTGTTTTCCTTCAGGTCTTTGCATTTCTCTTCCGCCTTATCATTACCTGTCTCTCACACTTCTCTCATAATCTGCTGCTGACAGTTTTCTATTAGACATCATTTCCTGACCATCTTGTGTATAACTTAGACATGCTGTAAATTTTGAGATTTATATGGAGTTGTATGAACTGTGCTCTTGAGACACTTGAAAGAAAAACACTTTGAAATGAACAAACTTGGCAGAAGAAATACAGTTGGAGAGCTGTGAGGTCAATCCACAAGAGGTAGTTAAAGCTAGTCAGTGTAAGTTGGTTAAGATGAAACAGGCCCTCTGCTTTGTCACTGCTTGGGACTGAGCCATCAGTGACTGTAAGTGCTATGATGTGGATTTGGGTGGATGCTCGATAAGAAAACCCCCTGATTTGCAGCATAGTCTTGCTTGAAACTTAACAGTGTCTGGAAGCCAGGTGAGCTTGGAGAATCTTTAGCAGCCAGGGCTTTGCAAAAAACTGGCAGAGCTAAAATACCTTCAAGCAACAAGAGTGAACACTCCTTTTGAGTCATGCCTGCCTTAAAATTGGTTCCTCTCTGTTCATTTTTCTCTTTCCCTTTTTCCCTATCCCCCCCCCCCCCTTTTTTTTTTTTTTTTTTTTTGTTCTGAAAGTGTGCTGGTTTGAACTTGGCAGTCACAGATGTACAGACAGGCTGATTCTTCACCAGTAAGAACAAGCAAGCCATTAGTAGTTTGGGAATGGGGCTCATAATCCTAAGAACCCCCCAGATCTGCAGAGCCTCTTGGCATTGGTTCAAACTGGTACTGGCACAGTCCTAGCTAGTGTGCTGGTCTCGCCTGATTTTGCAGCAAAACCCTTCCCTTGCAGTGGGACTGTTTAGTTCATGTCCTCACTGGTGGGTCGCTAGTACCAGCTTTGCTGACCTAGGCAAGAGAGAGAGTGGAAGAACTGATGCTGCTGGTTGTCTTGGTTTGAGACAAAACCCAGGGGAGAAATATTCCTTGATAGAAAGCAGGATTTCAATCACACTTCTTCTCACTGGGTTCAGGAAGAAGAAATATTTTTTTGGAGGAAAATGAAGAGGAAAAAAACTATTTATTTAACAAAACACACAGGGAAAGGGAAAAAACAAGAAAGGATAATAATGCTAAATAATAAATCTCTTGCTTGGGAGAGGGAAGAAAAAACCTGGAGAAGTCCTTCCAGCTTTGATCCCTCTCGCTCGGTCGACGTGGGAAATTCCCCCCGCGAATTGGTGGAGAACTGATAGAGGGAAACCAAATCTCTTAGTGAGGTCTCCCGAGGTTCTGATGCTCTAAGTCTAGAAGAAAAAAAGAAACTAAAGTCTCAAAAAGGAAGGAAAAAAACTTCTCCTCTGTCTTCCTTTTGAAGAAAAAGAAGCAGAGACTAAAAACCCTGGCCAGCAAGCTGCCAAGCCCAGGAGAGGACTGCCACTTTCCCCCTCTGTCTCTTTTAGCCATGCCGCTCTCTCACATTCTGACTGCTGTGAACAAAAATTCTTCTGGGCTTTTTTTTTTCCTCTCTTCTCAGGCACAGAAAGGCATAAAATTCATTTTCTGGGCATAAAGTAGACGATATAGGATATATCATACACCATAAAAAATCACTCCAAGACACTGGTGACTGTCTCTGTCTGCAGAGTCTTTTTAGATGGTCTGAACAGCAGTCTCCAAAAGGGAAGAGTTAAAAAAATGTGCATTTTAAAAGAAGAAAAATTGTTAAAATCAAGGTCTTCTCAAGAGCCTTGGCCATGTTGAGGCCTTGATAGATGAACATGTGTTCATGCAGATCTATGTGCATCTCTGCCCTTGCTGGGTCAGCAGAAACTCAAGGGGGATTTTGGAAAGAGTCTGCACCAAATTAATTGATCAGCCATCACAGATCCTTGCTAAAACAGCTGACAGACATACAAGAAAGACAATATGAAGAATGTACTTGGTGTGTCCTATGGGTCAATTCTTACACATGCAAGTGTATTTGGAGGCTGACACAGGCACTGGCTGTATGGGGTGAAAGCTGAGGTTGTGGCCTCGGGTGAGGCAGGGCTCCCTCTGACTCTGCTGGGGCCTACCCTCCACCCCGGACATAATATCTGAGGCACTACATTTCTAGCCTTCTGTAGCATCTCAGAAGTGGAGCTGAAAATATTTATAATTGATTCATTCAAAGGTTTCTGCTGAAAGAAGAGTGTATTGAGATGTTTAAAGACTTGGAAGGCTTGAGATGAGTTATTTCTACTTAGATCCATGTCATGAGTTAAATCTTTGGAGTAATTTGCAAGTTGAAGTAGTCAGGCTGCTTTTTCATTTGCAGACTGCAGTGCGAAGTTTTCTAAGATTTTTGGGGTAATTTGCCTTTGTCTCAAAACTCTAGATCTTTGAAGGTTTAGTACAACGATTTCGACATACCTGTGACTGGTTTGACACTATGAAGTCCTTTTGTCATGGCCAGAAGTTTGGCTGTTGTTTTTTTTTTTTTTTTTAAACCAATTTAGCCTGCATCAGATATCTTCTTATGGCAGGGAAGATTCAGAACAATTGGACCATGGAAAGAGCAGCAACCCAAGACACTATCATGACAAAGACTTTAACACTTGAAATAGCCAGTCAGTAAGTTCTGTTGTCAAGTGGTTTTATTTCTAAAAATGTATATCCTATTGCACAATTCACTGTTTTCACAGTGGATGATATCTCACAGAGAACAGCAAGATCACTTCTTGAGGGTGGTAGACAAAGGAAGCAAGCAAGCAAGAATCATTGCATTTAGATTTTCTAATGTTCATCAAAATGAAACATGTTTATCATGTTGTTGATTGCCAAGTAGTTATATATAGTAGTATATATAGCTTGTATTTAATGTGGTTACTACAATTGTCTCTTTTTCAAGGGTCAGCAAATGAAAAAGGAATCTTTAATTTCTCCTTTGCTGAAATCAATTTAGAACTTTCTCTTGATCTTACTGAGAATAGGGTGAGGCCAATATTAATTCCATGTGATAAATAAGTAAAAGAAGAGTGCTATGAAAATAGTTTTTGAGCTGGCATTGTTTTGAAGCTCTGACAGAAAATAGTCAATGGTGACTGATGTGCTGAGGCCAGGTCCACTGTATATGCTGTTCATTATATTCCTTATTGCCAGCTGGAAGCACAATTGTATTCCTGGTTTTGAGGTCCTTTTTACCTACTGCTATTCATAGAAAAAGAAAAATCATTGCAGCTTCTCATAACTGAATGCCAGGAGAGATATCAGAAATTTTCATTTTGTTGCTGCTTTAGATTACAGGATTAAATTAGTTGCATATGTAATAAGGCTACTGATGCCATGAGAAAATGATTTGTTACTCATGAGAAAACTTCTTAGCCAAAAATATACAAAGATAATTGGGAAATGATTTTTTTTCCCCTATGTGGCAAGACATGTCAGCCATATATTTCTCACCACATAATTGGCAGGAAAATAAAGCAGTTTTATGGTCTTGTATTGTGCTACAATATGTTGGTTACTGTAAACCTTTGCAATCACTCAATTACAAGGTACCAAAGAGAAATGAGATTCAACAACAATAGTTCAGGACTTTACTGAGCTCTTAAGTACCTCCAAAGTTCTGAAGGTATCCCAGTTTTCACATCTACACATCTATTACTTTTCCCCTGAAAATGGTGAGGTTAAAAGTAGTTGGCTCAACCCAAATGTTTAACTCTGTGTGCTTAGATCAATTAAGCATTATACATGCACTGCCTATTCGTCCAGAAATTTCCATAGATTAAACCATAGTATTAAATAATTTTAAAATTACTAATCTTCCAACTCAGACATTGCCAGAAGCATTTTCCATATTTTAGTGGAGTAAGAACAGTCTAATCTCCTCTTGGAGAGAGCTGACTTCTTAAATCTGTAGGACGTACCAGCTCAGTGCTAATGTTGCTAGCCTTTGGATTATGCAGGCACCATTCTCCTAGGAAGTATGTTTGGATTGATAAAGTTTTGTCTGGCATTGCAATGCTTTGTTACCTGGAATAACAGCATGTACTTTGATCAGGAGGATATTCTCTTGATTAGCCCATAGAAATGTGACTAACAAGGAAATAAAGTCTGTAAGATGCATGTGGCACAGTGAAAGCTCAGAATTTAATGATTTTAGTAATTTAAATTTACAATAAAACTAGTCAGTTTGAGAATTATGGCCGACTAGTGACACAGCAGGCTTGAAGTCTTCAAGATCATCTGTTACAAAATACAAATCATGTTTTCTCTTATTAGGACAGACATACATAATTGTTTAAACTCAGATTGTTCTCTGGGCTGGCTGACAAAGGACCAATAATAAAGGAGAACTAATCCATCTTGGGATAGGATAGTTAGCAGAAAATTATTATACCCTATTGTATATTACTTCTTTCACAGAGTTCTTGGTCCATGCAGCGCGTCAGTTGAAAAATACTAACTGAGATGGTGTGGGATTAAGGCTATTGTCTGTAGGGTCCCAACCTCATTAGCAGCAAAATTTGGAAGGTGTGGAGGGAAAAAACAAAGGGATTTCAGAGGGACAAAGTGTTCAAAGCACTCAGATACCACCCTGAAGATTTGGACTCTTGCCCAGCATCCAAGCATATGTACACTGAGCTGAGCTTTCCACAGTGGAGGGAAGTGGTCCTGCTGCTGGTGTCAGAGATTGCTGGTTGTTTGCTGGGGGCTAGGATCCTGGGGATGAGGTCTTCCTGTTGCTTGAGCAAGCTGAAAACTCTGCTTCCCTTATCTGGGATGATGGGATGCAGGAGAGAAGAAGGGAGCCCTGAGGCCACTTTCTGGTGTTATCCAAAGTGTCAGGGCAGCAAGCCTGCTTGGGTCAGGGCCATGGATCAAGAGATCATCTGTGCTGCTGGCTCTGCCTCAGGCAAGAGCTAAAACATCCAGAGAAATGTTTAGATAGGGCTAAGGTTACCTGATGCCTAAATCTGGCCAAATTTTTGCTAGGCACTTTAGCCTATGAACATGTGCAGGTGAAGAGGAGGTGAGTTATTTGCTAGAAAATGTAGAAACAGCAGTTCAATGCCATCATGGTGCAGCAGGGCTGAGGACTGAAGCCAGATTCCCAGATTCTTTTATGCCTACACTTGGAAATTTAATCCTTCATTTAAAATAAAAGTGGTTTGTGGTGTGTGTCCATGCAGAACCTTGCAATGGACCCAGAAGTGTTGGTACTTTACCCCCTCTATTAACTATTGATAGATGAGCCATCTCTCGCCTGAGATAGCAGGACATGCACATTTGAAGATCCATCATTGAATACATAAGAAAAGCCCTCTTTTCTCTGATTTCTGCTTACTTTTTTCTGAGTAAATGGAAAGCAAACTCCTCAGATTGAATATTAATTAGGCCAAATAAATGCAAACCAGAAGGGAAACAAAAAAGAACTACTGGTAAGGATCATCCACCAGTCTGTGGTTGGATATTACATTCAGAGAGCATTTCTGTCTCCAAAGAGTTAATGAAAGACACCAAGACACCTTTCATGACTGTGGATGTGTACTGAGAAGTCAGCAAGCCCTCACTCTGATTTACTGAGGAAAATCCATGGGAGTCATGGAGAAAGGGAAAAAGAAAGAACAACTTAACTTCTGCTGCCAGAGCTTTTATGCCTTTGTATCAGCTCCAGGAGTTTTTTGGCTGCCACTGGTAAAATTCTTTGGATACCTCCTGATGTTTCTTCCCCCTCAGCTCAGCATCATGGATGTTGCACCTACTGGTTTTACATATCCTACTTCTGCTTTCACGCTGCCTCTCTTCTGACCTCCACCCACGTCTGTCATAGATCAGGCCTCCTTAAACAGAATGGCCATGTAGCACTTCCTTTTGCTTAACACCTTTTCCTCTGACCCTGCTTGTTCAGCTGTGCTCAGGTGTCACCACATTCCGGCTCCTAGGGGTCATTCCTTTTCCAAGAACCGGTGATTCTGTGTACTTTAAATTAGGCACCTTCTGTGTGTTGAACCGAGTCACTCAACTGATTTTGTTGTCAGGAGCTCCCTTCAGGAGCCCAAACACAGCTCCTGAGAGGCACCTGATACTTCAGGGACTTGCTCCTGGTCTTCATCTGCCTCTTCACTGTTGGTCTTCTATCCCTTCTAGGAGTTTGCAGATATCTCCCGTGTTTGACGGCAACTCTCTTATCCAAAATACCTGTGTATGGGCAGCTGAACTGAGGTCTAGATAGGGACTGATCCTACATCAATGCTGGAGGATGCTGGTCTCCACCTCTGCAACAGCCCTGTCCTTCCCTGCCCAGCCTGGACCCCATTCCCATCCCTATGGCCCTGTCCGGCCATTCCAGAGCTGTGTCGACCCTGGTTTGCCTCACTGGTCCTGCTTCTGGTCCAGATCCCAGCCTGCACCCTGAAATCCCAACATGGCCTGGACCCACCCTGCTCCCCCAGTTGAAGTCTTTGCTGTCTGGTTTAAGATAGTGTTGGGGTCCATGTGTCAATGAAAACAAGCTGCACTATAAATGGCCACACCAGAAGTGTTGGCCTGAAGACAAGTACCACAAGCAGCTTTAATCACAAATCACACTCAATGGGGCAGCACAGCAGCCAAAATGGAGGTAAACTGAGCAACTCTGGAAAAAAAATTTGAGCCATTTCAAACACAGCAGCTGATTTATTATTACTTATTTTCTATGCACTTCATTTAACAGATTTTTCTGTTTATGAATTCTGTCTTTAATATTTTTGTAATATTGGGAAACAGGCCTGACCCAATCCTTATATTCCAACATTCCCACAATTTTAGCAGTATTATGAATGTACATCTAATTCCTGGTTTTCCAAAAGACCCCATCTTTCCATGGGAGTGAGGCAGCATTCCAGATCCATACAGACTTCAATCTTGAAGAGTTCCAAATGTTGAGCGAGCTCTGAATGTGACTAGCTTACAGCATAAGCCCCTTCCTTTTCTCCCTCTCTCTCTCTCTTGCACGCATGTGTGTATATGAATACAAACACAGTCCTATGAGGTGTAATGAATCTAACACTTTGATGCAAAGAAAATGGGCATTGCCAGGTGCAGATTGGATTCCTTCTCTAGCTGAAAAGCTCTGATCCTCCATGCTTCTTCATGAGATTAAGTCAAAGTAAAGGGCAAGGCTTGGTTTCATAACATGTGAGATACTTTTGAGTACTCAAGATCTTTGGATATATCTGCAAAATACAGTCCTGGGACAGACTCAGACAATTCTGAATTGGTGCCTGAAGGTCATGAGGGATCCCCTAGGGCATTTCTGACAGCACCAAACTGAACCCTAGATCATTCCTGACTGAAGACACCATGTGTACATGTAGCCAAATGGGGACATTTATCTTTAGGTGTTCCAGTTCAGAGGTGAATCTCTTCCTTCGTGCTAGATGAAGTGGATTAGCAGGGCACAGACTGGATCACCTTGGTATGATGCTGCAGAGAAAATGTCCAAGGGAACTGCCCAGCTGTGGAGGGGAGGCTGTTTGAGTACCATGCTTGGCATGAGATACTCAACGGGCCTATAATTCATTATTGTCCAGTACAAAACCCTATTTCAATATGGGCTGTTGAAACTACTTAGGGAAACTGTAATGTGAGTGCAGGCGAAGCAGAAAAGTCAAGTGATGTTCAGATGAAATTGATAAGCCATTGAGTTGTATCTTTCTGCATCTTGAATAAATGGAGCTTAACAAATAATTTTTTAATGGGAAACAAATCCGTGCATTGCATACAGTTCTGAAAATTGTCAGGCTGGAAGCCAAGCAAAATAAATTTTAGGATTTTCTCAGCTTCATAATTGTGTTATTACACTGTATGATAGAAATTGGGCTGTGGCATTAATTCTGCTCTCTGGCATTAAAAAGAAGAGGAAGTATTTATTCTTTAATTGACAGATAACATTTCATCCATGGGGCATTAGCAGAATTAGCTTTTTGCCTACTGAAATATTTTCTGTGTTCCTGATCATATATGATTTAACTTTGGCACTAGGGAACTCTTTTATTTGTGAAACACTAATCTGCATCAAGCAGAGAAGAAGAAAAAATCACTTATGGGAGACGGAAGACCTGCAATCTGTTAAACTGAAGATGCAAATCTGCAATGGATGTTTGAAATCACCCCTAAATGCCTAAGACTGCTGGCATTTTATGGTGGTCTCCTGGCCACTGGGTTCAGTTCTTTGCAAGTTGTTTTCAGGATCACAAGTCTGGGATGCTGTGCAGCAGGGAGCTTCCCTGAAAACATTGTCTGGAGGTCACTGCTGGATCGGTGCATTAGTCTTATCAGGAAGAAACACTTTTCCTTCTGTGCTAAATATAGTGCATCCATTTACTATTTTTATTGTAATTACTCTTTTCGTCTGGTCACAAAAGTCTATGTTTTCAGTTTTGTTTTGTTCAGTGAGGGGAAAAATGACAAATGGATGCTATCTATGAGAGGAAGGTGGAGTTTCTGTCAGATGCCACATGGATCTTTGTTCCCTAGGAATGTGAATAATTTTGGCAAAGAATTTTGTGAATATTTCACACAATTTCAGTCGTGCCAGGAGGGTCAAAGCATCTTAAACAAGCATGGGCAGGTCACATCTCCCAAGCACAAGAGTTTTGGAGTCACCTGACTTTTGCTTCACTCTGTTGCTTTAATCAATGGCCCAGCCTTCTGAAGGTTGGCTAGAGCATTCCTTTGGCCATGGACAGTGGAGATTCTCTCTCACAGTCAGTGTGGTGCGAGTTTGGTGGGGAAAATGGGTTCACTCCTGAAAGATATTGGCAACGTGCTAACATTATTGTATTATTTAGTGAGTGCTGCAAATTGGTCTGAAGACAAAATTGTTTCTTCCACTCTTGGAGAGAAATAAACATGAAATGTCAAAGCAAAATAGTGGAAGCCTCTCTGCTGATCTTGTCATGAGGCTGATTCTCTGCGCTATTTATGATAGTTGATGTTCATTGTTTCCATTTCTTGCTCTATCTTATTGTGATAAATTGTCCATAAAAGCAAAAAAACCCATCCATAAAAGCAAAAAAGCCCACCACACTGTCTAGGGATGGTAGCGAAAGGTACTGATGAGTTGTAGAACATTGTTTCTTGTTTCCAAAGTACTCAACAGCAGCTGAATAGCTTGCCAGAAAATATAAATGATAATCTGTGAAATTAAACAATCCTGGGGAGGGAAAAAAAATCTTTGTTGTTGTTACTCATCCAGATACTGTGAGCTTGACATTTGTTTACCATTTGCTGTTCCTATTCTTTTCCTTTAGCAGAGGTTGAGATAACTTGGCAAGCACCAGAAAGTCAGGTTTGCAAGACAAGAATCTGAACATCCTCCAGAGCAAAGAACAATCCTTGCTGCTGATGCGTCATTAGCAGGTAAAAACATTTTAGCTCTGACCATGTTCAGGGAGTGTGACTGCTTTTGAAGTGGTGCAGGGTTGTGTTCTGCATCACTCCTGGCCAATGAAGATATCCTGAGGCATATTGCAAGTCTGACATCATGTCAGACCCCAATTCAAGAAGGAGGTTGTGCTTCACTCTCTTTTGTCATGTAGCCCTTGTTTAGTTTAGTGAAGTGATGTGCCATAGATCAGGACTTTAAATGGCATAAAGAAACTTCTGAATTACAGAAACTTCCTATGAGGTCTCTACAGATTTCATTAACTAAAAGCAAGTTTTCTGCTTCTCAATCACATTGGGAAACCAGGAGTTTCTAGTAACATCACTTGAAGTTGCTGGGCTGTGCTATTTAGGTGTATTGGAGTGAATTAAGAGTTTCTTTCCAGGCAACATTTTCTGACAGAAATGCTGATGATGGCACTTCCTAGAGAAACACCAACACATAAGGACAAGCCACATTCCTGCAGTTTTTCCCATGTCTTATCCTGAACTACTTTTTCATTATTTTCTGCTTGTGGTTAAACATCTGCCAGGCTTTACCAAAGAAGCAACCTCCAGTTAATGCAGGGTTACTTGATATATGTTTAAGTGTGTGGGGGATCTCTTTTGCTGTAAAGACATTGAGATACAAGATAGCATATCTGGTTATAGAATAGTTCTGAATGCATATTAGTTGTTCCCTAAGACATTGAACAAGAAACAGCTGGGCTGTTTTTAAGATGGGCTAACAAACAAATCTACCCCTTACGTTTTGAGGGCAAAGCTGTTTGAAAAGCTCTGCATTATTATGTAATATTAATAGTCAAAAATAGTAATTATATATAAATACCATATTTCTTTTGATTAAAGGACTGCTGAAGTTGAAACACTGAAGTTCTGATTTGAATAAGGCAGAAAATATTTTCAGTATGAAGACAATCAGACAGGAGAGCAGGTTGCCCAGAGAGGTTGTATCATCTCCAGACTGGATAAAACACTGAGCAGCCTGGTCTGGTCTTATGAGTGTCCCTGCTTTGAGCAGGAGTTTGGGCTAGAAACCTGCTAAGGTCCCTTCCAACATGAATTCTCCTAGACGTCTAGGATCCTGTGTACTTTGGGGTGCATTAAGATTTCAGTTATGCAAGTCTATTTGTGCTGGGGCTGCCAAATGCCATCCACAGAGGTTGTCCCAGATAAAAGATTAATTGCAATAGCTGGATCAAGCAGATTGTCTGGTCTGGGATTTGGGACACAAACCATTAGCTGAGTCTAAGAGGATGCACAGAACATTCACTGCTTTAATAGTAGTTCTGTTCCACAGCTCTGCACACCTGCTTACCAGTTGAAAGACTGCTAGGTGCAGGTTGGAGGGATGGTTGGGGGTTACATTGCACATTTGGATTGCACACTTTCCCTGCTTGTTAATGGCAGGGTGGGATTGTATACAATATAGGGAGTTTATGGCTCAAGTGGCCACAGAATAATTTTAATGCCCTTGCACAGAAATAGGACCGTCGAGGTAGTGGTCCTGAACATCTCAATTTACTGGTGGACTAAAGGGCTTCCTGGAGAAAATGGGATGGGGCTGTTGCAACTAGCAAAGCCTGGATTTTAATTGACCTTGCAGTAATGGATTTGGCTTATAGGACTGGACAATGCTTTGGAGGACAAAACTTGTGCTTCATGAGGAAACAAGGCATACAGATGGAGATTTGTACTAGAACAATAGAATGAAGAAGAGAAATGCCTATTGTTTTAAATGGAAATAAACAAATATAGCAGAATACTGGCCTCCTTTTACCTTATGCAGCTTGTATTTTTAGTGCTAATCCTGGCTGATTCTTTGCTAAAATGCGTGAGAGTACCTGCACTGTTCTCACAAGAAATCCTATTCAAATAAAAAAATCTTAGTTTTGAAATATTTCAGATCACTCTCCAATAACAATTTTCATATTTCACATTCCCATCCCAGTTTTGGGGAATCCCAAATTTGGGACGGGTCACAGGAATGGATGCCTAAGCTCTCCTGAAGAGGCACAGATGGTTGCAACAGTGGATTTACTGCTGACCCTACCCTAATATCAATTTATTTTTATCGGTTTTTACTGCTTGGGAATGTTCCTCTCTGAAGTGATTGTGCTGCTTTTAGACCCACCATCATGCCAGTCAGGAACATTTCCAGGAATGGCTCACATGGTGCTGGCCCTAGAGTATCTGTGCTGTGGTAGAAACACAAGTGCAGTGAGGGAATGTTGCTACAGTGGATACATTTTTTTTTGGTGCATGTGTCATTTAGGGGGTGATTCGATGCCCAAAGTGTCTCGCTACACTAGAATTGGTTTGGCAGTTGCACAGTCTTTGTGCAGTCAATGCTGCTCTTAAGTACCTGCTGACAATATTGAATAGATTTTCTTTATTTTCTTACTTTGATTAATCTTAAAAATACATCCCTATATGAGACTATCCCTTTTCTCCAGCTACCTTTGTTTGAATTCGCTACTGGTCTTGGACCTAAGTAATGCATACAGTTCTTAGATTTCATTCCAGATTCTGGTCATTTACATGGACTGACTTCAGAAGATGCTCCTGCTAAAAATGAAGATCACCAAATCAAAACCATGTCTGTGTACATTAAAATCCCACAAGCAAATTGTTGACTGCCAGGCTGGCTGGGAGAACAGCACTGGTCCATGCAGTTAACTGGACAGTTTCTTCCTCACTGATTCTTTTCAAGAAGGGTATTAGCACAATGGAATGTGTGTTGCTGAAAAGCATAAACACTGAGCTCCAGATGCAATGAGGTTGCTTGATTTTTCTCTTCCCCAGTATGCCCTGATGAGTTTGGAGTGGGATCCAGTAATTTAATTTGTGATATCTTTAAGATCACTGCAACTACTCAAAAGCTGTGGACAGAGGCAAATAACATTTTGTATTATATTTATTGAAAGGTAATGTAAACCAGAGAAATCTATAAAGAAGGGAGGAAATCATATTCCCTGTCTGGGAGGTACTGAACTGAATTTTAAACCAGAGAACCAGACATGGTTGAGATTGAAAAGGGAAGAGGAAGAGTTTGCCTAACTTTCCACATAAGAACTAAATTACTGATGAGACCACACAACATTTTTCTAGTTTTCTGTACTTCTGACCTCCATTTACAAGTAGACATGCTCACATTTTGACAGTCTTCCCCATTTTTGGAAGTTTTCTCCTTGATAAAGTTTTATATAAAATTCTTCTATTTTTCTTCCCAGAGAATGAGTAGCTCTTGTAGCTGAAGTCCCTGCCAGAAAGCCCGACTCTCTGACTGCTTCTAGTGCATGAAGAGTAATGGGACACTGAGACAGTGAAGTTGTTTTTACTGTGTGAAAAAAAAAAAAGTTTCCTTTTTCATGCTACCATGGCTGCTGAATAGCATGGAATGAGAATAGGCTCAGTTGCTGTACTGAAGTCAGTATCTCCTCATCTGAGGAATAAGAGGAATTTCAACCAAGACAGCAGACTGGCTTACTTTATCTCAATTTCTCATTTTAGTTTCTACTTTATGTTCCTCAACATGTACAGTAACTGCCTTTTTTTTTTTTTTTTCCCAGTTGCTGGGGGATAAATTAGCTCAAGATCCTGCTTATACCATTTCTGATCAACCTATACTTGACATGTAACCTATACTCCTGAATTTGTCATAAAGATTTCCATGGAAGTTGTGTTCTCCAGACCAGATTCTGATTTGTTATTTAAGTTTAAACCACAGCACTTGCACTGAAACCCTAACATTTTATATCTCCATCCACATCTATGAAATTTGTGATTCACTGAAAGTATTCTGGATTTCCACTGGAATAACTAATAAATTGAATATGACTGTAAAGAAATTTATTGTGAAGATTTAGTCCACCAAGTAACCACAGTGGTTATAAATCTTTTAAAATTCAGGTAAAATGAGTTTATAGTCTGATGCTGATATTTAAGTTCTGGAAATTGGTTTCTAATATACCTCAGGGTTACCATTATGTAGATTTTGCTCATTTTTCCTTGATTGTAATAGGGAGACTTAAGTTGTGTCTTCTGAATTTCGTGTCATAAATGCAATTCTATAGAAACTCTACATTTGAACAGAGTAGGGCCTTCAACTAATGGGAAGCATAGGTTACACACAATGGAAGACAAGGACATTTATATAGTTTCTACCACTATCAATCCTCAAAAGATAAAATTATCTGATCAAATGTTTAAACACTCCTGAAATGTCCAACAAAACTGTATGAGAGAAAACTGCAGTTGACTTCTGATTAACTTTGTAATCTTATAAAGCTGTTGCCCATTAATTCTTAATAGAAATGCACTTAGCTAAAGACTAACTCAGGTAGGCATGTTTTAAGGTAACACCTATATTTTAAAAGTTTATAATTTTCTCAACAATGTGAAAAAAGCCTTGGACAACAGAATAAATGCTCTAAGTCTAATTCAGAGTCTAAGACAGCACAAATGATTTCTGGTAAAGATGATGGGCTGACAGCCCTCTTTGGTCCCAGCTGTCTGTGAGGAGCAGGGTTTCTGTGTCCCTTATTCTGGAGGGTTTGTCCCCAGGTTTTGGCCTTGATTCTGCCACCATGCTGTGCTTTCTGTTTCTTACTGTAAGCTATAGCTATAGCTTTGGGAAAAAGGCTGTGCTATGTAAAGCCTGATCCTCCAAAGCACAAACACCCTGCCCTTGATGAGGTACATCCACAGCATTTAACTTCCACAACATTTTTTGTCCCATAGCTTCTACATGAATAAAATGTATACATGCATTTAAGCATTTTCCTGCATCCTGTGCCTACAATGCTCAGACTTAGAAAGTCTGAACCCATATTCTATCATTAATGAATCACCATGCTTGTAGTTGGCATGAGTCACTCAGGAGAGATCAGAGAGGATGGTGTGGACTTTGGAAACAGTCCCCTGGAAAGGACAGAAACACTTCACTCCTCCACCTGTACCACCTGATAATTTTTGAAACCACACATG
Source organism: Erpornis zantholeuca (assembly GCA_013400515.1). Classification (NCBI taxonomy): domain Eukaryota; kingdom Metazoa; phylum Chordata; class Aves; order Passeriformes; family Timaliidae; genus Erpornis; species Erpornis zantholeuca. The sequence continues at coordinate 270,132 of VZTN01022914.1, forward strand.
GGTTTTACACAGGCTGCTGAAGAGTCAGAAAAATGCAGTGGTCAGGGCTTAAATTCACCCATCTGTGCCCTGATGTTGTGGTGTTGAATGATGTGGTGTTGAATGTGTCCTGCTGCCATCCCCAGAGCTGCCTAGAGGCACAGCCAGGCAGTAAATCTCAATCCATGGTGTGAGAGATAGCCCTTCACTTGACATTGGATCTCATGGGAATGAAGGAGTGTTTTTGAGGAGAAAAGGTCTGGGTGATCCTGAGACTGACATGTGATAAATGCATATTTGAAACATCTTGGTCTTTATTTGCCTGTTATTTTATGGTGGAAAGGCCAGACAAAGATCTGAGAATACCCTTTTTTCAAGTCCAAACATAATCTGCAAATACAGCTCTCTGACTGAAAAGATTTGGACAACCCCAACTTTCCTGTACCTACCAACAGTAACTCCTTCCACTTTCTCTAGGAAATATCCCTAATTGTAGTAAGGTGGCTGGAACCCAAAATCTTTTCCTCAACCTCCCCATCCCTTACAGCTTATGATTCTTAGTTGCAGATGAAATATTCTGTTTACACCAAATCCAGGCCATGTAAGCATGACATCTAAATCCTCACTTCCTGCTTGATTTCTCTATGGTGTTGGAAGTTCCTGTGCTAGACTGGAAGAGTTACATTACTTTGGTATCTAGGCTCAAACCAACAGTCCAGAGGCTATGGAGGGATTTTTATGCAAACTTCTGTGTTTAAATACCTGCATATTCCAGGACAAAATGGGCTGTGGCATGAATGAAGGCAATATGCATGGTAACTGGATACAAACTCTTTGAAGACTGTCAAGGAGATGTCCTAGAAAACTGTCAAGGAAGTTCAAAGTTTACCTTTTGGTTGTTAGGAGAAGTTTCTTGAAAGCACAATGTAAGTACCGTTCCCAAAGTGGTTAAAGGGCTTTTTAGAGCTCCCACCTCTGGCATAGCTCAGAAGGAGCAGTAAAACTACCCTCCTGGAAATGAGGAGGTGACCTGTGTTAAGCTTGCTTTGAAAGTCTGGTGCAATAGGAGTTCAGTTCCTGAAAATATATTTCAAACAGATCCTATCCCTAAAACTGTGTTTCCTGATAGAAAAAGCTGGCAGAATTGATTCCGATTTATAGGGAAGTTGTCTGTTTATATAGTTTCAGTGCCTGAGGGCAAAACTCTCTTTGTATGTGCACTTCTGCAGAAACAACTTTTTTGTGCTCTATTGTTGTCATTAAAGTGTGATTGCCCCTCATGTAGTTAAAAATGTTCAAAAAAGAGACAATAATCATGGAGATTAGCAGACAAGAAAGAAATATTTGTATGTTTGCTTGTGCATGAAAATGCTCCTTTCCAAAAACCTTGCAACTAATCTTTTTAGCCATGGCAGGAATAGGCAGAACTATAGCTTTGAATCAATACCTGTGGGAGATGATGACTAACAGACCCAACAGAGTTTTTTGTTTGGAGGGGAATGCTTAAACTTCTGGAGTTGGTACCAGCTGTTCCTTTGAACAATGCTGTATTTATGATTCAGACCAGGGCGGTTGTGTTGCAAGCAAGCAAAACTGATTATTTCCCTTAATATGCTTACTAAAAAAATATTTTTAAAAATGGAAAGAAATTTTAGGTAGGTCTGAAAGATAGAGGAGCCTCTAAAGTATTCCTGAATCAGTTTTCTGGTGTAACTGCGTCCACATGCGAAGTTATTGAAAACACATGTGACTTGGATAAAAGATTACATTTAAAGAAGGAACTAGAACTGAGCTACAGACAACAGGGTCCTGTGTTTCATCAAACACTGAGCTACACATTTTCAAATGTTTCATGTTAAGAGAAAATGTTTAGATGATTTTAAACAGTGCACTTCTCCATTTCCATTCACTTGCTTATCACAGACCCCTTATGAGTGTTTCTGTTACAGAATAATCCACCAAGGCCATTCATCTGGTTGCTTCCTAGGGGGAAGAAAATCGAGTTACAGTATGTTTACTCTAAGGAATGGTACTATGGATTTGTAAGGTTTTGAGCTGGGTGAACCAGCTGGGGAGAAGAAACAGCAAACACAAAACTTGCCTGAGATTCATTATCATCATTATCTTGCTCTGCATTTTCAGTATACACACTGATAATGAGTATGTGGTGCAAATCATATTAACCAAATCTCTAAGAGAAGCTGATATGAATTGAGACAATTAGGTATTTTAAAAAGGCTGAGATACTTTAAAGTAATTAACAGACAATACAGAACATGATCCAGCTCCATCTGAAAAAAGATGTTTCAAATATCCAAAACTCAAATCATGGTAACTGCACTGTAAATTGTATGTTAAGATATAAGCTGCACTGTATTATTAAAATTCAAACAAAAGTAGTTTGGGACTTGATTCAGCTTTCCCTGTGTATACAAAGTGCTTTTAGCATGTTATATATAGTTAGATTCCTCATGGACTGAACCTTCTATGAATGCCAAGTCTCTCTTCTGCCATCCTAAGTTTCCTAATGAAGCACAGAAACAAAGTCTACCAAAGACCTTTATTATATTATTGGTCCAGACAGGTCTGGTTCTGTAAGTAGTAGATACTTACAGAATAGGAATAAAGCTTGAAATGCATCTTTGCCTTTGATTTCTGCATCCCAGTCATGAAGTGTTTTTTGCTGGAGGCAGTGGTGTTACATACACTGCAACAAGGCCTGCACTCATGACTTTAGTAATGCTGTTTTCCTACTGAGCCCTACTGGTGGTGATGTGAGTGACATATTGGTCCAGAAATAAAAGATTATTTTAGATTTATGAAGCACAGTGAATATGCATCAACATCAACAGGAAATATAATTATTTTCACTACTGTGTTTGGCAATTTATTCTCTCTTATGCCACTAATAACCACAATCTGAAAAAGCTCCAGTAATCGTAGGATGTAGCAGCAGCACCTCAGTGTCCCAGGCAGCCTGGTCACATTTAATGGAGGTGAACCTTTCTCCAGCAGTCCCTAAATACAGAAGTGCCATTTGAGGTGTGAAAGGCTAGAATATGACTGGAACTTTTAAAAACTGTATTTAGTACTTTACAAGGAGACAAAACCTGACCAAGCTATATTTCAAAACAAAAGAGATAAGCAGTTGTGTCCTTACGGACTTGGGAGAAATCAAATCCAGCTGTGGAAGGATCATGCAAGCATCTCAGCTGAGCTCTAGACTGCCAGGGAACCAAACAGATCTCATTCCACTGTCCTTGTGTTTTCACACCTTGCTCACCTACCACATGAAGAAGGCTGAGGTCTAATAAAGACCAGTGGGGATTTTTAAGGAGGTGGTAGGTGGTCAAAGGGAATTTACAGGATGGGGGACCTGGCCTGTTATGCAACAGACTGTAAAAAAGACAACTCTCATATTCCTTCTCTGCTCTAAACTCCATAGTCAAAAATCTGTTAATGTCACCTGACACAGTAATATTAAGCACACAGGCTGCTCCCTGTGGTTATCNAGTAGATGAAATACAGTGAACAATGCTGCAATGCACTGATAGCCAATTTGTGAAGGTTTGATTTCCAATAAAACTGTGACACAAATGTAGACAGAGAGATTTGCAGCAAGAAGAAGGTAAATTCCAAGTTCTGAATTTCAGCTTTCCCCTG
>VZTN01022914.1:273791-307448 GCA_013400515.1 Erpornis zantholeuca
TCCCCTGATCTGGAGGAAGAAACCATCCACGTACTCACCACTTGATGCATTACTCCCTTCTGCTAATTATCTGCATTATTTTCAAAAAATGTGGTTTATGATTATTTGTTTTGGATAGCAGGGTAATCCCTGATTCTTGAAAGCCTCCAAAGTGTCTATCATTAGCAAATATATAATTCATTAGAGGTCATTCTTCAAATCCAGAATGAATATTGCTGTTTTCCATTGCCAAATGACGACACTGCCTTCAGGCCCCAATTTCTGCCACAGTCTTCTTCCTTGGTCCAGTGGGGTTGGGAGAATTATTTTTTATACCTAAATAAATAATGTATGTATAATAATAGTTATTCCTAAAAGGCATGGGAACAATTAAACCTACATTAGACACTATCATCCCACCTTTCTTCCTAAAAGCATGGAAACAAAGGGAAGGACTTGCATGTCCCTTATATTATCATTGTCCATACTATCATAATGTTTTCTAGTCCTGACTTCTTCCAAGTATCAGGCCTCACCATATCTTTTCTTCCTGAGGAGCTTTCTACTGTCAGTGGTGCTGTCCCAGTGGTACTTTTTTATTGTGACTATCCTATTAACATAATTCAGTATTTGGCATGTTTGACATCATGAGATGTCGCTGTGCAGCACCTTGCATGGCCTTGGCAACACAGTATTGTTGCATATGCAGGGACATGCTTGTTTGACAAGGGCAGAGTGAAAAAAAAGGAAAAAAATCACACTTTCATTTGGGGCCTGAGGAGCCCCAATGGTGTTTTCAGAGTCTTATAAGCCTGTTATGCCTGGCTAGAGCTCATGATGTGGAGGGCATTGACTTCAGGGCTGGGCAGCTCTTGACAGGTAGGATCAGAACAGAGAGACATGCTTTATCTTTGCCTACTTTCTCCCTGCCAGTACGTGCTGCTCCTGTTATTTCTAACTTTCAACCAGTCTTTCTAGTGTCTGTTGCTAGGGGATATTAAAGATCCTGTAAATAATATGGTCTACAAACAAAGGCTGAGTTGAAATTTTCAGCTTTTGAGCTTAGGGAAAATCATTGCCTTATATTCTGGCTATTTTTTCTGTGTCTATACTAATAACTAATCTGAACAAAACTGGGGCATATGATGAAGACTGTCCTTCAATAGCCTCTCTTTTATACTTGTTGGCATGCTTGTTGGTATGGTGTTGGCCCATGCAAGATAATATTCTCCCAGACAGAACCCTGGTGTGGTTCAGGAACAGGTCAGAAACAGTTTGTAATAGGAAATTTGGATTAATTTCTCTCTCTTTTTCTTTTTGGGAAAAACACTGTAGCCATATGGACGCAAACTGTGTTATGCTACTGCATGCAGTGCCAGAAAACAGCCTTGTGCATTGTTTTAATTTGTTTAGATGTGGCTTTTGATGCTTCAGAACCAAACAACTGTAATCTGTGGAGCATGGGCCAGGCTCTTTTTTAACTTCCTCAGTCCCAATGTTATGTGGTACTAAATGAAACTAGGTGGAATACCACATTTTTTTGTCAAACAAACTTGGAACAAATTCTGTTGCCATGAGATTCCCACTTGCAATAAGCAGTCTGGTATAATCAAACTTGTACCTAAAACAACTCCATCAACAATAGCAGATGATCTATGTTTTACTAACAGATCAACATAATCAGTACTGTGCTGCCCACTCGTGATGGTTATGATTAAACTATCTCTATAATACCCTTATACATTGGCCTCCTGAGGAGGTAAACAGAATAGGAGAGTTATCTGATTTGCATTGACCCAGAATTTGACTGGCAAGTGTAAAAAGTCACAGCTTAAAAAAACTGCTCGCTAGAACGACAGTTTCCAGTACATTTGCATAGGGGGTAAGATAAATATCAGGTAAATCTGGTCACTTAGATGGTAGGTGCTCTGTCCAACTTTCCAGTCCAGTTGTCACCTCTAGAGGCTGATTCATGCCATGCTCAGAGAGGCAGGAAGAATGTACTGTGCTCTGCTGAACCCATATACCAGCTTTTTGGGCTGCTGTTATCCAGGCATCATTTATTCATCACTTATATACCCTTTCCTCAGTGTTTGTTTTTTTTTTCCTGGCAAAAGCACAGATATTTCTTTCCCATCTTTGATTCTACTTATCTTGCATGGCTTTCTCTTACTCTCTCATAGCTCAAGAATTTGTTTCAGGACTGGTCAGTCAACAGACAGATGCCTCTGTCTCTCCCAGCAGGGAGTTCTCTTTTACATGGAATTATCATTTTGTCCTTCTACTCTTGCATGGCTTAGGGTTAGGTGGATTGGGTCCTTTTGCTGGTCTGCCTAACCCTAAACCTTTTACAAGCAAAGGAACTGTGTACAGGTTGGTGGGTCCTGTCTGGATGCCATATCACTGTTAAACAATTTTCTTGTTAAAGACTTTCCCATGCCTTCTATTCTGCTACAAACAGCAGTGAGGTTTTAGACCATACAATGAAAATAAGAGCTTATTTTAGGGCCAGCATTGAGAAGGTCTTTCTCAATTAGTTTTTGGATTTAGACATTACTGTTGATTAAAAATATCATTCTATAGACAGATCTGTGCTTAGAAACAGGAATCAAAGAAAAGGCAGTATTTTCATTCATAAGCTTCCATGGAGCATATAGGGTAATAGGAACCTCCCAGCACATGGAAGAAGACAGTCTGAAATCTTAACATTATAACAGAAACATCTAAATCATTGATAGAAACAAAATCCATCAAAAAGAGAAAATGAGCACTGTAAACCAGAGTAAAGGAAGAAACCCATAATATCACCCAATTTTTCCACAGCTGTGAGGCAGAATAGTGAGAAAAGACCATAGGACAATCAGGTAAATGGCTATGACAATTGCTATGGCAAATTTATAAGGAAACTGCAAAGTGAAACTAAAAAGGATCCTTACTTGGCCTTCTGTTTGCTGATTGCCTGCATTTGTTGTTCATTTCAGAAAACTCTTTGAACAGAAATCAAGAAAAAATCCAAACAAACAAAGCAAACATTGCTTTTAATTCTAGCTAATATATAGAAATCAGCAGAACATTTAGGAATTTTGTGAATGCCAAGTAAGACATTAGATTTGTAGTTTAGTTGGCTTTAATGTTTTGAAGATGACATTTAAATGTCATATTACTTCAATTTAGAGTGGGAGCATATATTTACAAGAAGACCTAAAATAGAGGATTCATTTTAGGTTTGTTTAAATTTCTTGCTCTCTATTTTTTTGAAGAAAACAAAACAAAGCACAGGCTATAAATTTCTATTGAATATGTTTGTTCTGTTACTTTTTGTATTGTTAATGCTCAGTCCAAATGCTTCTTCTTTCTATTTTTGAAAAGGAAAAAAACCCCAAAGATCTAATTTCTCAAAAGGCAATGGCTCTAATTTCATCTTTCTTACTAGAGTAGAATGTTTGAAGTGAAAGACTGCTGACAGGCCTCAGGTTTATAGTCTCTTTCAGAAGCCCTGGGAAGCATGGCTTTATTTTGCTTTGCTTACTCAGGTGAATAAGCTTATGCCAAAAGCTCTTGGTAGCACCAGTGGTCAGCAAAGGGTTAAGATGTTGTGAGAAACGATATGAAGTCCCAGCACACTGAAATCCACACCCTAATGGCAGGCTTTTGCTTTAATGTTAGCTTTAGCTTAAAATCATTATCTAAAGGGTGAGAAAAAACTTCTTCAGCTTGTAAAGCAAAAGGGTAGGTTGGAAATGAAACCCAAGCCCCTTCAGTAGACCTGATTCAGTTGCTCTGATTCATCAAGTGAAAACAAGCCATTTGCCATCTGGTAATTACCTTGGGGACAGAGGTGTAAATCCCTGTTCCTTAATCTTCCCCTCTTTAAGAAAACATTTTCTCCTAGGTGGTCCAGATGTCGAGGGGCCTTCAGACAATGCATAGAAGTGACCAGTGATGGGTTGCTCCAGCGCAGCAGGAGGTCCTTGGGGTGAGAAGGCAGAGGGAGAGAGAGAGGGAGGGAGGGATGGAGGCAGAGCTTTCCTTTGCAAACAGAGTGTCAGATGGCTGACAAGTGCCACACAAGTCTATGTGAGAAAGCTCTTTGTGGGATCCCACAGCAGCCCTGCAGGAAGCATCCCCATCCCTAGGCTGGTGGAGACAGTTGACAAGAATCAGTCTAGGTACAGGCAGAACCAGGTTGTTCTTTCTCTCTTTCTATTTATGCATCTAAACAACGGTTGGAATACCTCTTTCCAGTCATACTGATTAAATGACAACCGTGTCAATCCTTACCCTCTTGGTTCAAAGAGAGCTGCCTTGTTTTCTTTAGAAATCTAAGCTGAAAGGAAGAGAACTCAACCAGGCATCTGAGCTGGCCCTCACAAGAAAGAAGAAACAACATTATTTTAGGGGTTGTTTAGTAATGATATCTGCAGTGCTTCCCTTCAAGAGAGAGACTCCTCCTCTTGTGACTTTTAAAGTAGCCAGAAGGTAAATTAGGGCACTTGAAGAGGAAGGCTTCTGCTTCTCAGATTCTGATCTGCTTGCTCACTTAGTCCCTGGCAGATGCCAAAGAGCTCAGTATGGGTTTTAAGCCTCCTTTTAATGGTGGTTTACCCTGGGGTGCAGGGCTCTACCAAGGGGCTGCTGCCTGCTCCACCACTGCCCTGGCTAGTGGAGTATTTCATTAGCTCTGAAAAAGAACCGAGGAAGCAAGTGGAGCAGGGACCACTTTTTTTTCTGATGCTCATATCCCTTGTACAGTCACGGCATTAGTTCCCAAATCCCATGTTTTCTGACCTGGAGACAGTCATTATGCTTGCATCAAAGATGCAGCATTGGCATGAACTAACAACTGAACTAACAGGGAGGCAGATAAAAGTAGTTTGGAGAGCTGCAGCCGTCAGATAGGAAATCAAAGGTCCTTGACTTCACCAGGGTGTGGATCAGACATTGTAAATGACCAAGCTTTCAGATAATTTCCCTCTTCTAAAGGCCCTGCAATTGAAAAGAAGTGATCACATAACCTGCGCCCACTGACAACCTTTGGATAACCTCCACGCCTCCAGAGCTGCCAAACAAAATCACAGATGGAAGCATCAAGGCACCTCAGGGCCAGGACAGCTCAATGGGAGCTACAAACAGGAACTGGGGAAAAGAGAGAGAAAAGAGAGGGAAGACAGGGTTGAGGAGTAAATTTCTCCTCCCATTTACCCCACATGAGTATTACACACATGATGCAGAAAAACAGGTTTTCTTACAGACATTAGACTAGTTAAAAAAATTTGCCTGAAAGGAGAATTTAGATCCAGGGATGTTTATGCAGCTTTGATGTCCCAAGAGGAAAAAGACGGAGGGCTAATACTTGTGCCTCAAACCCATTGCTCTTTCTCCACCACGAGGTACCTAGAAAGACAACCAAGGAAAGTAAAATGCCATTTCATCCTCTTGCAGGGATCTTGGCAAAGACCTCTTCTACCTTGAGTATTTTGTGCCTTTCTGGCAATTTTGCAATGGGAGTACACACCAAAGGTTGGACAAATGATACATTTTTTTGGAGCATTTGAAGCATTTCTGGAGCATTCTTCAACCGATTGTGAAATGTCCCTTTCATGTGCTGAGAACTTTATTGCGTGTTCCCCACAAAAAATATCATACCAGAGCCATTCACAAAACCTGGTCATGGAAGTGCCACACTATCATGAGACTGTGCCTATGGTGAAAAAGTCCATTGGTTTCAACAGAGCAATCCACAACACTCTGGAAAAATAATTGATTGACATGGTTGAAAGAAATAATTAGAAATTGGCTAGTCTAGCCATTCAAGCTGAATTAGAAGTTGTTGTTGTTTGCTAGTGTTTTTAAAATTAAATTAACAGTATGCAAAGTTTTTAAAGCAATTCGATCCAGGCTGAGTTGACATTGACCATAGAATAATCTAGAAACAGGAGCTATTTTTTGAGACGTAGGCACTGGGAGGCAAATTAAAAATTGCGCTTTCAACTTCCTGAATTTTGCAATGTTTCCCTTTTTCTTTTAAATTTGAGCAATTTGATGTAATGCCTGAGGTGTTTTGTTGTGTTTTGGTTTAGTTTTTGTTTTGTTTGCTTATTTTCTTGATTTTGTTTTTTGTTTTTTCCGCTTCGCTGTGATGAACCTGGAAAGGAGTGGAATATTCCCAACCTGTATTAGTTAAGATGGATTGTACCTAAAATCAGTACTTAAAAGTACCAAAGGAACTCAATTTTCTAAACCTAATTATATTTTCTAAATATTTTTTCTTCTAAAGAAAATTTCTTCACTGTGTGTATAGTGCTAAAGATTGAGTAATCCCAGTTAAAATTACTTAGGATCACTGCTATACTTCTGGTTAGGCACTGGCATCTGAGTTTGGATGAACTAAGCCCCTAAGTGATACTCTTACTATTGACTAAGATGTGTAAATGACTGAATTTTGACTGTATTTTTTTATTCTCATTGCTGTGCCCATATCTTTTAGGTTTGGGTTTTTAAAAAGAAATATATGGAGTATGGCAAATATGGAGTATGTAAGAAAACCTCCCGGCTTTTCCCTTTTTCAAAAACCTGTGAAAAAATTTAGGCTATTCCTGGAATTGAAACAATACTAAAAGGGAAAGTGTTAAAAAAGGCTGATCAGAAAATGCTGAAAGAAACTGTTAGAATTACTGAGAAATTTTTCCAATTGTTTTTGCCAAAAAGTTTTATCTGAGTTTAACTGCAAACCCCTGTGCTTCAATACTTGGCAAGTATGTAAAATGTCTTTAAAATTTGCCATAAATTCACTGTTGACATGACTGCCTATTACAATAGCACATGCCAAAATGGATTTTCCCCACGGAAAATCAGCCACTAATTTGGTCTCAACACTAAGTCTCATTCTTCTCTCACGGTGTCTTTGGTTTTGACCTCTTCTGGCACAGTTATTGGTGTAACACTGGACACATGGTGGGTTCACAGAAGGTGAATTTTAAAACCATGGTGTCAGGAGATATTCTACTTTTATGGAACTCCAGTTTTTCCAATGGGAAGATGTTACTTCCCCACTCACAGCTGTAAAACTCTGATATGTTGTTATTATTCTACTCAATTCAACCTACTTTCCATGTGCTGTTTGAGGGCGCAACTTTCTCCTTTGCAGTTTCCTACAGAACTCATACATATGAATTTTAGGTCAGATATATTCTCCCTAACCTCAACATACAGAATGTGGTAACTATTAGCGAAGCTGATGTAATTTCATGAAGAATTTCAAACTTCAAGTACAAGAAACTTTCTATTGATATTTTATAAACCCTCCAACCCAATATCCAATATATCAGCAGTTGCCTCTGAACTCAGTGTTCATGGATCTAGACTTCTTTCCATTTGGTTTAGTCACTTTATGAAGCCCATACCTTTGGAAGTACAAGAAGGCACATGTGCATTTAGGAAATACTGAAGATGCATTACAGACAGTAAGACATGCTTATCACTTGGTTTGTGAACAATCTTAATTTCGCTACATGATTTTTGAAAATTATTTATCCCCCTTAAAGGATCACACAGTCTGAACTGAAAGGAGGGAACACAATCTTAACCTGAAGGCTTGTTAAACTGCACTACGGTAATAAATTTTGTGGAATTCCTTTGTATTTACAATAACTGTCAAAACAGATTTAATCCTTTAAGGCTTCAAGATTTCTTGGCTTGTGTGCTGGGACATTTTCATACTGGAAAATGATGTGTATTTTCCATATACACTGTGGGCTTCTTAAAAGAATGGGTAAAATCTGCTTATTTGGGGGATACTGTAAAGACTAAGAAGTCATGAAAAAGAATGGGAATTCAGTGGTATGACAGATTCATGCTCCAGACATTGGGATATGGTTTGAAATTAATGTGGGCACTGAGAGTTGACAACTAAGTGCATCTGAGGCTTTCCCTGAGCTCAGAAGACTTTCTACTTTCCCTACACATAGCTACAGCAGACTAACAAAATCAGCGTGGGGATGAATGCATGGCTTTAAGAATACTGTTGTGATAGGGTTTAAACCCAGAAAAGCAAAGAAACTAAATCTCTGTCATAAACCAGAAAGAACTTAGAAGGTTCAAAATATTTCCAAAAACGAGACTAAAACCAAACGAGATTAAATGTTGATGCCAAAAATTTGATGTATTTTATTTAATAGTAAAAGAGGCAAAAAGAAGGAAAGAGAAAAGAAAGAAAGACATAGAGAAAGAAGTGTGTGTGGGGGGTAGGGGAACAGGGAGAGGTGGCAGGGATTAGGTGGGAGCACATCACCCATTCAGGGGTCCCAACAATGGGACGTTGCTCACCTCCATCTGCTCTGCTGGCAGTGAGGGGCTACCGCTGCCACACGGCCCCACACGGCCTGACATGGCCTGACACAGCGCGACATGGCCTGACACACCACCACACAGCCTGACACAGCCCGACATGGCCTGACATGGCCTGACACACCACCACACAGCTTGACATGGCCCCACAGGGCCTGACATGGCCTGACACACCACCACACAGCCTGACACAGCCCGACATGGCCTGACATGGCCTGACACACCACCACACAGCCTGACATGGCCTGACATGGCCTGACATAGCCTGACACACCGCCACATAGCCTGACAAGGCCCGACACAGCCTGACATGGCCTGACACAGCTCGACACGGCCCGACACACCATGACATGACCTGACACACACCGCCACATGGCCTGACACGGCCCGACACAGCCCAATACAGCCTGACATGGCCCAACATGCTGCCACACGGCCTGACACGGCCTGGCACAGCATGACACACCGCCACACACCACCACACGCCGCAGAGTACAGAATGCCATGGATTAATACACACTTTGGGCAGGTGGGAACACCCACATGCCTCCCTTGCCAGGCCAGTGTGACCCTATCCCTTGCAACACTGAGGGTCAGTGGCATAATCTCTGGTGCTCCGGTGCAGGGTCTGGGGACCCCTTTGAGGGGGGCTCTTTGATGGGCCATGTCCCCCCCCGCTGCTGCGGATAAGCTTCTCCCCTGCTGGGTGAAGGGTCCCTCGGAGGATGGGTGGTCACTGGGCCTCTGAATGCACACCCAAAGCCTCTCTCCCCCCACCCTTTGGTGCGAGGGTCTGTGCAAGCCAGAGAGCTGATAGCCCTGGCGCAGTGGCCTCCACCTTGGAGGGGTTAAGCTTATGCTTTGTAAATGTCCCCAGCCCTTTATCTTCATCAGCGAGCATGTCCAGGGCCTCTCAGAGCCCCATTCAGGGTGTGGTAGTCTTCTCTGCAGCTTTTGTAATACAGTTTTAAAAGTCCTTCCTGAAAACGTTTAAGTCATAAACTATAATATTTCAGTCTCTGACAAATGCTCATACCCATACAGTTTGTTATGAGACTTGTTTGTGATAGCAAATGCTCAGGCATCTTCTAGAGCTCAGAAGAAGTGAAACAAGCCTCATACAAAAATTGAAATGTAGAAGGGAAATGTTATTATGGAAAAAGGAAGATGCAGGTTTTTAGTATTGGTACTATTTGTGGATAAAGACTACAGGACTGATTATATATTAAACATATTTTACTTTGCAAGGAAACAGAGAAAGGATTTGCCAGGAGAGAAGGTTTTCACTTAAATGAAAATAAGCCCAAATGTGCAATTACTTTTGTTGATTTCATTGCGAAGATGGTGCCGGATCTTGTGGGAGTCAGTGGGACTTTTGCCATTGACTCTACGCAGTGTAGATTCAGGATATACAGTACATTTGCATTATAAATCCAGGCTGTTATAATTAGAAATGAGTTTAAATGCTGGTGCTTAACTCTGCATTGCAATTTCCAAAAGTCTCATGTTGTCTGAAGCTGAGATTTTGGTTTGGGCCCACCTCCAGGGCAGGAGAATCTGATTAGCTGTAGAGTCTGTCTGAGATCTTGGTCAGTGACATTTTCATATTTTTGTGGTTGAAACGATGTGTGCTGTAATATGAAAGCAATACTTTTCACTCATTAATCATAGTTCAGGAAATGGGAATCACATGACAAGTAGAAAACCAAAGTATGAAAATGAAGACAGGAATTATGGTAAGTTAGCCAGTGCGAAAACGTTTATTGGACCAAGAAATACAATCAGAAATAAAAGATTCTTGATGAAAATGTTCATAGACTTTTTGTTCTTGTTGACACTGTTTTTTCAATCAGAGATTTCTGTAAGTTATTAATCTAATAAACTTAGTAAAATATTAGCTATTATGCTAATATCTAATACTAAGAAAAAGAACATTTTTGTTCTAAAATATTTTCAAAAAAAGCATATGCATACCTAAAGAAACTTCTTAAACTGTTGTTGATAAATTGTTCTGTTGAAGATTACTATTATGGGGAGTTTTTTTAGGGATTTCACAATTGAAGTAGAATACTTTCCATTAAAGGACTTAAAAGCTACATAACTAAAACTGTGCTTCTACTTAGCAGCCATAAGTTGATTTTAAAGTTTTGGGATTTTGCTGGCAATGAAAGGATTAAAAATAACATGGAACATTTTATCTCCCACCACCACTGATGACAGAAGCAGCTGCTGCAGTAGAGAAAGTAAGTTCCTGATTATTCTTTTATGCAATTATTCCCATAGTTTATATTCCCCACTTCTCATGACCAGCAGTTTGGAGTTTCCCCCATCCAAGGGATGGATTTTAGAAGCTAAAGATAAATCCAGGAAGTTTGAAGTGTTTTGAGGATCCAGTTAGTGCTTTTAGGCTCCACAGTGCTCTTTGGAAGGAATCCCACACTGTGCTTGTGCTCAAGGTACAAGTTGCTTTCTTTGGGTTTGTTTTAAGCCTGGTGCTTGCTGGCTTCCTTAGCACTCTGAAGTGATTGCACTGTGAGAAATAAGCAGGATTTTTTTCCTCTTGGACATTATAGATCCTTATTCATAGTCTAGTCTGCTGTCAGACAAGTGTAAGCTCAGTATCCAGCACTTCTGTGATGCTTGAGAGGAGAGAAGCTCCCCATAGTTGCTGGGGTATGGGGCTGTGATGGGCCTGTGATGCCCAAGCTGCACAGCCCAAGTGGCTACAAACTAGCAGGTGTGCCTGGGGATTTACTGTGGGAAATTTGGGAACTGATGGCCGTTTTTCTAGGTATGATATGCAGCTATGGAAAAGCTGAGTTTAGGAAAGTGGGCCTAAACTAACACATTGAGAATGAGCATACTGACAGGTTTTGTGTTGTTTTGTAATGACAGCAAAAGCTGTGGTTTTGAATGGTGGATGTTGCCTTTTTTTGAATGGTGGATGTTGCCTTTTTTGAGTGGTGGATGTTGCCTTTCTTTGATATCCATTTCATTACTGTACGCTCTTGTCTTTGGCCGTGAACAGTGAAAAACCCACTAAAACTACTAAAAAAATAAAGGAAGGAGTGAGGTTTGTGAGGTTCCTGAAGGTCAAAAGAAAACAACTTCTTGTGACTTAGTGGGTGGAAAGCCTGGATAGGAACTGATATACTGCACTCCTTGAGAAATGATGGAGGACAAAGAAAGCCTTAGATGGAAGGAGGAGCTGTGAGCACATGTGTGCACTCGTGTATCTGTAAAGCAAACCTCCGAGCTCTGGCGTGATTTATTAATTTGTAGACACTGCTCATTAGGAGAGCCTCCTGAGATGCCCATCTCATCTTCTTGGGGGTCTCCACCCTGCTTGTAAAATGAAGAATGATGCATAAGGCCGTAAAATGAGGAAATAAATTTCTTTGCAAAACAAAGCCTAGCCAGGGTGCCTCATTGCAAGACATGCTCCTGGCACAGTCACAAAGACTATAGTCACCAGGAATATGGACAATTCATTAGGAAACAGAAGGAATCTTGAAGTGCTAGGAATGCAGTAGTATGTAACATTTGCTTAACAAGCACTTGAAGTATAACAATGATGACTTTCCTATGGAAAAAAAGTCTTAAATTCTGTGTGTTCTGTCACTTGATGCATCGATGGTCAAAGAGAATTTAAGTTTCAGGGATGTACATATTAACACACATGTACCACTGCGCTCAAGCTAAAACTTGTATGTTAATCCTTGCTATGTTGTAGCAATGGGGTATTGTTGTTCTGAGTTCCATGAGAAAAATCTATGAATTTTAAAATTCGATTTTACTGATTCAAACATCTGGGCAGAGTGATCAATCATGGATTTAATCATCACATTTCTGTTTTTAAAGTATAATTGCCAAACTCACTTTTCCAATGATTGCATGCTGGGCAGTTTTGCCTTGCAAAATTAAAGCTATCCTTATCCCTTAGGATAAGCAAGCACTTACAACACTTTATAAAGCTGTGCCATGAAATACTGCCAACCATCACAATTGGGCCCCAAATGTTTGTCTTGCAAGAGAAACTGCATTCAAGTATAATTTGGATACCTATGCAAAAAAAGAGCAGCAATATATTTTGGACTTTAAGAGTCTGAAATCCCATTATTCCATGAGGTAGACTACTGCAGTGATGTATTTACAGAAAAATATGCAGTTAAACATCTTTCACAAGGATCTTTACTACATTTTTTTTCAGTGATTTTTTTCCAAAAAATTTCAGCGATTATGGATATCTGGCCTGAAGTTGTCTCCATGTTTTCCAGTACTACAGACTGGCTCCAGGGAAACCATTCTGGTCTCTTTGTTCCCAGCACTTTAAGGCTCTATTGATATGATAGACCATAATGATTTGGAATGAGGATTATGGTCTGTCACTAAATAGCCTGGTATTATGCATGTACCATAATACAGTTACTATGATTTTTTAAGACATATTCCTGGAAGCCTCATTCATTTGTGTATTAATAACTCACCCCTTCATAATTTATGTGTAAAAACAGTAGAATTATGCATTGGGGAATCCAAACAGGAGTTGCATTGGTGCAGTTTGGAGATACAGAACACCAGGAAGCAGAAGCTGCATGAATCTTAATGGTGGCCTATGCATTTTATTCTGAATGTGCTTCTGTGTTCTTAACAGCACACTTCTATAGCCCCCCAGAAACTCAGATTATCCATAAATAAGGGAAGGGTGCAAGCCAAAATGAATTGACAGAGCTTCTTTTCCTCTCAACTTCCCTTTGCCCTGGAGAAAAAGGTTTCTAACACAATTTTAATCTTATCTTACTCATAGTTCTATTGCTTTTTTTTTGGCTTTTATACTTTCACTGAACGTAAAAAGGAACTTACTTAATTCCAGGTGACTTTTTCCAAGTTTTCTCCTAGAGAAGTCAGAAACAAAACCGTGGCAGATAGTAGGATTTAACCACAGTAGAGGGAAGGCTAATATTCTTAGAATAAGAATAAGATTTAGGGCATTATGTTTCATTTGTAACATCCACATATATTGATGATTTATTTTTGAGAGTGATCTTATGGCTCATTGACACTGGTAGTTTTCTGATTCTAGTTTTTAAGGATGCTTTTCTCCATAAGATGGGAAATGTCTGTTGATGTACCACAGGGGTGCTGTACAGAGAGGGTATAAAGCTATAGTAGAGATGTTAGGAGAAAGAGAGCTTTTCAAAGAAAGAATGAAGAGGATGTCTGACTTGTTTAGGGTAAAAAATAAAGGAAGGAGAATTCAAAACAGAAAATAATTGTAGTTGTGAATAAAACAAGGATTTTGGCTGGAGTTATTAACAGGAGGCAAGTTCACTACCAAGCACTAGCAAGGGAACCTTTCTTACTTCCTTAACCCCTCTGGCTCTTCCTTCCTTCTAAGGTCAGAAAGAAGCAGTGTTTGCAGAGTCTTGGTTCTGAGTTTCCATAAACAGAAAGAATAAATAATTATTTTAAAAATATGTAAATTACAGTGTAGGAAGAAACAAATCTAGAAAATAGGGCATGATGTGCAAATGAGAGCTCAGCATTCAAGCATGTTTTGTCTGCAACCCTCTGCCCAGCACTGGGTGAAAATATGGCTGTTTCTGCCCCCAGTAGAGATCTGTATAGAAAAGAGGTCAACCTCACATCTCAGCTCTTAAGAGGCTCTTAGGTGTGCAAACAGTCCGAAGGACTAGGAAGCTAAACTCACCACACTCAGCTGCAGTTCAGCCAGAGAGAATGGTATTCCATGCAATTTATGTGATACTGTGTGTGGTAACTGAGTGTGTTAATGTATTTTCTCACCCCATATTTATTTCCTGGTTAGACTTCACTTCCCTGACCATATGCTCTTCTCTGACAGATCAGGAAAGTCATAATAAGCAACTGCTGCTTTTCTACAAACACTCTTGCATTTGGAGCCTCACAAGGTCCATCTTCCCTCTATTTCTCTTGCCGTGAGGAGGCAAGTCTGAGACAGTCGGAAATCGTGGCCCATTTGAAAGATGACGGAACACAGTGTGCAATGTTCATCCTCTTTGATAGAAAACTCTCATGTAAAATAAATGGATATAAAATAAAAGCTATGCAGTGTTTGGTTAAGTTGTCTCTATGTGGAGGAACAGGTAATGGAAACAGAGAAGTGCAAAAAACCAATTAGGACAGCTGAGCCTTCAGCTACACAGCCACAGTCAATGGAATCAACAGACAAGGACAAGGCTGTAAGCAATGACAATCTTCGCTAAACTGATCATCCTCTCATACTCCATATGGTAAAGACTGGGCCTTGGATTATATATTATGGATTTAGGCTTGACCTCCTATGATAGAATTTGGAACTGAATTTACTTCTGAAATTATCATGGAATATTTGTCTGTGACTAAATTGTGCTTAACCTAAAACAGGAACTGCTGTGCAGTGGCAGCTTACTGTGCTAGTGGCAGCACAGGCCAAAAATACAGATGCAGTACACTCAGTGCAATCAGTCAGACTGATTAGACACTATGTATAAATATGCATCCATTCTTCTATACGCACGGAAATCTGCTCCCACGTAGGTGATACCTCCTCCCCAAAGCCCCAGTGTCCCATCTTATCTATCATTTGATGCTGCCAATGTAAGGTGCCTTTGTGAGATGGAGGCAGTGATTTATTGCCTGTAATCACCACATTTAAAATATATTATGAGGATAGATGTTACATTTAGGAACAGCAGAGATGAACTCACCAAGGCCTGTGGGCCACAGTTGCTGTTCCTTTGGGTGTATATTCATCACCAAGAAAGAGCCCTGTGGGCACATTTCTTCTCATTATGAAAGTATGTAGACTTTGGTGTGTAAGTGAAGTGTCCGACTCCTGTCATTGGAGACTGAAAGCCAGAGTCAGTTGCTTCTTCTAGGGCTTCTAAGCCTACCTGAAATGTCCAGGGTAGTCTTGGTGTATGGCTGGTACTCTGGATAGACAACAATCTGTTCATCAGCCCTCTGTATATGCCTCAAACACTCTGGGACAACTCCAGTGGCACCAGATACTTCTGCCTGGACAGCTGTCATTAAACTTCCAGGCACCATTCAGCTGTCTAGCCAGTATCTGTCTCTTACTGCTAAGGTAAACTGTTCTCTAAATCCATTCAGCTGTTTTAGGCATTCAGTATCATTTAACATGGCTTCAGGCATCTGATTTTTTCTGGCTCTACCTGTTGCTCCAAGCAAGCATGGGTGTCCTATGAACTTTGTGTTGACTATCCAAGCCCACATGGGCCCAGATATAGGCACCTTTGATGGCAGAAACCCCCAATGTTTAGGCAACTGAACTGATAACTGTTTCTCTCTATAATGGAATTGCTGGTTCAAAAATAGGTATCTATGTTCAGATATTTGGTGTCTTACTCTTGAATTGCAACTTGCCCAGAGGGTCAGGTTTTGAGTCTCATTCTGACAAGATATGCTGTTTTTCAGTCTGAGGCACATGGTAATCTGTAGATTGGTCCTGGGAGGCCTGCAAAAGATGACTTAGTAAAACAGGTATATGTATGCCAGAAAGTTGAGCAGGTATGTGAAATTTTGAAATGCACTGCATCAACACTGGAGATTCAGCAGGGCTCCACATGTTGAAGTGCTTACAAAACTTGTATTGATATTTTAGACACCAGAATGTGTGGGTGTGCATGTGGTTGCCTTTCCCTAGAAAAATTTTTGAAGACAGAGGTTTTGGCAGCATGGAACTGTTTTGCTAGGCTTAACTAACCACAAATAGTTACAAATGATA
Organism: Erpornis zantholeuca; assembly: GCA_013400515.1. Taxonomy (NCBI): domain Eukaryota; kingdom Metazoa; phylum Chordata; class Aves; order Passeriformes; family Timaliidae; genus Erpornis; species Erpornis zantholeuca. The sequence goes on from VZTN01022914.1 coordinate 289,885, forward strand.
ACATAAGAAACACCACACTGTTTAGACCAATGGTCATTCTAGTCTAGTGTTTAATCTCCAGCAGTGGCAAAGATGGTTTATTGGGAGAGCATATAAGTCTAGTCCTTTTAATATCCTGGTTAGTCTTTTTATTTTCACTTTATGGACCTGTTTTCTAGAAATTTGTCTGTTGTCTTTGTGAACTTGAGTTTATGTATTACAGTCTATACCAAAATGGCTGAAAGTCATTTATTAACACACTGTAGTCAGCTGACACCTTAACAATCATGGGTGGATATTATTTATACTAGTATTTAGAATTCATATTTCAATCGTGTCTTCTGACATCTAGATGGTCATGGACTTGGAGTGCCAGGCACTGTAAGAAGCTGGACTGCCCATAATCTATCTATTGTGCAAGGATTTGCTGTTTTTCATGTTTCAGGAAAAGAATAACATTTAAAGGGAATGTTATCTTTGTGATTGGAATTACTTTTTTTCCCATTGATAAAAGGAAAAAAACATGAATGCTTTTATTTTAAAAATATTTGTGTGGAACCTTTGTTAATGTTGTGAAACAGTGGTAACTCTGAGTCACGAAGTACTTAGTTGAGATATTACACACTCTCAGTTTGTATCAAGTCCCTCCTTCTGTTTCAGTTTTCATCTGCACCCATTTTTCATGTTGACTTGACAGGGTCAGGATGTAGTTTTAGAAATGGAGCATTTATCTTGCAGTGATAAAGTTTATGCCTTTAATGTTACCTTTGAAATGTAAGAGAAGTCGGACAAATTGTCTGGGTTGTTTCAGGGTTGGTTTGCTGTAGTGCTTGCTGGTTGTGAGCATTCCTCATTTACTTCACACTGCTACTGAATTCCAATTCATTAAAATTATTTAGTCAGCTATTTATTTCAAGAGGACCAGACACATGCTAAGAGTTATGCATGTGCTCAGATGTTCTTCTGAATCAGTCTTTGCTTTCAGAGCTGTCAGGGACAACCTTTGAGAACTACTGAAAATGACTTACCATTATATCTAAGTCAGATCCCTATGTGTCTATGTACTGCACTATGTAAGGCACTTTGTCCTTCCTCTGGCTGTCTGCATCCTTGGTATTTGGTCATAAATGTATCTTCAAAAGTATCACAGTCCTCTCTACCCTCATGTTTGTAAAGTTACCTCTACCTGCTGCATTTTTTGAGTTTTCTTATTCTATGAGGTCAAGGCTAGCAGAATCTTGTAACATCCAACCAAAATCCATGCTAAGTTTTGTGAAGAAATTGACGTGTTCTTCCTTTTCCTCACTTCAGCTTAATAAAATCTTCCCTTGTGCAAATTCTCAGTAAACGACAATTTGACATTTTCCAGATGATGTAGGGATAAAAACTGGGGATCTGTTCCTTCTTTTTAAGTCAAATAACTCAAGTAAAGCCAGCTGGAAATTTTGCCAGCAGGAGCAGGACTCACACAGATTTGTTCGAGTGAAATGGGCAGTGGGAGGAAGAATGGAACCATGCTTCCATATAGGCACCTGAAGGGGCAAATTTGAAAGAGGAGCCTGTTCCTCTAGTCAAAAACTCAGAGGTGGTGAGCGTGGTTTCACAAAGTCTGCATGCAGCAGAGCATCTGAAGGGCCTGCTCAGGTTCCTTGCTGAACTGATACCTACGCTGATGTCTTTGAAGGAAGAGCTTGTGATCAACAAAATTGTATGGTGTTCAAACATGACTCTTCCAGTGAATCGGCCTCCTGCCTCCACATGTCCATATGGATCTCCACCTCTCCATGGGTGATAACTCACAGACGAAGCTGATGTTTCAGTCTTAACTTGAATGGGGCCTTTTCTCTCCTTTTTTTGCATACGGTATAGGATGTGGCCTTATCTTGGGCACTCCCTGACTCCTGTCAGTTGGTGTCACAGTTGAAGTGTTATTTCAATCCAATTTCTTTTATCTGAAAGTATTTACTTGAGCAGATAAAGCATTAAGTCTTTATCCTAAAGTGCCCTGCTCCACTTTAGTGCTCCAGATAACATTGACTTGTGCTGGAGCTGCCACTTTGTGGACAGGAAATCAATTCTCTCCCCCATTCTCTGCTTGATCTTTCATGGTGGATAATGGGGATGTGTGTGTGATGGTACTGACAGACCTCAGGATGCAGTCCATTAATAGGCTAAAGGGAATCTCATCTTCAAACTGTAGGAATCTGCTTTTTTCCCCTCCTGTAGTTGTATTTATTTGAGTTGGGAGAAGAGTGTGACAGTTCAAACCTGTATTTACTTCTTTTTTTAAATTGAAGTCTCAGTTTAAAAGCCAGCAGGACTCTTCTCACTCTTCTCACATCTCATAAAGAGCTTACTCAAACAGGCCTGTTAATGTAGCTAGGCAAAAGTACTGTTCAGCCTGAAACTGAAACTATCAAGAACTGTCTTGAAGTAGCATACATGAGATTTATGGATTTGAAATGCAAAAACCATGAACTGAAATGCAGTCAAATGTTTTCTAAGACTGACAGAACCCTTTTTAGGAGGGAGCAGAAGAGCTGGAAATGAAGGAGTGAAGCTGAGCCTGGAAAAAGGGGAGCAAAGAGAAAGGTGTTTTTAGTTTTGCTTTTGTTTCTCACTATCCTACCCAACTTTTTAATTGGCAATGTATCAAACAATTTTCCCCTAAATTGAGTCAAGGTTTCTTGGATTCTTTATAAAATTTCTGTTATTTTTTTAAATGTGATAATTGGTAAATGATCTCCCTGTCCTTATCTCCAGCCATGATATTTTTAATCTTTAAATCTCCCCCTGCCCTTCCGAGGTGGGGAGTGAGAGAGCATCTGCCTGGGCCCTGGAAGTCAGTCCTAGCTGAACCACCACAGTCATCCAGGCACTCCCTGAGGTTAGTGCTAGCAATCTCCATAAGAAGTTCTGGAAAGTTAAATGATTTGTGGACTGGGAGATGGGAGGTTATATTTAATTGTCATATGTAAAAAAACTTCTGGACACAGTGGTTCTTATGGCTGCACTTAGTTTTTATGAATGTCCCTGATACAGGAAAAAGGATGTGACTTGTGTAAGCTCTGGTAGAAACACAGAGAGGAAAACATGCTTCCCAACAGAGGTCTATACATATATAAGCAGGAATTTTTGGCTTTTAGTTATAACTAGTAATCAAAGACAAAAAATTGAAAATATTATTGCATGCAATCACAAGCTTAAGAAAATATCTTTAAGAAGTGAACACTGACTCATCTTCCTTAATCACCTGAACAATGCAGTGCCCTTTCAAGTCATGTGAGAGAAAGGAACACTTCTAGCATTTGATAAATCTGATCAACCTCTTGTAGCAAAAATAAGGGGGCAAATTTTACAGGCTGTATAATGAACCTCCGGAACACACTGCCATTGGAGGCCACACAGTGTCTGCAGGCAGGGTACTGGCTTTGATGTGTTCATTAACAAAATGGATGTTACAGGGAATGGTCAGGGCTGTATCTTCCATTGTCCCTAATTCAGTGACCTCGGACACTGGTAGTGAACAAAGAGCAGTGGCCTGCAGAAAATGTCCAGAGCTTTTCCTAGCAGCATCCCCTATTACTGCTGCTGCAAGCAAAGCCCTGCACTCTAAAGGACATTTCCTGTACTCCAATACTGCCTGCCTCTCCAGGCATTACTTCTCCATTTCCACCTGGCTCTGGATAGTGCTCTCTCTCCTTCTCACCCTCCCAGGTCCAACTGTCCTGTACATGTTACACAGAAAATAAAGAGACTGGGACACGAGAACAGCTGAGACTTGATGAACAGGTCTTACTAAAGAATAGATACTGTGTATTTTTCTGTCTTTTACTCCTAGGATACTCTCTGGGGTTGCTCTTCTTGGAGAAACATCTAGATGTTGTTTTAATCAGTTATAAAAGAATGCTATTTTGTTGAACTGATAACTGGGAAAGTGTTTCATACCTAGCAGTCTTGAATATTGTACTCAGCCTTGAATATCTCAGCCTTGAATTTTCTTCCAAAGAGTTAATAAGAACAGCTCTTATTATTAATGTAGTGTAAAGAACAAAGAGCCACTTAAGGGACACTGCTGTTTTACGGCCAAAACTGGAATAACTAGAGCTGAACTAAAGAGGTCTGTTTGGTTGTAGTGGAAATAAATCTAGAATAACCCAGACCACAAAAGCCATACATGTCAGCCACTGCTCAAAGGTGCCACAGTGCAGCTGGGCAATTCCTCTTGGTGCAGAAACACAGATTCTGTAGTAGGGGCAGGCTACAGGGGTGGTATTTAGCTCACCTACTTTAAGACACTGGCATGCTGGAAGGAGCCATCTGAGCTGGTTGCTTAGAGGCCTTTTATAGTCAGTGGGAAAAAGAGAAGTGCTTTTGAGGTGTGATTTGTCCAAGGTACTTCCCACCTTTCTGCTGGGTTGAGCCTTATGGAGATGGAGATGTCTGCTTGAGGGGTGCCTATGGTTTGACCAGAGAAATTCCAACTCTGAGGACTGAGTCAATACTGTGGACTGGATATAGCAAAAGCAGGGAGAGGCAAGAGAAGATGGTCATGGAGAATGGCACCAAGATTCCTTTGATGTGTTGAAAATTTAATTTTTGAACTTGCCATTTTTAGACAGTATTTCCATTCCAAAATGAACATATATAAAAAAGGTTTATAAAAGGAGTGAAATAGTTTGGGAAAAAAAAAAAAAAAGTTCTAGTTTAGGCTGAGAAATTATTTTCATTTGGCCCAAAGTTCACTTTTCTAATTTCATTTCTCCTAATAACAATAAAATAGTATTTGGGCTGAGCCACACTGAGGTGATTGTTTGGGCTTAATCACCACACCAAATAGAAAAAGATGTCCAGCCTATTACTTGCCTTTAGACATTTATTTACCTACTGCTTTGGGAATAGCTGTGATTATAATGGTAATATCTTCTTTTCTGCTTTTGCTTCTCCTGATAAATAGATTGCCTTATTGGGGACTCAATCTGCGTGCAATGTCCTTGATGTCTCCTTTTTGCCCTACTTCATGTCTAGATGTTTTAATCATCACAGAGGAGCCTCTGCAAGTGCACAGCTGAGATAAAATAGGGTGGAGGTCTGGAGGGTTTTTTAAGACTTGAGATCAGCTGATGAGAGAAATTTTTCCCTGAATTTCCTGGTTCTGCCTATGGCATGGAAATAGAGATGTAGTGTTAATAGCTGTCCTCAACATATTTTGAATCCTTTTGACTTTCAACACAAAAAGCAGTATCGTGGTGGTATAAGTAAAATAAAAATTGCCAAAAATTGGTTTTGCTGATGTCTTATGAAATTAAACAGAAGAATTCTTCATCTAGAATTTTTAGAGTAAACAAATTAAACCCTGAAATGAACATGGGGTTTAACTTTGGAACGGAAATATTTTTCTTACGGTTTTTTAAAACTGTGTTTTCTGGAAAACAATTTTTTCATAAATTCCCCTTCCTGGAGAAAAAAAGAAAAAAAGTATTCTGGGTTATTTCCAGAGATACATTGATTTAGGAATGCTGCTTTGTTGTCTTGTCAGATTTTGTAGCTGCAGTATGTAGTTTTTCCTTTCTTTTTGAGCTGAGATCCCCTGCTGGGCTCTCTCTTTCCTCACCACTCCCTGCAAGGTCTGTGGCATTGCCTCCCTGAATCTGAAGTGTGGAGGGGAGAAAGGTCACTGTGAGTGATGGAGGCTGTTGTGCATGTAGGAAAATGTAGTATTAAAAGAAAGTCATAGGATGAGGATTGAGCTGCATCAAGACTGCTTTTGTAAATAAAATATTCATTCTTCACCAAAGTATGTAAGTTTTTAATGAGTATTTCAAAAGTATACATTTTCCCCTTTTTTTTCTACCTCCATTTTAAGGTCATCAGTCACTGATACCACTCAGAAACATATTTTGTAGGAAAAAGGCCAGTGCCAAACCCCTGCAGTTTGTGATGGCCAGCCAGGATTCTGGCTGATCTCAATACAGAAAAGCCTGAAGAGCATCTTAGTGCTGGATCTTAAATCCTTAGAAACATCAGCTGTTTTGCATAGACATGAAATAAATTCTATGATTCAGACAACTAATTTTTGAAATCCAAGTATCTCTGTGAGGTAGTTAAAAATGTGAGTTTATCTGCTCTTCATTTATGCCCCATGCTGCAAAAGTTTGGTAATTTAGGAAGTCTTTCAGAGAGAGGGATAGTTCCCTTCAAGTTAATCTGGCTCCTAATTCCAGGTAGAGGGATCAAGGGTCAGCTCCTTAATACAATCCCAGTTCTTATAAAATTAATAAATGTGCTTAGCAAATACTATCATTTCTTCACTGTGAAACTAGTTATATTTGTGGATAACCCAAAGAGGTTTGCCAAGGACTTCTATGTTTTATATTTTCCTAATAAAGAAAATTAGGGTGTGCTGTTTCTACATGAGTGAAATCAAGACCATTCAATACGTTATGTATCTACTTTCCTGTTTCTCACTAGTTTGATGATTCTTATAGATGCTTTTGACTGTATTATTCATTATCTACCAGTTGCATTTTCAGCATTTCATTACAGTTTGACAGACTAAACAGCTGTTTAAGTACAAGTATATATTTTTCTTGGTCTTTGTTCAGAGTTGCTTTAGCTCTTGTGAAGCACTGATTTCCAGCTGGGAGCCAGAGCAATTTGAAATGTCTGGAGCAGACAGCTGAGGATACAGTTTAATTAGCCTACTTTGATCTTTTCTATGGTGGCTGATGATTTACTACAGCTTGCAGCATGGTGAGGCAATTATATTCATGGTCATTATGACAGCATCCTTTGAGCCAGAGCTATCATATAAGTAAGATTAATTATAACGGGATTTTGTGGGGCCCAGAAGCCAAGATAAAGTAATGTTATATTCACAATACTGCAATAAAGGACGACTTAGTAATCAAAATATTGGACAAAACTTAGGCCGGGATGAGGTTAATAGCAAATATCTTTGTAACTTTAGAGAGGAATTCACTTGCAGGCTGTGCCAGACATAGAGTAACTTGGGCAATTTTCTGGAAGACCTTAGCTATGTCCCCTTGCTTGGGGCTTATGCCAGTGTCAGCCCAGGATATGGTAACAGTGCTGTTCTCCGATGCCTTCAGAATTAAATTCTTATAGAAACACAGAGGAAAATTTTGCAGAATATAGTTAGTTACATGATAACTTGAGCATTTTTCTTTCTTTGACCTTTGTTTTTTACTGACAACACTTCTAGATTATTGTTTGTGCTCAGACCCACTGCTGAACCCAGCTTTAGGGGAGGACTGTCCCTGACAGCTGATGTCCCATCCCACCTGTCAGGGACCACCTCTCCATGATCTGGTGCAGCCTCACTGTTTCACAGGCATTTTGGGTCCATGAATGCCAGCACCATTCAGTTTATAGATGGCAGCAAGTTCAGGGGAAACCAATGTCAAACTGCAAGATATCATGCAATTTTCAGATGTCAGAGTGTTGAAAAAGTGGAGACTTATCCTTAAAATCCAGATCCAGGGAAATTACTGAAATGAATGGGCTAGATAAGTCAATAAAGAGGACCATAACAGTGATTTTTCTCTGGATGCTTATATATTTATACATATTCATTAATCTTTTTTTTTTTTAAGTAATCAAATACTGATGTGGGGAAGGAGAAGTGAACAAGGGATGCTGGAAGTGGGAGCTGGCCAGCAGGCCACTCTGCAACTCACAGGAAGGTGAGTACTCACCTTTGCCACCCAAGGGAAACAGGAGTATGTGATTTAGTGTAATTCCTGGCTTTGGTTTGGTTTTTTTGTTTCATCCAGCCTTTCTATAGGTTTCTCCACTAAAACAGGTTGCTGGTGAGTGCCAGATCTTGCCTTGGTGGCTGTGATTTTGCCTGCTGTGCTGTTGTGCTTGCTGCGTCAGCATCGACATGCTAACACAAATCTCAGTGTCCTGCAGCTTTTGCTGCAGTTGGACACAGCTATTTCTGACTCTGTCCCCACAAGTTCTGCCAGCATCTCTCAGCAGAAGTGTTGGGCATGGGAGGGGGTTGCTCTCCTCCCTCTCACCTGCTGCTTATCAGCTGTCAGCTGCCCAAGATGAACCATTGCCTCTTCCACTTTGCAAGGGAGTTGCCCTCAGTGAACACACTGTTTTCCCAGGAGCTGCTGTGTTTTGTAGTTTCTCATCAGTATGCTACTCTCTCCTTTTAGTCGCAGATAGCAGGTGGCTTAGGAGGGTTTAAGGCCAAAGATGAAAGGGCCATAAGGAGTGAAATGCAGGAGTGCCACTGCCTCACTGCTCAGGCAGTGGGGTGGCAAACATTCCTCTCCCACTGTCTGTGCTGGAACAGCTATATTGCAAATTTTTTGGCTTCACCCATTCATACTACTTCATTCAGAACAAGTGAAAATCTCAAAGCTTCTGCCTTTGACTGCTTTCAATTAAGTGCCTGAGAGGAATCCTTTGTCTTCAACATTTCAGACCACATGAGCAGTCATGGGTTAAAACCTCCCCAGGCAGACAGGAGCTGTGAGAGCTGCCCTAGTCAGTGACCCTTGGATAATGAGGTCACTGGGAGATTTCAGACCCATATGTTTGTCTCTGCCCAGGTGCTTTGAGGATGTGTAGACATGTGTCAAGGATATGTCAAAGCTCATGGACACTTCTACAAAGCTCAAGCCTTTCCAAAATGACCAGCTTGTCGGACACTACCCTTCCATGTATCTGAGCAGGACTCTGTGTGGCAGCTCAGACCAGGCTCCTGAACTGATTTTATTTACAGCTTGTATATTTCCTGATCGGTGTTAAAGAGGAATATTACTGTATTCCTTCTGTGGCTCTTGTCCTTTAAAGGACATAATTAAAAAAACTTTTATTGTTATTGGAGGGGGTTTTTTGTTTTGTTTTGGGTTTTTTGTTTTGTTTTTTTGTTTTTTTTGTGGCTTCTGGTAACTCCTGGTGTCTGTGGCCAGGAGAACATTTATGTTTTCACTTATTAGCTGTTGATACAGATGAGTTTCTGTTGCAGTACAGGGTTATACTGCATTGCTTTGTGGGATCACCCTCTTGTTTTCTTCAGGTTTTAGTTTTGCCAAACTTTAAAATGAGAGGAGCCCTCTGTGCATGAGGGCTGGCATTCCTATTTTGAGGGTATTAAATACAACTGAAATGAATCATGTGATGTGGATTAAGGGGCACAGTGCACTCTGCAAAAGTTGCAGGCTGCAAGTGTCAGACTCACCCAAATGTCTCCATCACTTAGGACTGAGTGCCTAAATAGACAGGATTTCCAAATGTACCCAAAACTTGACTCCTACTGCTTATAACACATCTTGTGAAACCAGGTCTACAATGCTTTAATTCTTTGAAAGGGCTCAAGTCCTGTGCTTCACACAGGAGTGGGAGGGGGGATTCATGCATTGCTCTAAATTTAATGCTTCCTATCAGCTTTTGACATACCTAGATATCCAGCCTTAGAGGGGCTGCCTGAGTGCTCAGCACTGATTTTGGGTGTCACTCTGGGGATTGTCCTCTGGCAGTGTGGCATGGGCCAGGCTGGAGAGTGGTGACACAAGACAGCTTGATCAGCCTGGACTTAGGATCTCTCACAGAAGTGGTGCTTAACTGGACTTGTAGTCCTTCCTCTTTACAAACAGAATGAGGGAGCTTTAGCAGGATGAAACTGCAGTTCTACAATGTTGGCAAGTGTTTTGCCAGACTTGTCTGGAGATAGAATATGGACTATCATAATTTCTGTAAACACTCTCTGCTCCTGCCCTGCTCCAGCGACAGCTCTCATTTTTCATGCTCCTTGGAGACAGGGTGGCTCTCAGTGTCCTCCACACATTATTTGAAAGCCAGAGATCTCCCTCCTTCTGCTCTCTTTTGCAACTTGTAACTTCTGCAAGAGCCTTTCAGATCTCTACCTTCTGAACCTGCTGCCAATGTTAGTTGGATGCTGAAACTTCTCATGCAGGTCCCAGTGAGGTCTTACAATATAATGATAATAATTATTCTTCAAATTAGACTTTGCACTCTGCAGATTTGCTCATTGCTTTGCCTCTCTGTTGGCTGAGTGCCTGAAATAACAAAGCCAGAGATTGTTTGCAAGGCAGTACTACATCTTATTTTAATAACCATAACTCATTGCTTTTTTATTGTTTTTTTTCAGAGAACACTTCTGCAGAACCCCCTGGTTTTGTCCATATTTTGTAGATCTATTGGATTGTAGAACAAATGAAAAACATTTACAGGAAGGTGTTGTGAGAATGGGTAACTATTACATGCGTGCAAGGTGACAAATTCTGGCTACTGTGTGCACATGAAAAGAGTAGAAAAAAAAGAGAGTCTGGAGACTCATCCAAGAGCACAAACTGGAATGGAGCCAGGTGGTTTTGCTTGCTGCTTGGGTAGCTCTGCAATGGGAAGAAAATTGTTCCTTCTGGCCCCTGCTTGGTGATTTGAGTTAGTTTAATTTTTTCAGGTGCCAAAACCTGCTGGAGAGGGGCACAGTTGTAAATGTAGGAGGGATGGGAAGAGAGGTAGTCCATAAGATGCTTCCAGTCAGGCATATCTGGTTTTGTGGGGTGAATGTACCATCCATTAGTATAGTGCTGCCAGTGTTTGGGTTTTTTTTAATTTAAAGGATATTTTTTATCTCACGGGGTTCAGTGCTGAAGCAGAACTAGCTCTAACCAGTGTCTTGTAGGCACCTGAAAGCTGTAGACTCCCCATTTCTCTTCTCAGAGGCTTAATGCTACAGCTGAAAAGTAAGCAGCCTTTTGGGTACAACATCCCGAAATCTCCCACAGAAGGCACAGCTTACAGAAAATTTACTAAATGACCTAAATCTTTGTAGATCTTGCATGCAATCACCTTTATGCCAGATCCTTGCATCTTCTTTATCCACACAAAATTTGAGTTAGCTAAAGGCTGTCTGATTATCCCAGAAGATTTTCTGAGATTTTGGTTATTTTTGGTTTTTTTAAGTATTCTGTGCAAGTTGTTATTATAGTTTCTAAAGAGGAAAAGGCTGTGTAATTACACTGTCTGTTATTCCTGAAGTCACGAGCTGATTTGATCCAGATAAAACATGAAGAGCTCAGTCATGGTCTTTTCTGCTTGGCAGAAAAGGTTACATGGGTAGCAAAGTGGCAGATGTGGACTGGGGGTGTCAGAGCACTGGCAGCAGATGCTGCTTCTGCCTGAAGAGTTGTTGCTGAAGAAAAGGACATGGAACTGAGGTTTATGGTGGAAATACAGTCAGTAAGCTCTTTAGCACATCAGTGACTATAAGCAGTGAAATCAAGTACCTTAATGCTACTTTTACTCAAAATAATTGTAGAAATACCAGAAAGGAGATGATGAGGGAAAGATAAGATAGGGAGAACAACTCCTTTTTTTTATTTTCTCTCTTCCTTGTGTTATATGATAGCTTCTCTTCTATAATAGGATAAATATTCTCCTGCATCTGGTACAGAGATTCTGATTTTTCCAAACAGATATTATAAAACCAATATCATCTTGTGCATGCCTGGGCCATTTCAGACAATGATTACTTGTCAGTTTAGTGGAGGTGCCAGGGCTGTAACAATCAGTGAATGAATTCCAGCAATGTTTTGGACAGGTTCCTGCTTCCAGTTGGCATTCACTCTCCTGTCTAATTCTCTTCTTGAGCTCTTGCATAGGAGTAAGGCATCAACCCGTTACTGATTTTTAAAGCTGGTTCCCTTTGGCACCAGTTGCACTTCAGCTGACTTCTACAAACAACAGAACGTTTTTCAAAGTTTTGTGGAAATTTGGAAGGAGTCTCCCATTCCTCACTGCCTGTGCTTTGAAAATAAGTACACTGCTCTATTTTCCTCTACCTGACAATGCATAGCCTTTGCTTGTTCTGGAGTTGACAGTGGTTTTCTACACATGATTGTGGGTGTAGGTTTCCTTTCAAACTGTTTTTCCCTGCTACCTGAAGGTATCCCAATTCTGAAAAAATGAGAAAGACTTGAGTTGTCAGACTGATATATTTCTTTGTTGAGATACTAATGAAATGAAACAGGCACAAGCCAAAAGTTTCCATAATCGAGAGGTTAATATTAGGCTCTGACATTTTTATTTAGGCTAATAAATAAGTAGGTATGAAAAAATGCTGCATGGTTCCCAGCACCTGTGTTTAGGGTTGATGGTTTTGAGTGCTCGGTTCCTAAGAAAAAGAGAGAGTTTTACCTACATACATAGGTCCAGAGGTGTGTGTGCTAAGTGTCTATGTTTGAAATCCTGGCCATTGTTTTATTTCACACAGTCAAATAGGTAGGCATATTCCAGCTGCCACTGTCATGAGACTGATGCTAAGATCATGCTAAAATCATGGCCTAGAACTGATTAATTCCACTTCTGTTCCATATCTATTCTGATAAGGAAATCAGAAGGTTGCTGTCACTTTCAGAGCTTCAGCTTTCTACTCAGGTTTCTGTATCAACTTCTTTCAGCTGCCCAAGTGCTGTACATTTTCCTCTAACTATCATTGTTACAACTTTTCATCAGGGTGAGAGAAGCACAGTCTGTCCACAGTACGAACTAGAAACCTGTTTTATCCCATGCCGCAGACAATCCAAATCTGCCCAAAACTTTATGGGCTGCCACAATTGCTTCATGGACAGAACTAATGGGGGGGCTGGTATAGTTAAAAAGGGTTGTGCCATAGTGCAAATGGGATGCATGTGGTAAAGCTTTTGAAATCATATAAAAATTTTTTAACAAGATTTCTCTGGAAAATATTTGATAGAAGAAAGCTAGAGCATTGATTTAGAAAGGCTGAGATTGTAAGATGCCAGAACAATCTGCTGTGCTGTTAGATTTCCATGGAAATCTTCCAAAACATATGATCCAATCAGCAACATGTGATTGCCTCCTGCCTGAAGACAGAAACTACTGATTCTGGGTCCAGCTTTTCTTCCTGATTTCCAATAAGTCAGGAAGTGATGTGGGCCAAATGGTCAAGGGCTGAGGAGCTGTTTTAATGAGGATCACAAGCTGATGCCAAGCCAACATAGGGATTCCCAAAAAGTGATGTGCCAGATGGAAATATGCACATCCTGAAGGAGAAGTTACTGCAAATATGTGGTGGCTTTGGAAGATGTAGACTCTAGAGAGACTCTGGGTCTTTCATCCTCTGGAGATATTCAGAACTTGATTGGAGAGTTCTCTGAATCCAAATTTGAATTTAGCCCTGTTTTTCAGCCAGGTGGCAGACTAAATGATCTGCAGATGTCCCTTCCAAACCCAGAATTTATTATATTAATCTTCTTTTATTCTCTCTGTGTGTGTGTGTGTATGTGTATGTGTAATTTCCTGGGTTGCCTAAGTTGTAGCCTTGCCATCCTGGTCAGTAGTAAAGTGCCACAAAGCCACCTATAAGGAAGCATCAACAAATATTTCTCCATAGCGGGTTTCAAATAAAAATATACTAAAATGGGAAGGGGAAGATTATAAAAGATTTTGTACATAGTCAGTTTGACAGCTGGGAGAAGGAGGAAAGGTAACTAAAGGGGACAGACTTTGGGAGTTATGTCACCAGGTTCAACCTCTCAATTTTCCCTATCACATCTCTACTGTAGTCACCTTTATACACAGAATATATGATGTAATCAAATCAGGGCCTTAGGAGAATGGATGAGCTCAGTGATTTTCTAATTTTATTTTCTCTGGCATTGGTCAGAGTGGGGAATTTCTGAAGCTGATGTCTCCACTGGACCTCCATGCAGCAAAACGAAACAGCTGAGTGCTTCAGGTCACTAGGGCTCTTTGTTGTACAAACAAATAACAGCTTAACAAACTTTTCCAGGGTAGAAAAGAACAACTGGCTCTATTTTTTTGGAAATGACAATAACTATGTTTGTCAGAAAGACTGTTGAAAATGTCTTTTCTTTTTTCCTTTTTTACTTGAGATTCATAGGTTACAAGTTTGGAAGGCATGATAGTGCTAATCTAGACCAATGTCCTATGTAACGCACATTGCAGGACTTCCCTGAATTCATTCTCATTTTCCCTCATTTCTTTGGGAAAGACAAATCATGATGGAAATCTTTCTCATGAAAAAAACCAGTAAACTATGTTTAGTTTTATGTTACTTGCTTTTCTGGTGAAAAATCTGTGTATTTATTTTCTAGTTTGTCTAATAACTTTTAAGCTACCAGAACTTTGTTAACATCTGAGGAAGTTTCCATCACCTGCTCTAGTTTCTCATGGAGGTTGTTACTGATGCAACTAAATATCACTTTAATGAACTGCACAACTGAAGCCCTATCCTGCATGATTCCAAGACCCCTTCAAAGTTGTACCTGGTAGGAGTAGATGTCTACATTTTCTGTCTTTGAGTATATTACATAGTGCAAGTCTCCTGCATTACTCAGATGATATTCACTCTGTACCAAAGGATTGTCCTATCCATCTCCTTTTTTAATTTTCTTTCTCAAATTTGCATGCTCAGTACAAGTTTTTTAAGGTGTTTTCTTTGATTTCTTAAGATGCTTGTAACCACCACAGCTCACAGAAATGGGAACATGCTGTGGCTGCTCTTATTCCTACTGGATTTTGCAGTTCGAGCAGCTGTGGCCTATAAAGAAGGGTGAGGGAGTTGACAGGAGTGAACCTCTGCACAAATTTCAGAGTTCCCTTTAAAGGTGAAAATAAGTCCTGCCAAATTTCTTACACATTGGAGCCTTGATGAATCTTTACTCAGACCTTATGACTATCCTAAAAAATGGGCATTGGTCTGGGGCACCTGGAAGTCTTTGGGAATCACCATCGGAACCCCAGTTGCTCATACAAAGGTGTCTGGGAACAGGTAGCTATGTGAGCTTTCTCTCTTACTCAGGTTTGTGTCTGAAGATTACTTTTTTCAATGCTTCAGCCAGTTTTCCAGATCTATTCTTGGAGCTGTTATCCCAGTAGTAAGAATAATACATTTACAACTATTTACATTTTTTTTCCCAGAAAAATTAACGTAGCTATACTTTATTACTTCCATGCAATTCCTTTAAATTTGCCTTCAGGTCTTGCTTAGATTTGCTTCTAGGCTTGTAGGAGATGAAGGGTACTTACCTTTGTTATAGAGAGAAACAAAAGGAAGGAGGAAAAATCAGGCAGGGTGAGGAGGTGTTACTTCTTGGCTAGAGGAACACCTCCTTTGGGATGCAAAGGGCAGGGCTTGTGGGTAGGTGTTGTTGGGATTCACACCTGCCTGAGAAAATCTGGATGAGAGGTAGGAGGGTGCCCAGCAGCAGAAAGAGCAGTGCCTGGAGGCACAGGTAGCTTCTGGGGAAATGGGAACCCTTCAAAGTTGTGCTTCTAACTTCTGGGTTACCTGCAGGAGTATGGAAACAATAAAGTTTAGGTAAGAAGTCTTTCCTACAGGGAAAACTATAGGAGCCAGTGAAAAAAATAAAGTGCAGTTTCTTGAGAAATCTCTTAGAGTTCTTTACACTGGTGTCTCCCACTCCCTGTTCACTTCGGAGTTTTTAACATTAGACTTGATTAAAAAACCACAGCCAGATGATGAAATCAGCATTGTGAAGAGGAAGTGAAGGAAAATGAAAGGAGGGAGATTCTATGTTAATTTATCGAGGGAATATTACTGAGATTATTACTCTCTCTTTAAAAATATGATGTAATTCTCATAAGTTTTCTGTTTTTTATTTTTTTTTTTTAGTTCCACATTTTGTCAGCTGCAGCTATAGAGGAATTGAAAGATGAAACCATTGTTCTGATCAAAATTGCTCTGGTCTCTGGTAGCTTTGGAATCGGGCTGCTTTGTTGAGAGTTTAGTAAAAATACAGTGGCAGTTCATGTACTGGAAAAGGGGTTCTTATTTTGAGAAGAGTAGTTGGCATATTATGGTAATTGCATTTCTCATATGAGTTTTGGCTTGTGTTCCATAGTGACAATATTTTTTGGTTGTCTCAGTGAAATAACCACGTTTTATATTTGCTTTGTTACAGAATTAAAATACTGTCTTATTATTTCTTTAGATGATTTAATGGAATGGAAAAGTTATGAGAAAGCCTGGCACATGGTCACTTAAAATCAAATCCATGTTTCCTGACAGGATTCTGTTCATGTACACACAAATACTATGCCTGAGTGTGTTGAGCACTATAGAAATGTTAAATGTTACTAAGTTTCATAGACCATAGCAGCACAGGAAAGGCTACAGGGAAAGGAAGTGAAACAACTGCAGAGACAATACAGAAGATATATAGACAACATAAGAAAAAAAGAAGTGTCAGAGGAGAGATGTCCCAGACCAAGTACTAAATTAGAGTCCTGCCTTTGAAAGAACCTTGACTTCAGGGTTCCTTAATATCAATTATGATTGACAGGGATCTTTAATCAGCCTTACCCCTGGATTTTAGGGGTGAGAGAAGGGTATCAGGAAGAGCAAGAGGTATGTGTAGATGTTGTAACAGTGTCAAGGAGATGCAGATTACTGGGAATTGTGTTAAGCATTTTGAGATACTCTAATTCGTCTGGAGTAGGCTGAAGGACAAGTGGTACTGATGACAGCAGCATCCAGGTATTCCAGGGTGTGAGTGGCCACAAATTTCTCTGTTGAAGTGACAGAATTCTTTATTCCAGACACCACGAAAATCTTACAGAGAAACTCTCCAGGTTCAGTAAGATAAATAACTGCCTTAAATAGAGGAGAGAGAGATTTGAAAGTGTGGAAAAAGGGGCATCAGCAGTCATAGAGGTCAAAATGGGGTGGAACGAAGTGCAAATTGCCAAACACACCTAACAGAGGAACACCAGAAAAGGATATTAAAACAAATCACAGAAAGTTATTTAGTGATATAGGAAGAGTAATGACTCTCCTATGCAGTGAGAATTTTACAAGGGTTAAGGATACAAAATGTGACACCAAAATTAAATGATTACTTGGATTCAGTTTTCAATAACAGCTATGGCACTGGTGGTTAGGTAAAGTACAAAAGCCAATGGGAATAAAAATGAGAAATTTTACTACTAAAAATCTATACCTCTGATAATACTGAGTATGGGAGAAAATGCAGCGTGGGTTTGGCCAAGATGTGTAGCATCCATGTAAATGGATAGCCTCCTATTTAAAAAAGAAGAAATGCTGTATATCCCAGATTTCAGGTTTCTTAGTGATCTAGATGAGAAACACAGCCATGCTGCAGGATGAAGGGATGAACAGAGGGTTTCTGGGGTGGGTGAGCACCCAGGCAGGCAAGAGAGGAGGGAGCACTCATGGAAAGGGCAGTATCTAGGGACACTGTGAAAGGGAGTGACACTGTGCAATGGATTTATATTAATGACAAGAGGACAAAAAATAAGGATGTGCTGGTGACATTTTGTAGTTTGTTGAAGGTGAGAGGTATGTCCAGTGTTGCAGGGCATGTTGCTACCTTTGAGAAGAGCTGGGTGCCCTGGCAGATCAGAGTTACAGAGGATGTTACACTCAAATAAACAAGATCCAAACCTCTGAACTTGCAAACTAAGAGAAACTACTGCTAATAAACTGGGAATTTGTTACATTTGTGGGTTCATATATCAGTTATATATGCTCACGTACAGATAATCAGCTAAAC